>OY747707.1:11054370-11274370 GCA_963556495.2 Valencia hispanica | reverse complement strand
CAAATTCTTCTTCAAAGATACAATGGCAACACTATTGTTGTCAAACTATTTTCTTGTCTTCATCAACGTTCATTTCTAAAGGCATTTCTGAAGAAATGGGTGTTGAGGAACAAGTCTGGGAACCATGGAATATCTATTCTGTGGAAGGCATTTAAATAGTTGGTTTGGATTAGAAGGCTATAAAAAACTTTCTCATCATACCCTCATCTGACATGCCCTGTGGTTTCAGCAGTAAAAAACAGGTTTGAAAGCAAAAAAGAAAACAATAAAGGCGTGTTCCTGTTAACCATTATTGAGGTGAAGATCTTTCACTGTACAAAAGCAGTTATGATCTTTATTGTTTTTGTGTGAAGTCTTTTTACTTCAGAAACTAAATGAAACTGAAATTTGAAGGCAGAAAAAGATTAAATCCTGAGAATTCTTGCAACAGCAAATGTAATATTTACCTCTCCTAACTGCACAATCAGCTGCATATGGATTGAATTATTTTCTAACAAGTTATTAAAAAAATAAAACCTTAATCTCATTCATCATCACCTAAAGAAGGTAAATTGACAAACAGGGTGTGGTGGAAAATTGTTATGCAATTAGGAATTAAGTATATATTCTCTGTTTAGTAAATGCATCTAAGGTAAAATGGCAAGCTTATTGTTCCAGCTTAATGTTATGAGAAAGATATATGTGTCAGGTCACCAGAGAGACAGATGCCGGGGCAGTAAGATAACAGTCTGGCCTTCGAATGTGCTGTTTTATGCGTTGGTATAGGACTCGTGTGAAGCAGCTACTCTGGAGGCGGGGCGTGAAGGTTGGAGAAGACGTCTACAGAGATAAACAATGATTGCTGAATACTATTTAAGCGGTTAGAAAGGTTGGTTAGGGTGATGCACGAGTAACTCTGTCCTCTCTGTGTTCTGGCCAGACATGTTCTAATTAAATACTTAAACTTAAAGACTGTGTTGCAGAAAATTTTTTTAGGGCAAGAGAGTGAACTGATCATTTTTCTTCTGGGGAGTTATCTGGTAAATGGACAATAGTTTATTTTTCCTCTCCTAATGCTTCTGTTAGGAGAGTCCACATTTTATTTCATTTTGGTTGAAGTTATTTGATGGAATCGTTATTACACTAAGTACAAGTTTCCTTGGCTATCGCAGCTTGTGTGCACTAACTTAGAAACGGAAACGTTCCCATTTTACGACTAGAACAAATAGCAGAGTTGATTGGGGCATTTAGAGTAGGTTGTGAATTATACCCTGACTGACTTGATTATTACTAAGCTGACTGACAGTGAAAACATATTTTCCTTTCTTTCTGGGACAATTGGGGTTAATTTTTTCCTGGTATTTTGGGGTTTGTTATAAGAAAATAATAAATCTTAGAACTGTGAACATTAACTAAAGTAAACTGAGCCTTTTACCATAACACTGCTTAGATTTCGCCACAGCTGTGAAGGACGAAATTTTTATCAGCTTGCAAGGCGCTAATGTAAACAATCGCAAGACTTAAAAAACAACAAGACTTTGCTGTGAGCAGCAACAGTAAAACAACATTGTTTAGGCTATAATTTGAACACAACTAAAAAATAAAACTTTAGGTTTCTGCTGGGTAACATTAAAATAAAGATGACTGATCCTTAGGCTACTTAGGTCTTAAATAAATGGAAAAAAGGTCAATTCTAATCTTATCTGGGGAACATTCAAGCGTCAGAGCAGTTAGTGGGCCTTATTAGAAATTTTGCTTGGAAAATTACTGAATTGATCTCAAGCTGTGAAGTATTCTGTGTCTCCTACCAGGATAAGGGGCAAGAGGTCAGGAAAGGTTTGATCCTAGAAATCTGATGGTCTTGTAACACTCTGGTGGGTAAACACAGGAAGTTATATAAGTGGGTCTTAATATAAGGCACCTGACTTTGTAATTAAAGGGAAGATGTCTCACTGTCCCGTGAGTTTGGAATTTTGCTTATGACAACTAATGCAATTTTCAATTTCAACTGAACCAGAATGCAAATCAGGCTTTTTCTCATTCTGTTTAGCTTTTTTTCTAGAATGGACTGACCACTTTGTCCACAGGGGAGGAGGTTCGACCCAAAAAGGTATGGACAAGTGGCTTGGGAGGTTACCTGTGCGTACCTGAGTTTGGGGGGTGCTTATATATTTTGGTTTATTTGGGGCTATGGTGAAGGGAATTCAAATTCTAACATTTCCTCTTAGAGCTTACAAGGGAGGCTCAGAAGTGTGATCCCCTGTAGCTGTAAAAACACTCTTTAAAATAGTAATAAATAATAAAACGTAATTGTTCGTCAACAGTCAACAGTTCGTCACTTTTCAAATTAAGAAAGCAAATAATATATAATCACTTGGTGTTTAGGTGTAAAATCAAATCCTGAACTATAGATTTCACAGTTAGTTTTGTTGTAGCTCTCTTGGCTTTTATCACAGCCTAAATTATTTGAGGCCTGTTGTGAGAATTTTTCTGCGTAGCATTTTTTATAAAAGAAGATTTGAATGTCTTGATGTGGCAAAAAATATATTGATCATGTTAAAGGTTAAGTCTCTTCAAATTAAAGGTTAAATCTCTGTGTTAACTGAGATATGTATTGTTATGTTGAACCAACATGTGAGAGCTCAAGGATACTCTCTGTGTGTTGGGTCACCAATTGTGAGATGTGTCTGCATGCTGACTGAAGGACGTGGAAACACTCCATCATCTTTTCTCATCCTTGTTAAATATTATTTCCATAATAGGCTTTTTAATGCATTTGACATGCATTTAGTATGAGTGGATTGCTCGGGATCTCAGGATTATAAATATGTCATCGCTCTGTCTGAAAAACTAAACGCAACAGATCTAGGAAACTGCAATCTTAACATCAAGTGATCTTGGATAAAAATAGATCAAATAAAACAGAGAATATTCCAATTTAAAGCATATTGAATGATGGATGATTATTATGATCTATATTGGTGCACATGAGTCAGATTTAATGTTTAAAATAAACTATATTATCTTGAAAACTTGCTATAGTTTTAATGGTGATAATATAATAATGATTAATTATCTAAACGTGACTCAGTGATTTACTGGAGAATAAATTCCTACATAATTCCTACATCATTTCTGAAAACATATTTGCTGGAACAGATTTCCAACAATCATTAATAATGATATTTTTCTGCAAATATGAATAAACATTCTTTAGTCTATTTGATTTATTATGCTGGTTTTTCAAAGCAATCCTTCAAATTCATGTGAGAGATGGAAATGACATCTGACTGTATTTACCTCATCAATCTAATATTTGAGTATTTTCTAACCTGAATCCATATTAATTTTATAGCCTATTAAATGGGTGAGCTGTACTCAGTGAGTTACAGCTGTTAGATTTGCGCTAATCAATAAAAGCCTCGGGGGGAAATAATGCACAAAGGTAAATGGTAATGTGTTCATGAGATAAGGGGCGGCGGCGATTGGGCCGGGAACCTTAGCTTGAAAACGTTCTTTTAAGATCCTATGTAAAACGATGCCATTCAGCTATAAACTAGATGAATAATGGTTTCTATGTTTAACTAATACTTTTGATAAAACGTAGCCTACTCAGTAGTAAATAGAAATAACACGGAAAGCGCACAGTTAAAATCGGATATATTAACACCAACTCCAGTTAATACAAATCCGAGTGGCAGTATGAAAGTATTTCAGTCTTTTGAGTAATTTACAGAAAACTAATCAGAAACAACGCGGGTAAACCATCTAAGGTTAATCTTAGCCAGCGAGTTATTAACTAAAATGTGGTACAAATGATCTGAAATACAGTCCTTTGCAGGTTTAATATGATTCTCTAGTTGCTAATCAGCTAATTGAGCCACAAACTTCTTTCTTACGACCGATGTGCTGCGATTCTCTGGTTGTAAACAATCATAGATCCCGACACTAATGAAGCGTTAATAGCGCTCCGCGGCTGAAAGTCTAAAATAGGAACTTGAACACTTGTTTTGACGAAAAGTTTAGTCTTGAGTTTTCAGTTACTTCCTGGATGTTAACGAGTCCGGATTAGTCAAATTGTTTTTTTGCGCAAAACCACTTCCTGTTTCAAACATGAGCTTTCCAAATTAAAATACGGTAATGCTTAACTTCATGAATCATGCTTTTATTTTCCCAAGAAGGGGAACTTCTGCTGCACCGGCAGCAAAGTGACAGATAATAGAAGCATTTAGATCATAGACTGTATATAAATTTAGATTCACACAAAGGAGGTAGAAAGCATAAAACAAACTTAGGATTAGAACATTAAATGATAAAGAATAAAGCTTTGGCCATACCTCGACCAAAACGAACTTTTACTTAATGATAGAAATGTTTAATAAAAATGTTGAATAATGACACATTTGGGATACACTAGGCTACCTGTTTCAGCTGCATATGTGAAAATTATGCATTTAGTGCAATCTTTAAGCCAACAGGTGTGACCTACACACACAGTGGGGTTTAAAATGACTTGGTTTCTATTTTTAAAATTTAGTTTACTTCATTAAGACAAATGATGATTAAGAATACTTCTATCAAACCGCAGTAAATTCTATTAAATTGTAGCATTCTTTGATGTTTGATGGTTTTGTGTGTATTCCTTTTAATAAAAGACTAGAGTAATAAGGCTAATTTTAAAATATAAGCAGTCTAAAGTACTGAGTAGAGGTAAAAAGTAGGAAAATAGATAATTACTTCGGTAAAGTATAAAGTATAACTCAAGTCCTACACAGAAACTGCAATGAAGAAAAAGTTTCTTTCTTAAGCAAGAGTATCAGGTACAGGTAAAAAGGTTACTTGACAACGTTGTTATTAAAATAGAGTGGCATACTCAAATCTGAATGTGCAACTGAGTTAGATCAATTGAAAATAGAGATGTTTTACAGTTGTACAAGTTTTAAAATTGTGCATTTAGAATAAATGTATTATTTTTTTCAAGGAGTTAACAGAGAATAAACTGTAAGAAACAGATGAGCAAATAACAGCAGCAGAGATATTAATTAGGTAAATAAACTGTGTCCTGAGTAAAAAAATTGTTTCTAAAAAGTAGGGGATATTTGTTTATTGAACCTTTGCAAAGATAATCCTTATTGTAACATCAATTAGATTCTGGAAAAGCAGGGTCTGAAGAAGTTGTCTAATTCAATTCAAAATACTTTGTTGATCCCAGAGGGAAATGAAGTGTTGTTGTAGCTAATGCAAGTAGGACTAAATTCCTAAATACATTAGGTAACTATGGCGTCCCTGGGTGGGTATTTTAAAGGATCAGGGGGCTGGATTTCTAAACTAAATTATATTCATGTTCAGTTTTGTAATTGTTTTAGGTAATGAAGCATTTTAAACCAAGAAAAATGAGCCCACCCATGTGTGATCCCATTATCTTGAACATGCTGTGTGGTGCAAAATAGGCTGCGATTCGGTGCCGAATTTCCAACGCTTACACGTGGATGTGATGTCAATCTTAAATTCTTGCGCGTTCTCGATTTAACAGGAAGAATGAAGAGAAAGAACCCGGACTTCAGACGCAGCTGATTGTTGTCAAAGATATTTACTAACGTTACACAAAGTAAACACTATTACTTACTTCGTCACTAGACATGTTGCTTGTTGTCGTACAGCTGGCGATGTGCGCTACGTCACTGAATTATTTACTTTTTGTGCACGCTACCGCGGTGGCTGCAGTTACTCGCAGCACCGGCCACAGCAGTCGCAAGTTTAATTTCTTCAAACTGGCCCCCTGATCCTTTAACAACGCTTTCTATGTGAAATAGTAAAGGCAATCTATTGACAGACAATGAATTTATGTTTCCAAAAGAAATACTAATAGTACTTATGTCCAGCAGTTTACAGGACAATCTGTAGATTCAAAAAATAAACTTCCGTGCTTTCTTAGCTGAAAGTGATCCAAAGCCCTATAGCAGTCACTTTTCAGTTGGGTCTGGGCTACTTCTTAAATTCTTCCAATAGTTAAAATGACCCTGAACTCCAAAAATGGACATGGACAACCACAAAAAAACAACAACAATTCTTTGGATTCTTGCTGTAAATACTGGACTTTAGTGTGCTGGACATTGAGAAGCACTTTGTAGAAACTGCAAGACATAAAAAATGAGCTAGAATCCTTTAACTCAGTCTACTTTAATATTGTTAATTTGTTACTACAAGAATAATAGATGATCATCATTTAGATAACAAATATAAATCTACTTTTTAATTATTAATTAAAACAAAGGTATGTTTTAAACTGCTGCTATAATTGGTTTAGGAGTTGGAGGGCTGGTGTTGAAACTTAGCCCGGGAGCTTGGTTTGGAGAGGCCTTTTATTTGATTGCTCAAAGGATACAAGTGGAACCATAATTTTAACAAAAAATACTTATATTCGTATAACAACATAACAATGTTTTTATGCTAGCAATAATATTAACATAATAATAGGCTAATAATATGTTTTACATCATCTCAACCAGAGATGGGTATCTAATTACATTTGCTTGAGTAATTTCTTTGGAAAAAAAACAGAAGAAAACATTTAGGAGTAGTTTTGCTGCACCAAATTTTTTACTTTTAATTGAGTAAAATTATTATGAAGTATCACTACTCTTTCTTGAGTCAAATTTCGGAATCCTCTACCTACTAGTAGTAGATTCAGCGAATCAAAACAAACATGTTTTAACCAAAAATGCACCAGACCAGAGGGGTATTCCATCAAGCAGGCTAAAGGCAAAGCCAAGCTTAAATGGCAAAGTCTGGCTAATATGAGTGAGAGTTTGGTTCCATCAAAGAGGCTGAGATTAGCCCCAACTCAGTAACCATGGAAACCATGACTCTGGCTAAGCCTCAACCATGGCTAATGTGAATGCCAGCCAAGTAACCATGGCAACGTATGCTGCCAAGCCAGAACTGTGGCTCAGGTTTCCGTTCCATTAATCCGAGCCTCAACCCTGTTCCACCAAGGTGGCTAATGTGAATGCCAGCCAAGTAACCATGGCAACTTATGCTGCCGGGCAAACCTAGTCTGTAGCAGGCTAAAAGTGAAGCTTAGCACCATCTATGATCAAAGAATGTCCAATAGACAGAAACAGTCACACAACTGTCATGGAATGATAAAATAATCAGTAAAACATTAAATATATAATTTTGTTTTTATTATTCACACTAATAATTATATATTATCTATAAGTACATTAAAGAACATTATCACAAAAATAAAATATAATAAAAACATAAGACACAAATAAATACAAATTTAAACCAATTAGCAAACAAAATATAATAAAAGGAAATTAAGGCATTGAAAATAAAAGATTGAATATGTACACCAAACCAATTAGATGTAAATGCCCTCCAATCTCCACCCCCACACAACCTCCTTGCCTCCTATTGGCTGGCAAAGCAAAAGCCAATTGAGGTGTCATTTCACATTACATTATCGAACACTTACCATTGCTAAGAATGTTCTTATATTTGATTTTGAACTGGTGGCCGGTCCTCCTCTGGCTACTGAGATTGCTTCTGTTGAGACATTACCGTGAGGGACACACACCATGTCTGCCCTATAGCACATTTCATACATAGAGGCAATTTAAGGAGATCATCATTCTTTTGATGTAACAAGGGTTAGGGCCTCCGATTCATAGGAGATAGATGATTGATTTGCTGTCACCTGCCTTCACTTAGTTACTGTAACAGGGGTCCTCATCTCCATTGAATTGCTTGATTTGCTAAATGATTCTAGATAAATAATAATGCAAGAAATAAATCACAGCTATCCCATCGATTTGCATAACAATCAGTTGATAAATGTGATGAATATCACTTTCCAACATTACTACTAGGGCTGCCAAATGATAAAATATGGAGAATTTCACATAAATTGCAGTGAAACAATAATGCTATTTTAATTATGTTCATATGAATGTTACTTAGGGCTGTCTTTTTGTTCTTTGGGTATTTTCCATTTAATTTTAGGGATTTGGTTGCATTAATAGGTCCACACAATTGATTAGTTTAAAACAAAAACCATCAAGAAATCAATTGGTAGAATATTGTCTACATATATTTTGTCCCTTTTGATGGGGGATTTATATAACATGATGATGCTGAAATACTTAATTTTCTTTATCACTTATGCATTCAGCCTATCTGCAATATTCTACCACGCCACATCCCTCACTTTATTGATTGCCGCGGTATTGCCCTTCTTTCGGATTATGTGGTTGTAACCCTCATATACCTCCATGAGGAGGGTTTGTTTCTGCACGTTCTTTTCCCTTGCTTTTCGGCATTTTGGACAGTTTTCGTTCTCGACTAGTATGGGTTTTTTATTTTCCCTGTGGGCGTGTACATGTTGAGGATTAACAGGTGAGGCTTGACTAAGTGTCAAGTGGAGCCAGCGGATTTCACTTGATTGAACGACTTGGAGCTAGATTGGGAAGTGGAGCTTAGTCAAGCTTCAAGTTTACCCCTAAATCTGGCAATTCTTAGCTACATTGATGGAATACCCCCCAGGACACAAACCCTATGATAAAGTGAGACATTTTGTTTGTAAACAAACTTTGTTGTTCTAATGTGTTTTTCTAGCTGATGGGCTGTGGTGAGAATTTTCCCATGTAATTAGGATTTAAGTATATATTCTCCGTCTAGTGAATGTATCTAGGGCGAGATGACAAAGTTAGGGGGAACATAACAAGGTTATTGTTCCTGATAAAGATGTGTCAGATCACCAGAGAGACAGACGCCGGGGCAGCAAGATATCTACGGAACAGTCTGACCTAGAATGTGCTGCTATCAGACGGGCATGAACCTGTTCTCCAGAAGTTGGACTTTAGGTTGGAGAAGACGTGCTGCAGAGATAAACACTGATTGCTGAATACTATTTAAACTGTTGGTCAGAAGAGTTGGGGAGGTGATGCATGAGTAATCTCTGTCCCCTCCATGTTCTGGCCAGACATGTTTGTATTAAATACTTAAAGGCCTTCTGGGACTCAGTCTTCCTTTATTTTGTGAACCCTGAAGTATTGTCTTCCATTACAGGGCCATTTGGAGATCAAATAAATATATCGTAAATACTATACAATGTCACTGGAACCCTGTTCTAACACAGATACATTACCAATTGTAAGTATTAATTTAATAAATTCATGTTGAAATTTTTTGATTTGAAAAAGTGTTTCTTCTGCTTAAAATTTATTTAGTTTTTTTATTTATGTGTTTTAATTCTCATATTGTACTCTTTAAAGATAACTTTAAAGGTAACTTTAGATTTTTGTCTGTTTGATTAAATCATTTTAAATAATCAGTGCCAATAGAACTGAGCTTATGTTCTGATTAATTACTCAATACTTGAGTAGCCTTTTTACGTATTTTTAATCTTGAGTAAATTATTGGATGGCTACTTTATACTTTTATTTTATTGCTACTCTTACTCGATTTCAATTTTGGGCACTCTACCCACCTTTGGTCGGAACATAAAAGCATGCTGGAATATTTCAAAACTCCGTGGAATCGAGTGCAGCCAGAGAGATGGCGAGACTTTTCTGTGACTGATTTGGTGGTTCAGGAATCGAGAAACCATCTTAGCCCAGGGACTATATGTGGACTATATTTTGTTTTTGTTCAGCAATCTCCAGATCAAATAAATGTCAGCAGTTGGAAATGAAATGGAAATAATTCATTGTAATGTTATGTTCAGCATGTTAGAGTACAAAATTAATCCTTGCCTGGAAATCTTTTAACCCACATGCAGAATCAAATGCAGTTGTACCGCTCACAAAGATCTTCTATAAAGGAGATGCCTCAATCACGCACACAAACAGACACACAGCATGATCACGACAGTGGCTCAACCGTGGCTGCTTATGAATGAATGAATTCTTTATTGATCCTACGAGGGGAAATTCAGTTTACAGTACAACCCGTCCAAGAACATATAACAACAACAAACAATACACAAACAGGAACAGATACACTGAGGGAGCGAGCCACGTTGCAGCGCTCCTATTACAGGAAGGAAATGGTCACAATAGGTGGGAGGAAAATTGGGAGGTGGAAAAAAATATACATTCATCCTAGCTGTGTTTGGAGGATGAATGGGGATTTTGTGCAAAAAAATCTCCTTCCATCAGTTAGACAATTGAAGATGAAATGACAATGATCCCAAACACACCGCCCAGACAATGAAGGAGTGGCAACGTAAAAAGCCTTTCAAGGTTCTGGAGTGGTCTAGTCAGTATCCAGACCTCAATCCAACAGAGAATTTGTGGAGAGAGTTGAAATTCCATGTTGCCTAGCAACAGCCCCAAAACATCACATCTCTAGAGGAGATCTCCATGAAAGAATGGGCCAAAATACCAGCTACAGTGTGTGTAAAGTTGGTGAAGACCTACAGGAAACATTTGACCTCTGTCATTACCAACCAAGGTTACTCTACATTATACATTTTGAAATGAACCGTTGTTATTGATCAAATACGTATTTTCCGAATAATTATACAAATAAATTATTTGAAAATCATACAATGTGATTTCCTGGATCTTTTTGTCATTCTGTGTCTCACAGTTGAAGTGTAACTATGATGAAAATTACAGACCTCTCTTCTTTTTAAGTAGGAAAACTTGCACTATCGGTGGCTGCCAAATACTTTTTTGCCCCACTGTAAATGACACCAAACCCCCAACCAGCCAATGAGAGATGTTGTGCATTTGTAACATCGTATTGTGTGTGAGATTAGACTTCATCCTTTTCTGAAGACAGCTGCAATGAGTTAAGTCTTGAGAAAAGTTCCATGCTGGGGCTGAGCATGTAATATGGTGAATTTCTGCTTTTGTAATACATTTTTGAACTTTATTTATTATTTTCCTGACTCCTTTTTCCAGAGAAAAATAAGACGTTTTTGACACTTACATGGTTGTTGTAAAGGCTTTGTCCTTCTACCTTTTGCTCAAACATATTATTCAATTTAGTGTTCAGAAACATAGCTACATGTTGTCTTCCCATCCATCCAGCCATTTCCTATACAAATTATTCTGTTTGGGTTAGCAAAGGTGCTAGAGTCTATTCCATTAGACATTGGAAATTAGACAGGATACACCCTAGACAGGTCACCAGTTCATCTCAATCAACATAGAGACAAACAGGACAGACAACCATGAACACATATATACCCAGTGTTTGTGGAAACAGATCAGACATCACCAACATATTTTTAAACTTGAAATCGTCTGACATGTTGACCGTAGTGCTTCTCCTCACACGTTCTTCTAATATTGCCATCAAAACTAGTTTTGAAAACAGATGGTACGTAAGTAGTCTGAGTTTCCCAATCAGTCAAAAAATTAATGTGTTTATTGCAAGCTTACTCCCAGCCTGTAACCTGGCAGCTTGCTTTTCCCCTTAGCGACAGCTGAAAGTTTATAAAATATTTTACATACAATCAGAATTTGTTTTGTATTTTAAAATGCACTTTTGTAGTATTCTGTTACATGGTGAATACAATAAGCCATATAACTAATATATATTTGATATAATTATGTTTATAGATTAGTAATTCACTTTACACACAATTTTACATTATTTTTGGTGATAACAAAAATGAGAGGAGCTGCTTAGGAGCCGGTAATTTTTAGTGAGCCGAGCCATAAGAACTGCTTCTCCTAAAAGAGCTAGAATTACCAATACTAGACACCATAACTTTCAGCAAAATCTCTGAAACATGCTCTTTTGTGTTTTATTATGTGAACAGCAGTAGCTGCCATACAGATAGAGCTTTGTTCCCACCTCTACACCACAATCTTCTTGGCTGTTTGTACTGCAATGAAAAACAGATGGCTTTGAACAGATGTTTTAGTGGGAGAACAAACTAAAGTTAAATAAAAACTGAAATAAAAACTTATGAGAGTTTGAATGAATACCTTAATTATAGTGCATCAGAGCTGCTGTGTTTGACCCTTGGGTGAGTTTATTTCTGTGTCATATTCAAAGTGGTGGGTATCAATGCATGAATAATATTGTTAGTATAAGCTTAAAATTACTTAAGACTGATGAACAGGGGTGTATCCAGGAAGTTTTGAAAGATGGCTATTTAAAGGTATTCCTCATGTTTCTTAATTTATTATTCATAAAACACTAACCAGAGGGGTTGTAACCCAATCTGAGGTGGTCTAGATTTATTATTTTTTTTTTTTACGTGTCCTGTTTGGCAGTGTGGAGCTCAGAATTGGTGTCTGAGTACCAAGTAGAAGCCCAACAGATTTACTTTCACAAGCGGAGCAGTACAGCTTTTGCTATAGTACTCCACTTGATTTATGTGTGAAAAATCTTTATTATGAATTGTTGGGGTTTTTATTTCCTGATGTTATGGACACGGAGACGGAAGATTAAGGAGAAGAACGAAGGAAGATGAAGAAGAGAGGTAGGAAACAAAATGTCATGAGAGAGGGTGAGTTGAAAATACAAGAGAGGAAGGGGAACAAAGAAAACACAAGAAAACATTGAAGTCTGCCTCCATACCCACAGGACGGCAGAGAGAGGGGGAAAAACAAAACACGAAAAAGGAACATCGACAAAACCAACCAAACATTGTGAACTAAGAATTACACAACCACATCACACAAAAATAGATATAAAAATACAACAACAATGTCACAGAAAAACTCATGGTACCGATTAATCAAGCTCTAGTAATGATAACCTCAGCCCAAGAATATATCCTTAAACACCAGAGACCACACATCTATGTGTGTGTGTTAGCATGCTGGTGCATATAAGGTTTCTCCATAAGAGTGTTCGATAGTTGGTGTGAGAAGACATCAATCCGTCCCCCAGGAATCGATGCAGACATGAAGGAGATCGAAGCAAAGACGTCCAAAGGACCGCCAGAGCCCCAGGCGGACCCGGGCGGGGCCGACCGCATCCCCCAAGAGAGGAGAAAAGGAGAACCCCAGGGGAACATCCAGCGGCCACTATGCAGGGGCCCGGGGGGCAGCAGTGACGAGCCCACGGGCTCCGCCGGCAACCGGCCACGCCGGGGCGGGCCGGTCAACGGACCGGGGGAGCCGGGGCCCAGGGGCACCCCACCCCCCAGCAGGGACCCGACAAGGGACCGGCCGACGAGGGGCCCCCGGCACTGCAGGGGCTGAGGCCGGCCGCCACGCGACGCCTCCACCCTAGGCCAATCCCCACCGCCAACATCCCAGCGCCCCACCAATAGCCGCAGGGGACGGACAGCATCCCCAGGCCGGGCTCAGTCAGCATCTGGACGCCAAGTTGTACCAGCTCCCGGGTCCTGATCCCGCGCAACGCAGGGCGCCGAGACCAGGCATCCAACGAGGGCCACCTCTAAAAGAGGTGCCCCAACCAACCAAAGGAAGATATCAGCCCAGCGCATCGACCGACCGACACACTGGCCCCCCCAGACACACTGGCCCCCCCAGGCCCGGCCAGGCACACACCAGGTCCGAACCGGATTGACCCCCGTCACCGGCGGGGAGTGACGGAGGGGAAATAGGCCCCACATTAAGTGTAAGGCCTGAGGTGCGCCAGGCGAGGGGGCAGACCAAGATCCAACCTGACAGGTAGACAAAGACATACAGACACAGTCATACGTTCCCTCCCTCTTAAACACATACATTCTCACTGACTCACCAAGACACCCAAAAAAGATTTTAACTAATCAAATTTACAGTTCAGGAGCCATTTGATTTTATAGGAGTCTATAATAATGTAGCATCTTTATAAATTCAGAGCAGGAAGTGCTGCAGAAAGCAGGGCTGAATTAAAATCCCTGACTAATAGACCAATCATTTGACATTTTGCTTGATTTATTAACCACCAAGTAATTATTATTTAGACTATGACAAGCTCTTTAATAGTTAATTAAATATGGCTACATTAAATATCGCCATTCACCGATTTTGGTACAGAGCTGTAAGCTAATGCTTTACAATTACAATACATGTAATAGAAAAATAGTTCCAAAACACAGATAATTAAATCCATTAAATGCAGGAGCTGCTGGTGTTTGGAACTTTCTGCAGATGCATGACCCATGTGACTTACACATTCCATTCTTTCTCTAGATGTCTATGGGAGTGTCATTACTCTCTCTATTGAGGAAATTGACCCCCATGATTTAGGATCTAGGGCATGGGAGTGATGTTGTAACCCTGTGGCTGTGTTTTGGCCATTCAATGTGAAACTGCTAAAACGCTCCTTAAGACACTTACATTAAAGTCGTCTGTAATAAATATGTAATAACTGTCTATTCA
The DNA here is from genome assembly GCA_963556495.2 of Valencia hispanica. Taxonomy (NCBI): domain Eukaryota; kingdom Metazoa; phylum Chordata; class Actinopteri; order Cyprinodontiformes; family Valenciidae; genus Valencia; species Valencia hispanica. The sequence continues at coordinate 11,260,085 of OY747707.1, read as the reverse complement.
ACAGAATTATGTGGCTTCTCGGAACCACATAAACACGGTGATATGAAGCTGAAGTTGGCTTACAATTGTAGTTCAACTCGGGGAAATGGCTAAAGGGCAATTCCACTTAATTTTTCACTAACTTGAGCAGCTTCATTCTGCTCTTGCTTAAAAACTACAATACTTAGACCTTTCAAATCTGGAATAAATAACTCAACACTAATAATATAATCATTCAAACACAGCTTGGGATTGGTGAAACCTTTATTTAAATGTACTCTTATTTCCTAGAAAAGGCTTCCTCGGGGTACCCTATAAAAGGATGCATAAGTGATCATTCAATACTCAAAACTTAATTTCAATGTTTATGAACATCAAGTTATAGTGCTGAAAAAAGTACCTTTATAATCTGGCAATTTGAACCCACAATACATGTAAAATCCATGGACATCAGAATAAACACACACAGACACAAACACAGCGTTAAAGCTACATTGTGTAAGAACTTCTGCCATCTAGCGGTGAAACAATCAAATGAATATTACGTTCTAGCCCCACCATTCCGAGTGCGTTTTAACTCCCACGCTGGCCGTTTCATGCCAAGGTTAACATGGCTTCCAGTACTACGACTTCGTCCAGTGTTCCTTCCAGTGATGAAAGGGCTGCACAACATATCGTCATCATAGACGGTGCAAATTACAACAGCGATGTTGTGGTGGACCACCAGGAGGCTCCACTCACACCCAGAAAACAGGTTGGTGACTGTCTGCTTTCACGGTAGAGACTTCCAATGGAACTTTGTCGTAGCTGCAAGTTCGGTTCCCATCATAGGGGCTGATTTTCTCTGTGCGCACGGACTCCTTGTCGATGTCGCTAACAGACGGTTGATTGACGCTGTGTCGTTTTCCTCTTTTCCTTGTCTGACGCGTGCAGCTGTGACGTTAGTACATGCTAATGTGTTAGCTTCTGAGAATGCTTTTCAGCAGTTACTATCAGAGTTTCCTTCACTGACTGTTCCCAACTTTTCAAACACTGACACTAAGCACGGGGTAGAGCATTATATCCCCACTATCGGGCTCCCGGTGTTCGCCCGGGCGCACCGCCTTGATGCCGCTAAGCTAGTTATTGTTAAGGAGGAGTTCGCTAACATGGAGCGTTTAGGCATCGTGCGGCGCTCTAACAGTCCTTGGGCTTCACCATTACACATGGTGCCCAAGTCAGACGGTCAGTGGCAGCCATGCGGGGATTTCCGACGGCTTAATAATGTCACTACAAACGATCGTTATCCGATCCCCCATATCCAGGACTTCTCTGTTCATCTCGCGGGGACCACCATCTTTTCCAAAGTGGACTTGGTGCGCTGTTATCAACAGGTTCCAGTTCGTGCCGACGACATCCCCAAGACAGCCGTGATGACCCCATTTGGCCTTTTTGAGTTTTTACGGATGCCTTTCAGTCTTAAAGGCGGTGCCCAAACTTTCCAGCCGTTGATGGATTCAGTCTTGCGCGGGTTGTCATTTGTTTTTGTCTACCTGGATGACTTCCTGGTGGCCAGCAGCTCTGCCGAACAGCACATGTCCCACCTAAGTCAGGTTTTTCAACACCTAGCGGCGCATGGTTTGATAGTCAACCCAGCAAAATGCCAGTTCGGGTTGCCAGTCATGGACTTTTTGGGCCATCGCATTTCTACCAGTGGCGCTGTTCCATTACCCACTAAAGTGCAGGTGGTGTCGGATTTTCCGCGTCCGCAGACTGTGAAAGCCCTGCAGGAATTTCTGGTGATGGTTAATTTTTACAGCACAACTTCTACAGCCGCTATACTGCGCGCTTAAAAAGAAAAAAGCCACCGAAAATGTGGACTGGTCCCCGGACTGTCTCCAAGCATTTCATAATGCTAAGTCTGCGCTGGCCAATGCCGCCCTTTTGACCCACCCCTCCCCCTCAGCACAGGTGGCTTTGACCACTGATGCCTCTGATGTAGCAGTAGGGGCGGTGTTAGAGCAGCGGGTCTGTGGGGTCTGGCAACCGTTTGCCTTTTTCAGCCGTACGCTGCGGGACAATGAGCGTAAATACAGTGTTTTTGACAGGGAGTTATTGGCTCTCTATCTAGCTACACGGCATTTCCGGTTTTTCCTCGAGGGCCGCTCATTTACAGCCTACGTTGACCACAAGCCCTTAATATTTGCCATGTCTAAAATCTCTGACCCCTGGTTTGCACGTCAACAGCGCCACCTTGCTGCTGTCTCTGAGTTTACAACAGACATTCAGCATGTGGCTGGCAAATCCAACTTGGTGGCTGACTGTCTGTCCCGTGCACTGGTCTCTCCAGTTTATGTAGGGATTGATTTCTCTGCTATGGCTGCAGATCAGCCCAGCGATGCTGACATCCTTAAGCTGCAGTCTGAGCCTACCGGCCTTAAGTTGGAAGAGAGACAGGTGCAGGAAGGTGGTCCTCATCTGCTCTGTGACATTTCTACTGGCTGTCCCCGCCCTCTGGTTCCTGCTTTATGGCGCCGCCGCGTTTTTGATGCTTTGCATTCCCTCTCACATCCGGGTGTCCGTGCCTCAGTGAAAATGGTTAGTTCCAAGTTTGTTTGGCCCGGATTGCGTAAAGATGTGAAGGAATGGGCTGCAGCATGTCTCCCGTGCCAGAGTGCCAAGGTTCATAAGCACGCAAAAGCACCTTTTGAACCATTCCCCATTCCTAGTCGCAGGTTTGATCATGTCCATGTAGACCTAGTGGGTCCTTTTCCCCCATCGCAGGGTTTCACTCATCTCCTGACCATGATTGACCGTACCACCAGGTGGCCAGAAGTGGTTCCGCTGGCATCCACAACATCTGCAGTGGTGGCTCGGGCGTTTTTATCAACCTGGGTTGCAAGTTTTGGCCCCCCTTCAGACATTACCTTTGACAGAGGACCACAGTTTGTGTCTGAGCTTTGGTACACCATGGCTGACAGCCTGGGGGTCAAGATCCACCGCACCACCGCATACCATCCACAGGCTAATGGCTTATGCGAGCGGTTTCACAGGTCATTAAAAGCAGCGCTTCGAGCTGTTCTGACCGATGGCAACTGGATTGACCGCCTTCCATGGACTATGCTTGGGTTGCGGTCCGCAGCTAAAGAGGACATTGGTGCTTCCCCAGCTGAACTGGTTTTGGGTCAGCCGGTACATGTTCCAGGCGTGTTTTTTCCTGAGGCCCCCTCACCCCAGTTCACCCAGCCGGCTCAACATCTTTTAACTCACTGTGACCCTTTTCGCGTTCCTGGTCCTGTTTGCCCCAGTCATTCGTCCCACAGAACTTGGCGTCTTCTAAGTTTGTTTTTGTTTGACATGATGCACACAGGACACCCTTACGGCCTTTGTATGATGGCCCTTTAAGGGGCCTTGAACCTGGCCCTAAGCACTTTCTTTTAGATCTGGGGGGGCGTACGGAGACGGTCTGTATTGATAGGCTTAAACCCGCTCATGTTCTTAAAGATGATGAGGTAGTAACGGCCCAGGCTCCTCGGAGGGGATGACCCCCCTCCACGTTGTTGACGGACTCCTCTTCTCCTTGACTCTCATCAGCCTTCAGAGCTCAACTCATCCTCTGCCTCCCCTTGTCGCCCTCATCCCCACCTTCAGTGCAGGGAGTTCCAGACTGCTTCTGAGAGGCCCAGGTTCAGCCGTTCTGGCCGTTTGCTCCAACCCAGGATCCTGGCTTAAATATGGACACTACTGGGTGTTCGCAGGGGGGGCGTGTGTGGCGGACCACCAGGAGGCTCCACTCACACCCAGAAAACAGGATGTTTGCATTTAAAAAATTTATTAATTTTTTGCGCGGTTATTGTATGTGTTTATATGTTATGTGTACTGGCTTACCGTTGTTCAGTGACAAGTCGGAGCTGAGATAAAGAGGTGATCAAAACTAGATCCTGTGCGTCGTCCATTTATTCCTCCACAATGTAAACATTATTGAGTTTGTTGGGAGCTGTGATGGTTGCTGATGGATGGTGGAAGGAAGGACCTGTGAAAACACTCCTTCATGCACCTAGGATGCAGCAGTCTGTCACTAAGAAAACAGATTCAGGTCAAAAGTACAGCTTTGGTGAACAAACCAAGTACTAACAAAAATAAGAGAGACCCCAAAGCACATGCTAAGAGAAGCCTTAAATAAAAATACAGATGGGGTAAAACAGTTAACTTTAAATGCTCAGACTTCAGCTTTCACAATAAAGGGTAAACTAGGAGAGTCGGATGCTTAAGCTCAGCCTACAAAATTCACACAACTACATTCAGCTCATTTTTCAACAGTTTCTCTAAAGAAAGAAGTTAACAACAAACAAAGTATAGAGCTACTTCAGGGCTCTAAAGCTGCTGGAACAATCAGCTACAACGTTGTAGACATGGACCAACAAACATCAAAATGGTTCTGAAGCAAAGCAAAGGGGGAAAACAGCACTGCAGTCAGCTGCTCCCCCTTTGCCAGCCAAGCAGAGAGTCTTTTAAAGGTCAAGGGCCCAATCAGCAGGTCTCATTGGTTGATGATGTGCAGCTGGTTCTGAGTAACATGGAGAATCTATTGAAGCCAGGTCAGATCTGAAGAACAGACATAAGGGCGTGGCTTCACATGAAGGGAAGAAAACAGTAAAACACAGGCAGAAGTAAACAGCCTTGGCTGTAAAACAATTGACCGTAACACTCTCCCCCTTAAGTTACAAAATTTACATTTTGTAAACACAGTAAACAAGTGATGTACAAGGTCAGAATGCAAAAAACTCACAAACATGATCTGGACAAACCATCAGCTAGGACATTTTCCTTTCCCTTTTTGTGACGGATATCCAATGAGTACTCCTGTAAAACTAAGGCCCACCGCATGAGGCGCTGGTTGTGGTTGTACATTCATGATAGAAAAACAAGCGGATTATGATCAGTGTAAACTAGAATGGGCGACGGACTGGATCCAAGGTACACATGAAAGTGCCGAAGAGCCAATAGCAAAGCTAGTGTTTCCTTTTCAATAGTTGAATAGTTGAGTTGGTATTTGTTGAACTTACGTGAAAAGTAGCACACAGGATGATCTAAACCATGTTCATCTTTCTGGATGAGAACTGCTCTTACGCCAACTCCACTGGCATCAACTTCTAGTGTAAATGAACAGGTTAAATCTGGTGCAGCAAGGACAGGTGAATGAATGAGCAGAGCTTTAGCACTTTCGAATACACTTTGACACTGCTCAGACCAGACAAAGGGGGTCTTTGGGCTTAAAAGGTTGGTCAGGGGTTGTACTATGGTTGAGAAATTTCTGCAGAAGTTTCGATAATATCCAACCATCCTGTGGTGCCTACGGCACTTGTCAGGATAACGCTCATGCGCTCCGGAGGATAAAGTGATGCTGAGGCCAATGTCCAGTGCAGACCCAGGAGTATTTATTTACAGACTTTGTTTTATACTACAACCATTGCAGCAACCAAGTGCATACATGCACCCTTTTTTCTTTCTTCACAAACACAGAGTTGTATTTATAACAGATTTGACTAATTAGACCCATCCTAAAACACAGACACAGGTAAGTACAAAAAATATAACATTACAATATTCTTAAAATTATCCTTAGCTCAACACTAATATGATCTCCTTTACCAATTACAATACAAAAATAGAAATGTACTTCACAAATCACAAATCTACACAATAAAAATAAACCTAATTCTTAGAGCAATTTCACAGGTCATCCCTCCTATTCTTCCTGAATGGAATGCTCCGGAACCATCTTTAGGTGCTCCAGCTCCCCGGGGACTCTTTTGGCCGGAGCACCTCAAGAAGCTCAACAGAAGCAGGTAAGTACAAACAATCAATCCATTTCACATTTTTAATACTTATACCCACTCTTCTTCTTGCAGGTCTGCACTCTTTTTGCCTTTTAAATAAACATTTGAACAATTGTTATTGTGTATGTTTCATTTATCATACAAAGCCTAACAAGACCTATGTAATGGACTTGCTACATTACACATTCCCAAGAATCGACGCAACTCGCGTCCTGTTGTAGATAAAGGGTAATTGTGAACAGTTTCTACTTTGCTCTGAATGGGACGTACTTGTCCTTGCAATACTTCTCGTCCTAGGTAAGTTACCATAGCTTTGGCGAACTCAAATTTGGTTAAGTTTAGCATCAAATTGGCTTGGGCTAAACGAACAAATATTTGACGTAGGCTAGACGTGTTCTTTCCAAGTTTTACTAAACACCACCAAGTCATCCAAATAAGCGCTACAGTCGGGGAGTCTGTCTATGACTTGATTGATTTATCTTTATTAAGTAGCAGGTGTATTACACATGCCAAAGGGCATTACTGTATACTGTAAAAAGTTATCAGGAGTGACGAATGCAGAGATGTGAGATGCTCTTTCGGTAAGGGACTTGCCAGTAACCTTTAAGTAAGTCAAGTTTAGAAACGAAGATAGAAGTTTCAATACTGTCTACAGAATCTTCGATTTGGGGGAGAGGGAACGAGTCAGCCACAGTAACTAAGTTTATTTTTCTATAATCAGTAATAAAACGAGGGAACCAGCTGGTTTTGTTTCCACCAAAAAGGGTGAACTCCATGGGCTTTAGCTGAGTATAGCCAAACAATTTTGCTGGGATAAGTCATCTTTAACCCATCTGAATCAAGTGACTCAGACATTTCTGACTGGGCGATGGCAGCAACCGGAGCTACTGTAGCTACTGGTTGTGAGTGGTACAGTTTTAGCATGTTTATATGACATACCCGAGTTTTACAGCTTCGATTTGGAGTGCTGATTATGTAATCTGTTTCTCCAACTTTTCCATGAACCTCATATGGTCCCTCAAATCTTGCTGAAAGAGCAGAGCCTGGAACAGGCAGTAGAACCATCACTTTATCTCCAATATGAAAACGACTTTTAACAGAAGAGACAATTTTTCTCTGAGACTCTGACAGATGCTTTTTAGGGAACTGATTTGCTTGGGCCAACCTGGTTCGGAAGTTTTGCACGTACTTTGTTACAGTTTCTCTTGACGTTTCTGTCTGAACTAAGAATTGTTCTTTTAAGGCTTTACTTGGTCCTCGAGGTGTATGGCCAAAGACAAGCTGAGCAGGACTGAATCCTACGGATTCCTGAACAGCTTCTCGGGCAGCAAACAATACAAAGGGAACGCCATCGTCCCATGCCTTTTCGGTTTCACAGCAATACTTGCGTAACATCGATTTTAATGTTTGGTGCCAATGTTCTAATGCACCTTGTGATTCAGGATGGTAGGCGGACGAATCATGTTTTATTCCTAAGGTTTTAGCTACCTGTTTAAACAATAGGGATTTGAAGTTTGGTTTTGGTAATCCAAATATTGTAAAAAATCTGGTTAAGGTCTTCACAATGGTTTTTGCAGAGATTGTTCTCAAAGGGACGGCGTCAGGAAAATGGGTAGCTGCACACATTATGGTTAAGAGGTACTGGTTTCCTGATTTGGTCTTGGAAAGAGGACCAACACAATCAATGATGATGTGGTCAAATGGTTGATCAATCAATGGGATAAGCTTTAGGGGAGCAGGTATTTTCTGGTTTGATTTACCCATCAGCTGACATACATGACAACTGCGATAGAATCCAGAAACGTCACGTTTCAAACCAGGCCAGATGGTACGTTTTTGTAATGCCTAAGTGACCAGACCACTGACCTTCGTGAGCAAAAGATAGAATCGTCTGTCCGTACACAAATGGCATGGCTATCTGTTTAACCTTATTTCAATCTGCGTTTTTTGAGTTAGGTGGAGACCACTGACGGATTAACACACCGTTCTCCAGAAAGTAGGCCTGATTCTTTTTATTTGCCTCCTTAACACTCACCATATTTGTGTAACAGAATTTTAAACTGGCGTCAGCCTTCTGCACTGAAATCAAGTGCTCTCGGGTTACAGGAAGTGTCACATCTGTTATCACTTCAGTTTCATTGGTCCTTGCTGAACCTGGAAGTAAGAGAGATGGTTCACTAATGTTAACATCTTTCTCATTTTCTTCTGAAAGGGCAGACATTAACACAGTGTCTGAAAGTGAAATGTCACCATCTTTCTTTGATTGGGCAAGGGTGACTGCACAGGCAGGATACAGTTCTGGGTTTGTAAAGGTAGATTTAGGCACAACCTGATTTAATGGCTTGTCAAGAATTTCTAAGTTGGGAGTACTAGGCCTCCAGAGATGTCGTTTCCGAACATGGTTACACCATCGATCGGCAACTCTGGGCAAATGGCAACAGGGAAATAACCTGTAATAAACTTAGAACATATATAAATACGGTGCAAGAGGTGACGAGGAACATAACCAATCTCTATACCTCGTAGAATGGTGTTAAATCCACACGCACTTTGTGAAGAGAACGGCAAGGCGTTGGAAAGGCTAATGAATTGGGACCCACCGGCGTCTCTTAGAATACGGATCTGCCTTAGATTGAAAGGATTGTCGGAGAGAGAGAGACAACGGCATTGGAAATAAACTGTTCAAAACAAGAGTCCTGTAGTTTTTCACCACAACCAGGCTTCACAATGCAGGGCCCCTTTTGTAAAAAACCAACTCTTTTACTAGGTGTGGGGGGATTTTTCTGATTTCTGCGTTTTAATGCCAAACAGTCAGCAAGGATGTGTCCAGTTCTGTGACAATAAAAGCATTCACGGTTTTCCGTTACCGAAGTACCCTTTGTCACCAGGCTCTGTTGCACAGGATTACTACTCGTCTTCTCATTTACAGCACATGTGGATTTGTGTTTCAAAACATACTCATCAGCTAACACAGCAGCAGCAGCAATAGTGAGAGCCTTTTGTTCATTCAAAAACAAGACCACATGTTCAGGTAGACATCTTTGAAATTCCTCCAGCAACATGGTTACCAGTTAGCTAGCACTGCAACAATAGCAGCCAAGTCTCAGCTGGCCAGTTGAGGGCACCAGCAATACGTTCGAATGCAGCAAAATACGAATCAACCTCGGACTCCCTGAAAACAAGCACAAGAGTTATACATTTCGTGACATCAAAGGCAATGGTGTTCACAGAGTTTAAACTCACGGTGGCTGTGGGGGTTCGAGCTTGAGCCTCCAGCTCCAGCTGTCGTAGTCTCACAGCAGTCTCTGACTCAATTTCCAGTTTCTTTATCTCAAGTTGCAACTGAGCCTGTCTGGCTTGAGTTTTCTACTCGGCCTCTGAATGGAGACGCACCAGCCGAACTTTCAAATGAGCCCCATCACGGCTCTTAGCACTGCCTGGTGACTCTTAACGAGGGAGCCTAACTGGTGTCTTGACCCGCCCATCCTTCCCAGCAGCTGTTTTGGCACCACCCTAATGGACGTCCCCTTCAGGGGTGACTGGGCATGGCACAGGAGAGTCCCCAGGCACCTGAAACACCTCAGCTTCCACCAGTTTTGTCATCACCATAGTATGGTAAGTCTTTTTTTAGCACCCCTGCCTGGACCTGGAGCCCAAAATGATCCGCAATCTGCAGCAACTCCCGCTTGCGGCAACCCTCAACCAGCTCATGAGACGGCGCTGCTAGACACGTTTCTTAGTTAAACATGGCACAAACTTATCCAATACAAAGATACTCTCCAAAACAGGATAAACTATCCTGGACGAGCCCCCACTTATGTTACGCCCCTGGCTGAGCTAGGGATTTAGGGGTCACATAAAAATCCTGAGTCAGGGTGTAAAGTAGAAGAGTACATGTATTTAATAAGAAAACAGATTCAGGTCAAAAGTACAGCTTTGGTGAACAAGCCAAGTATTTACAAAAATAAGAGAGACCCCAAACACAGGCTAAGAGAAGCCTTAAATAAAAATACAGATGGGGTAAAAGAGTTAACTTTAAATGCTCAGACTTCAGCTTTCACAAGGGTAAACTAGGAGAGTCGGATGCTTAAACTCAGCCTACAAAATTTACACAACTACATTGAGCTCATTTTTTTACAGTTTCTCTAAAGAAAGAACAAACACTGACAACAAACAAAGTATAGAGCTCCTCCAGGGCTCCAAAGCTGCTGGAACAAACAAGTCAGATCTGAAGAGCAGACATAAGGGTGGGGCTTCACATGAAGGGAAGAAAACAGTAAAACACAAGCAGAAGTAAACAACCTTGGCTGTAAAACAATTGACCGTAACACCTCACATACTTAGAGTGGCTTACGTCATCCTGAGCTTTCTATGTTTTGCTGCTATAGGCTTAGACTGCTCGAGGACAGATTGACTACTTTTCTTCACTCTGTTACTTTTCTCTTCTACTTCTCTTCAGTTGCATTATTTGCTGTTATTTCAACTGTTAACTTTGTTTTTTTCTCAGTGTTTTTCCCTCCATAGACGCTACACCTGGTCTGGTATCCTGCTTAGCTGCAAAGCCCTGAGAATCCTCTGTGTCCTGTTATCAACTTTTTACTTTCTTTAATATAGAAAGTATTCTTATATCAGTTCTTTTGTTCTGTGTTTCTGCTTTGTCTTCTCAAACCCCCAGACGGTCGTGGCAGATGGCCACTCGTACTGAGCCAGGTTCTGCTGGAAGTTTCTCCTTTTTAAAGGGGAGTTTTTCCTCTCCACTGTTGCTACATGCTTGCTCAGTATGAGGGATTGCCAAGGGTTTGCTGTGGTTGGAGTTTGCATCAACAGGGCGCAACTGCCAGTCAATGAATCCAAGCAATCTACTGGGATTCCTTACATAGAAAACTAGCTAAATCTTTAAAATGATTGGAATATTTGTATTGAAATGACTTTCTTGTGCCTCAAGTGCCTTGAGATGACATCTGTTGTGAATCGACGCCATATAAATAAATTGAATTGAATACTGTGGGCATCCTGTGTGTAGTCCAGCAGCCACTGGGACATGTGTTGGTCCATTCCTGAAGGTACCAGCTTGTCCCTCAGAAGTCCCAGATGGACGGTGTTGAAAGCACTGGAGAAATCAAAGAACATGATCCTTACAGTGCTTCCAGCCTTCTCCGGGTGAGTCAGAGCTCTATGCAGGAGGTAGATGATGGCGTCATCCACCCTGATGCCAGGCTGGCAGGCAAACTGCAGTGGATGAAGACCTCACCAGGGGGGCGAAAATGGTTGAGGCAAGGCAATTTTATGTGTATAGCATACTTTCAACATCAATGTTATTCAAGGTGCTCTACATGATTAAGGGGTAAAATAAAAATAGCAGTAAAACACAGACAAAGCATATAAAGTAAAAACAGCAATAAAGCAAGAAGCATACACAAAACATGAAAACATTACTCAAAGGCAGCTCTAAAGAGATACATTTTTAGTTGGGATTTAAAAGAAGTCAGTGTTTCAACAGCTTTGCATTTGTCTGGAGGTTTGTTGTCTTCTCCATGTTTGGTTGTAGTTCTAGGGATGTTGAGTAGACTGGAATTCGAGGACCTGAGTGTTCTGGGGGGTTGGTATAGAAACAGTAGATCTTCAACATACTTTGGTGCTAAGCCATTCAATGATTTATAAACTAGTAAAAGTATTTTGCAGTCTATTCTCTGAGCTACAGGGAGGCAGTGTAAGGACTTTAGAACTGGGGTGATATGCTCTACTTTTCTGGTTCTAGTAAGGACCCAAGCAGCAACGTTCTGGATCAGCTGCAGCTGTCTAATTGACTTTTTAGGCAGAACTGTGAGAACGCTTTTGCAGTGATCAATCCGAATAAAGATAGACGCATGTGAACGCTAGATTTAAAGACTGTGCGCTAATCTGACGATTGCCAGTAGATGGCATGATTGGCTCACAGAAGGAGGTTTGTCCACGGAGTCAAAAGGTGTATGAATAAAAAGAAGGGAGCTGACAACGAAAGTTACGGAAAAAAAGTGTATTGAACACTTTAACAAAGTAAAACACCAATACATTAACACAAGATGAAATAAGTTAATCATGCTATATATTTTTACAAAGAAGGGAAACAAAACGATTAGTGAAAAGAAATTGATATATAATAAAAAAAATAATATATATATATTTTCCTGGACTTCCAACTCAGAACTCAGTTCAGGGTCTGTTTTTCAGTTCAGTCATCACAAGATCTATTTTTCTGTCTGAGGTCTAGGAGGCTAAACCGCTGAAAAACATTCCAAGTAAAACTGATCATGCGGCCACAGTTTATGGCCTGGGTCATACAGGATGCTAAAGTGCGGTTATATGAGAATGAAGTTGATTACACACCGAATGTCATGGTTTCGTTTAACCTCCTGACCCACATGCAGAATCAAGCTCAGACACCAGGACAAGGTTAAGTAGTTTAATAAAATAAAAAAAACGGGAAAATCAAAGAGGTTCAGCTGGAACGGCGGGGATCACTGAGCGTCTGGGAAGTGAGAGGTGAGGTTAGTAGAGATCTCTGACAGATGGGGAAAAACTGACTCTTTAGGGCTGAAGTACTCACTGGTCCGGTGGCTTCCGATTCTGGGGAAATACCGTGAGGTCAGCTGAGCGGCGAAAGCGGCTGCAGGGATCCGATGGATCGAATCAGGAAGTGGGCGTGGCGGACAGCTGGCAGGCAGGTGAAATGCTGCGCACCGGGCCGGCTCGCAGCCGAAGGAAGCAGTCAGCTTGTCAGAGTAGCTTTATCTCTTACTTGAAGGCTTCACTAGCGAATGGTGGGATCTGGAAACTCTTCAGAGGAACCTGGAGACACAGGGAGTGCAGAGGATACGCAGGAGAACTCTAGGAATTGATCAAGAGAAAACTCAAGGATCAGGGCTTGGAGGTACCGGTATGGTGACCATCAGGCGTTGAATGGTTGTGAGCCAGCTCCTCAAGAAGCCCAGGAATACAAAGGCCAGATTGACACCAGGTGAGTGCAATCAGCCCGTGCAGCTGATCTCCACCATAGATCCTCTCTGACCAGATGACTCACTACAACCAAAAACAGACGCACAAACACAGAACCTCACACCAAAGAGTTGAGGTAAAACACATACACAAGTAGCAGTCAAAGGGAAGGAGGAATCTGTGGAGCTAAGTGATGAAGTTAGTACAGGTAAAGTGCATGCTATTGAACAGGTGAAATATATACTGGGGAGCTCAAGTCTCAAGGAGAAAACTGCCTTTAAATTACCGCGGCGCAGTTAGAATCCTACTTTTTTTTTTCCAGGATTAACACTATTAAGGTAGACCGACTCATAGTAAAGGTAAATATGAGTAGTTCTTCTCTTGAAGAGGAAAAACACAATGCTGAACGCTGGCAGGGCAGAGCTCAATGCCGGAGCAATAGCAGCAGCTGTTAATTAGTGGCCGCAAGTGTCTCTTAAAGGGGCGTGCCCGCGCTACAATGAGCACAACTCAGAAGCTTTAGGTCACGTGGGTTACACATGGATGAGTTTCCGAGGTCCTGATGCAATATCAGTCCTTTAATCCTAGAAATGTTCTTCAGGTGATAGAAGGCTGACCTTGTTATTGCCTTTATGTGACCCTGGAGGTTCAGGTCTGAGTCCATTACTACACCTAGATTTTGGGTCTGATCAGTAGTTTCTAGCTGTATCAACTGGTCGTTCCTCTTTAAGTCCAAAAGTAATAACTTTTTTTTGTTTCTGTTCAGCTGGAAAGTTGTGGCACATCCATCCATTGATTTGCTCTATGCATTTACTTAGGGTTAGGATGGGTTCAAAGTCACCTGGTGACATCGTAATGTAGAGCTGAGTACCATATGCATAGTTATGATAGTTAATCTTATTGGTTGTTATAATCTGGGCTAGTGGCAGCATGTAGATATTAAATAAGAGGGGCCCCAGGATGGAGCCCTGGGGCACCCCACATGTGATTTCTGGTCGTTCTGATGAAAAGTTTCCTATTGAAACAAAGAAGTCTCTGTTCTTTAGGTAAGACTCAAACCAGGCAGGTACTGTACTGGAGAGTCCGACTCAGCTCTCCAGTTGTTCCAATAGTATATCATGATCAACAGTGTCAAATGCTGCACTGAGGTCCAACAGAACGAGCACTGTGGTTCTACCACAGTCTGTATTTATGCGAATGTCATTGAAACTTTGACGAGGGCAGTCTCAGTGCTGTGGTGAGCATGGAAACCAGATTGAAAAACATCAAAGCAGTTGGTCATTGTTAGGAAGCTATTTAACTGCTGAAAGACAGTTTTTTCAATAATTTTACTGATGAATAGAAGATTAGAAATGGGCCTGTAGTTCTACATTAACATTTTGTCCAAATTATTATTATTATTATTATTATTATTATTATTATTATTATTATTATTATTATTATTATTATTGCTCTTTTTAATGCCTAGGGAAAGACACCTGACAGGAGCGATGAGTTAACTATTTTAATCAGACCAAACCCAAAGACAGGGAAAACTTTCTTAAAGAACAAACATCGTGAGGGTCTTCATCAGATCAAATCAAATCAAATCAAACTTTATTTATGAAGCGCTTTTCATACAAGAAGTTGCATCACAAAGTGCTTTACAGATTAAAATGACCCCACATAAAACCACCTTCCCTTCCCTCCCCCACAGATTTAAAAGCATGGTCACAGTTATACCCCCCTCCCCCCAACCCGTCTCCCATGCACACACACAGTTAAAAGAAAAGGTAAAAAAGGACATTGGGCCGAGTGCAGATGAACCATGCAAGGAAACGCCATCAGAGGAGCCATATGCCCCGGCAGCAGTAGATTAACAGCAGCAGCCGAGGCACCGACACAGGGCACCCAGTGGAGGCAAGGCCAAGACCCCCACCTCCACCCAAGCTCCACCCGGAGAGCACCCAGGCAGCTACAGCCGACCACCGCTCCCGGGGCAGAGGGCTCCCACAGAGGAAACACTGGAACGGGGATTAAGATAAATTAAAGTATAAAAAGAAACGGTAAATTAATGTGCTAAGATTGAAAAGTAAAACTGATAAAAAATATAATCATATAAAACATCCAAAGCAATTAAACAAACAGTGATAAATAATAATCAGTTAAAAGCTAAGCTAAAAAGGTGAGTCTTGAGCCTGCTCTTAAAAACATGAATATTCTCTGCAGCCCTGAGGTTCTCTGGCAGCCTGTTCCAGAGGTGAGGGCCATAAAACTGGAAAGACGCCTCGCCATGCTTGTGTGTCCTGACTTTTGGGGTGACAAGGAGACGGCTGCCAGAGGAGCGCAGAGACCGCGAAGGTTTATATGGTAAAAGCAGTTCAGAGAGATAAGAAGGCCCAAGACCATTAAGACACTTAAAAACCATTAAAAGAACCTTAAAGTCGATCCTGAAATGTACGGGGAGCCAATGCAATGATTTTAAGACCGGTGTAATGTGCTCCCGCCTCCTGGTCTTCGTCAGGACACGTGCTGCTGAATTTTGTAGTAGTTGTAAACCTGATATACTCTTTTTGGGAAGACCAGAAAGCAGGGCATTACAGTAATCAATTCTACTGGAGATAAAAGCATGCATCAGTGTCTCCGTATTGGCCCGAGACAGAATGGGGCGGACTCTGGCGATGTTCTTTAGTTGATAAAAACCTATTTTAGTGATATTTTTTATGTGAGGAATAAAAGTCAGCTCAGAGTCAAAAATCACGCCCAGGTTCTTCACTTGTAAAGAGAGATTAAAAGACAGTGATTGTAGTTTTGGTAAAAGTTTCTCTCTCTGAGCCTCAGGACCGATGACTAAGACTTCAGTTTTGTCCTGGTTGAGCTGGAGAAAGTTTTCTGCCATCCAGGATTTAATGTCTAAAATGCAGTTAAAAAGTGCATCCATTGGCCGTGTGTCATCGGGAGACATGGAGATGTATAACTGTGTATCATCAGCATAACTGTGGAAGTTAACTCCATGTCTCCTGATGACGCTGCCAAGAGGGAGCATATAAAGGTTAAAAAGCACTGGGCCTAAAATTGAACCCTGGGGCACACCACATGTAATCCTATGGACCCTAGAGGAGCAGGTATCTAAACTTACCATAAAAGTCCTGTCTGTGAGATAGGATGTGAACCATTTGTGAACAGCACCAGAGAGGCCGATCTGTTTTAAACGGGTTAAAAGAATAGTGTGGTCTACTGTATCGAAGGCAGCGCTTAGATCCAGTAGAACCAACACTGTCACCTTCTGAGCGTCATAATTTATTCTAAAATCATTTAAAATCTTCAGAAGGGCCGTCTCTGTGCTGTGGTTCACCCTAAAACCAGACTGAAATTTCTCCAGGACATTGTGCTCATTAATAAAATCATTAAGTTGAATTAAAACTAGCTTTTCTAAAACCTTGCTTAAAAATGGTAAGTTAGATACCGGTCTAAATTAAGATGTGAGGTGAGGGCTTCTGGCCTATAGTTGCGGAGGTCCTTTGGATGTGAAGTCTTTGGCACCGGTCTTCCACAGCTGTGGTACTGTCCCCAGCTTCAGGCTCAGGTTGTATAGATATCCCTGGATGCCACAGAGTTCATCTGCGCAGCACCTTTGGAGTCTGGAGCTGATTCCATCTGGACCTGGAGCCTTTTCGCACCTTGATCTTTCGCAGCTCGTTCTCACTTGAAGTGTTGAAAGGGACATGATTTGGGAAAGGGGTATGTAGGATGGAGTCCTCAGAAACCAGGGGTGGGTGTGATGGCTGGGAGCTGAGAGGTGTGAAGTCTTGAGAAGAAAAGCAG
The DNA here is from genome assembly GCA_963556495.2 of Valencia hispanica. Taxonomy (NCBI): domain Eukaryota; kingdom Metazoa; phylum Chordata; class Actinopteri; order Cyprinodontiformes; family Valenciidae; genus Valencia; species Valencia hispanica. The sequence goes on along the minus strand of OY747707.1, from coordinate 11,243,508 downwards.
GCAGTCTTCAAAAAGGAAGGGGTTGCACGAGGGGAGATGTTGCTGGTGGAGGGGTGGGTGACTGGTCAAACCTGTTAACGAACTGGTTCAGGTCATCCACCCACCCTAAGTCTCCAGCAGTCTGGGGGGTTGGTTTGTGCCCTGACATTTTCTTCAGGCTCTTCAAGACCCCACTGATGTTGCCCTGCTCCAGCTGGTCCTCCATCTTCTTCCTGTAGATGTTATTCCTTTGCCTTATTTTCCATTTCAGTCTTGTTTGTACAGCTCTAAGCGCCTAATTTTCTCCAGATGTAAAGGCTCTCTTCTTCTCCTTAAGGAAATACTTTATTTCCCGGTTGATCCAGGGCTCGTTGTTTGAAAAGTAATACCTTTATGATGGGTACGGTGATGTCCACACTTTAGTTTATGTAGTCCGTAATGCAGTCGGGGATGCTGTTGATGTCGTGCCCCTTAGCACCAAAGTATATTGAAGATCTGCTGTTACTATACCAACCCACAAGACCACTCAGGTCCTCTAATTCCAGTCTACTCAGCATCCCTAGAATTAGAACCAAGCACAGAGAAGCAGCTTTCAGTTTATATGCTCCTCTAATCTGGAGCAAACTTCCAGAAAACTGCTAAGCTGCCAAAACACTGAGTTCTTTTAAATCACAACTAAAAATGTAACTGTTTAGAGCCGCCTTTGAGTAATGCTTTGATGTATCATGTTCTTTGTATGCTTCTTGCTTTATTGCTGTTTTTACTTTATATGCTTTGTCTGTGTTTTACTGCTTTTTTTATTTTACCTCTTAATTATGTAAAGCACCTTGAATCACCTTGTGTTCAAAGTGTGCTATACAAATAAAATTCCCTTGCCTTGCCCTCTCCGGACATAAATCCCGTGAAAGGTGTAATAAAAAAACACAATTATTCTCAAACATTCTCGGCTCCATTGTGGGAACAGCAATACACAATAGAAAAACAATAACAAAACACACAAAACGTCAAAGATCATACATTAAAGAGAAATAAAAACTTGATTGAAACCCCCCCTCAATTTTCTGGGCCTAAAAAGGAAGCATAAAATATGAGAACGAAAATGAGAAAATTTACTACCTAGATCAATTTTTTTTTTTTTTACAAGAATAGTCTCTCTTGGCTTTGATACATCCAAAAATCAATGGTTTTAATTTAATCCTGAAATTCAAATTAACACCATATAACAAAGGTCATCAGATACAATATATAGAACTGTTCATTGTCAGCAAGAAAGAGCAGAAGACAAAAGAAAATATTAAATTATTTTTATTGGATTTCACCATGACCTCAGAAACCTTAACAAATGAAGCAGCGCCTGACGTTAATGTGAGCACAACAGTTTAAAACAAGTGTGGAGTAAGAAAAAAAAATCACAAGGTATTTTTTTGTATATGTTCTCAGTTTGTTTAAATTATGTTATTGTTCATGCTATGGTTGCAATACACTCCCACAAGATTGAATATAGAAAACACCTCACAAAATTTTCTAGATTCAGCTAATTTATAGCAGGGATTATATAAATACATCAGCAACAACATACATGAGGAAGAAACATTTTTTGAAAGACCAACAATTAATCTTCATTATTTATGTATTTTTTCAGAAACCAATTATTGAAGGTCCTGTAAATTTTGATTTCAAACTTTAGCTCACTAAGCTATGTGGTCATTACTGCAGGCATTTTTATAAAAGCCTGCCCTTTATGCACATCTTAATTTTCTCGCTTTATATTCTTGGAAATCCCCAATTCCACTTTTATACTTTAAAGATGCATCTGTTACATACTGAACAATAGTCATAACAAAGAAAATGTCAGAGTACTTATCATGCTTCAGCATGTTTTAATCAGTGCTCTCTAAAGATTTTGGAGCATCTGATTCAACACTGACATCATCTTTCGAATAATCATCAATGACACATTCTTTGTCTGTGGTCATGAAGTCAATATTGATAGTTTGTTTCTGCCCACTAATTATGTTTGTCCCTGTAACTGTTATCTCTGTTGAGCCAAATTTAATTTCCAGTTTGACTTTACCACCTCCAGTCATGTCTACAATGAACGAACCAACCTCATCTATTCCCCAGTCATCTACGTACACTAGATCTGTTCTAAAGGATCTGTAGAATCTCATTTTCATCTCTACCTGATCTGCTGTTGCTGGAGAACATAGAAACTCTCTGGTATCATCTGAACCAAGATCCTCACCTTCTTCCACCAGTTTTCTGAAAATATCTCGACTCCATTCTGCATCATTGGCTGTAAATTTCTTTTCTTCCTTATGTTTGCACTCATCAAACCTCTCACAAACAGCGAATCCATAAGTATAGGAACTTTTCCGTGAAACCACTACCTTTGGGTTTCTACCAAACTCAATAGCTCCTCTCACTATTGCTTCCTGAGCTCTGAAAGGACACAGAACTTTACATAGATCCCCGAACTGATCAGTAATGTGCTGCTGTAATATTTGGCTCTGAGCGTAGCCCCCCACTAACAACATATACTTAATGTTGTGAACACAGTTAAATATTTCCCTGAGATTCTGGGTGATGCCCTCCAGACTTTCATCAAAGAAAGACCTCAGTTTGTCTCTTGAGATTCTAATGAATCCACCATCCCACGAAGCCCCCTGGTCTGACTTAACAAAGTTTTCTGTGTCTGATTTTTCTTTAGCTAATGATCCCAGGGCGAATGGACAGCTGATCTGAACATCATTATCAACCTGTTTGAGAAGGGTAAAATCATACATAAGTTTCTGAGTTACACTGGGACAGTTTTGTTCACATTTATCCCAGACTCCATCTGGAAATATTTCTCTCAGAAACTGTTTAAATTTTCTGTCCACAGTTTGTCCTCCCTGATCATTTCCAGAGACCTTGTGCAGCTCCTTCAGGGCTCCTCCTTCCAGGACTTCATGAACAGTGATGTCAATAGTTCCCCCTTAATTAAACAGAGGACACAATGCTGGCTTAATATTTTAAACCGTCACATTTATTCGGGTTCCAGACATTTTAGTTATCTACAGATGGCAAAAAATAAGCATAATGTCTTATATTGCTCTTGTGTGTAAAGATATAATTAATTATTTGTGAATTAATCCCACAATACATCAGAATCACAAACACTACCTCCACAGTCGACAACAATGTACCGAGTCCCAGGAGACTGATCCAGTGACGTTCCATTATGGTTCTCGGTGATGAAACCATCTGATGGAAGCTTCTTACTCCAGATTGAAGCTGCTTCTGGTTCCAGTGCAATCACCAGTTTTTCCTCAGCTCCTTCTGTTACAATACCTGCCTGGAAGAGGAATAAAATATATCACAACTCTGAACATCTAAGAACTTCATTGCACTCTAAAACGTGATGTTACCATATTTGCAGCTTTTCTCATGAACTGTTTAGCTGAAAGATCCCAGATGGCAGGAACAGTCAGGACCCAGGTGAAGTCAGAGTCCAAGAACGTCTTCCCCCCTGTGTTGAGGCTGATTGTTTTTAGTGCATCTTCTTTAAGAAATCTCAGGGATTCTGAGAAAACCTTCAGCGCCTTCATAGACTTTCCATTAGCTGCTTGAATCTCCAGATTACTGCTGAGATCCTAGAGACGTTCATTTAGATGTTTGACACAGCAGTGTGTGAAGATTTTAGGTAAATGCTTAGGTAAAGGTACTCCAAATTATCTTAATTTAAAAGTCTGGAAATCATTATAAAATTAATTATGCAATATATTTGTTACTACTACTATTCATACTTACTTTGGAGTAGAGGACCATCTTGAAGTCTTCAAAAAAATAATGTTTCTTTGATTCTTCTCCGCTCATGCTGATGTATGCTGTTTTCGCTTCATAGCCAAAACACAGAAATTCTTCATCTTCATTAAACAAAATGCAGGTTGGAGTCTTTGGGGTTTCCACTCCACACCCTTTTCCCCATCCTTTCAAGTGGGGGTCACTTTTTGCATCACTGCATGTGAGATTAAAGGCATATCCGCTAAATGCCGTGCCAAAGTCTATTGCTATGACATAAGAGTCGCCCATTGCAGAAGCATGAAAGGAGGAAATGTCACTGTGCCGGTAAGCAGCACTCAGACTGCATTTATTTATCTCTCTGTAAACCACACCTCCTGCTAATACTCTACGTCAGCAACAGAGACTTTTTTTATTTCATGATTGGAACAATAAGTAAATAAATATTGACAAACTCCCTTTTTTCATCTTATGTATGGCTTAATAAATTCAAAGCACAAAAATTATTATATAATAACTATTGTGTTCTATAAGTAGAATGGAAAGAGCTTTTTAAATAAAAACCTGGTACTAAGGAAGCAATTGTATAATGTTGAAATTGTGTAACTACTTTATTTGATTTGTGTTAAAGGCAAATTTTAAATAAGCCATTTCTCAAAAATGTTATGCATAAAAGACTGACCTAAAGAAGTAGTATGTTCTTATTTAAAATCTGATGGAATTAATTTATACATATTGCTCAGTATGAGGGATTGCTGAAGGATTGCTGTGGTTGGAAAGTCTGCATCAACGGGGCCCAACCTCACGCCAATGACTGACGCAATCTGCTGGGATTCCTTAAATAGGAAACTTTTTAACTGATTGGAATCTTTGTATAAATGTATTGAAATGACTTCTTGTTAAGTGCCTTGAGATGACATCTGTTGTGAATTGGCGCTATATAAATAAACTGAATTGAATTGAATTGAAAATTGAATGCAATATTTTAAAGTTAAGGACTAAAATGTACATATTGCATGCACATTTTTTAATTAGAACATACAATTAATGTATACCAGATACTTAAAATGATTCTGAACCTGTTGTTAAAACTCCATGAATAAGTTTTTTGGTATGATAGAAAGACTGTTGCATAAAAATTCTGAAATGAATCCCAGAGCTTTCCTTTTAACCAACTCTGTGGTTTTCTAATCAACAGGATGTTTTAAACTGAAAATTATCAAAACTGCAGCGGAGGAACAGGTTTTTTAAAACGTGGGTCTGGTGTGATTATTAACAGCTTTCTGTTTCTCTTCCGTTTATTTTTCCTGGTAATTAACACTTAGGTATGTAGCATTTGGCTTCAGGGGAAAACTAAGACATCGGTTTGTTCAGGTGCTTTTTCATGTCCTGCTAGTTAATCTCTTGATCTTTCCATGCAAATGCATGATTCTCAAAAATGCTTTACCGGCATGTTTACAAAATACATTGGGAAAATAGGGTGATAAAACAACAATGTTATTAATTAGAATTATAATTAAAAGATTTCTTTTAAGACCTGGACCATTACATGTATGGTATGATTAAGCTTTTAAGCTTATCAAGGCAGCTTCTTTAGACAGACCCCAAAATTTTAAATGACTGGAAAAGTAAACACCACATTTTATAGGCCATAACAACAATCGTAATACCAAACATGGCTGAAATGTAGAATGACAAGCAAATCAAAATCCCCGTCGGCCGGTCACTGGTCGGGGCCCCGTGTGGGGGGGTGGGGCGCCCCTGGTCCCCGGGTCCTGAACCGGGCCTACCCTGGTGTAGCTGGCGGAGCCCATGGGCTTGTCCCTGTGGCCTCCCGGGCCCCTGCATTGTAGTTGCTGGATGTTCCCCTGGAGCTTCCCTTTGTTCCTCTCAAAGGGGGTGTGGTCGGCCCTGCACTGTTCTGCCTGGTGCTCCTAGGCTCTGGGGCCCTCTGGACGTCTGTGTCCCCAACCTCCTTCATGTCCACGTCAATTCCTGTAGGGCGGGTTGACGGCTCCTCACACCAACTATCAAACACTCGTATGGGGAAACCTTATATGCACCAGCATGTTCACACACGCCATAGGTGTGGGGACATCGGTGTCTACAGATATATTCTTGGGCTGAGGTTATCATCAATAGATCTTGAATAATTGGTGTCAAGAGCTTTTCAGGGACATTGTTGTTGTATTTATATATCCATTTTTGTGTGTTGTGGATGTGTAGTTCTTAATTCATATTATTTGGTTTATTTTGTCAATGTTTTTTTTGGTTGTTTTTCTATCTCTCTGCCGTCTTGCAGAAGTGGAGGACTGGGTTGTTTTTTTCTTGTGATCTTTTTGTTCCCCTTCCTCTCTTGTATCGTCAACTCACACCCCTACCTCTCCTGCCTCTCTTCCTCATCTTCTTTCTTTCTTCTTTCTTGCTTTTTTTGTGAAAGAAAGAGAGCTGGAATCCATTCATAACCTTTTTCTTAAATTCAAATAACATATAGTTCATTCCACGCACACACACACATCCAAAAATAACTACCTGATATGCAGCTTAAATCTTGATATGTTTAGCCTATTTAATCATTTACATATCACTAAATCCTTTCCTTCCGTATTGTTATGTCTGTTTTATTCTGTGTTGTTTATGTTATTTGTTCTCCATGAAGCATATTTCAGCTGACCCCCCCATATTCTGTACTTATGTTTTTGTATATAATTTTGAAAACTGTTACAAATATTAACTGAAAATAAAGTTGTCCTCCGAAGAGGGAGGGGCGGTGGTGGCGGTGCCGAGTGCAGATAAACCATGCAAGGAAACGCCATCAGAGGAGCCATCTGCACCGGCAGCAGTACATCAATAGCGGCAACCGAGGCACCGACATAGGGTGTCCAGTGGAGAGCACCCAGGCAGCTACAGCCGACCACCACTCCCGGGGCAGAGGGCTCCCACAGAGGAAACACTGGAATGGGGATTAAAATATAAAAAGAAGGAGTAAATAAATGTGATAAGATTAAATAGTAAAACACTGATAAAATATTATCATGTAAAACATGCAGAGCAATAAAACAGACAATAATAAATAATAATCAGTTAAAAGCTAGACTAAAAAGGTGGGTCTTGAGTCTGCTGTTAAAAACACGAATGTTCTCTGTGGGCCTGAGGTCCTCTGGCAGCCTGTTCCAGAGGTGAGGATCATAATAATGGAAAGATGCCTCGCCATGCGTGTGTGTCCTGACTTTTGGGGTGAAAAGGAAACGGCTGCCAGAGGAGCGCAGAGACAGCCAAGGTTCATATGGTAAAAGCAGTTCAGAGAGATAAGAAGGCCCAAGACCATTAAGACACTTAAAACCAATAAAATAACCTTAAAATCGATCCTAAAACGTACAGGGAGCTAATGCAATGAATATATTAAATTCATAAAATTGCTTACAAAAAGAGGTGGGAATTGGGTCCAAAACACATGTGGTAGGCCTCACTGAGGAGAAAACTTTATCAACAGTCCCAGCTTCTACCAGAACAAACTGTCCAGTTTTTCCTCTGGTAGAGACACACTGAGATTTGTGTAAACCATGTTACTTTGAGAAGATAAAATATTACATCTGATGTGGTCTACCTTCCCTCTGAAGTGGTCTGCAAACTCCTCACAAAGAGCGTTTGAGGGGGTTTTCTGAAATGTAGTAGTAGCACTATTAAAATGCTTGTCAGTGGTGGAAAAAAAGGATTTTGGAATTATTTTTATGTTCTGAGATGATTTTGGAAAAGTATGCGTTTCATGAATTTCTTACTGCGTTGTTGTATAATTTGAGAAGATCTGTGTATATTTGATGGTTTATCGTGGTTTTAGTTTTCCTCCATTTTCTCTCTGCCACCGTACAATCTCTCTTTATTTTTGAGTGCAAAATTTTTAACTTTTATTGGAGAAAGCAGGAAAAGAGCGGACTGAAGCCCACTGTTAACATCATTGACAATAAAATCACAGGGGGGCAGGTAAAGCTATAGGAGGATTCTTTTCAAAAACTTCCAGAAAACCTGCAGCCACTTCAGGGGTTAGATGGCGCACTCACAGAGAGCTGTCAGGAAGCGCTATCTAACCTGAACAAGTTAAGGTTGCTTCTACACTAACATGGCTAAGTTATACAGTTTATATCCAACCTAACCTTATCCCTGTCCACACACAAAGCATTGTTTACGACCCCCACCCGCTGGTGCAACCCTGACCTAGTAGGCATGCTTGAAAAAAAGGAAGACCCACATATATGACGTCACACTTACTGTCTGGTCATGGTGTATCTGAAATTACTGCACTCCCTTCGTGCCTTCTTTTAAGGTATTCTTGTGTGGTTTTTACAATCGCATCTACATCTACATCTACTGTGGTGCGTGTTTTCTGACGTCACTTCCTTACCAAACTCAGTTCTTAAATGCCTAACAAATCCACACCAATCCACGAGCCAGAGATTTAAGAAATAGATGGCCCACTTAACCGTGTAAAAAAATATCTGGGGAGGGGAACCTTAAATGATGGGCTAGTGTGGCCGAGACGGGGTATTGACTAAATATTTATTAGTTAAAGCACTTAAACGGCCTAATGTAGACAGGGCCTTAGGAATCCCCTCTACAAATCTTGTGGTACATGGCTATCTTAAAGGTTAATGTCACCAATGACCGTGTTTTACTCAATGTGTGGCCACTTGAACTCCAAACTTGTTTTGTTGGATTTGTTCTGGTGTTCAACTTTTTTATGCTTGACGAAAGGGAAGGATGAAGCTACTGCAACAGGCTTGACATACCACTTTACAATGGCCATGGTTTCTTCCAGTGGCGTTTCTAGAATAGTCTATATGGGGGGGCAAAAGAGTGTGTTACGAAATATTCATGTGTAATTAGGATTGAATTACTTATTTTGTGTCTTAGTGAATGCATCTAGGGCAGGAGGTAAAGTCAGAGAAAACAAGCTTATTGTTCCAGCATAATGTTCCAGATAAATATGTGTCAGATCACCGGGATGACAGACATCACAGCAGCAATATATCTACTGGACGTTCCAGCCCTGAAGGAGTACTTCAGGCTGTGCTATCAGACTGGCATGAACTGGTTGTTCAGAGCTAAACAAGAAGATTGGAGAAGAAGTGATGAAGAGATAAACAGTTATAGCAAAATACTATTTAAACTGTGAGTTAGAAAGGTTGGGTAGGGGAATGTAAGAGTAATTTCTGTCCCCTCCATGTTCTGGCAAAGTGGTGCCCAACGTGCCCTTCAGCAGGCGAAACCGAGAAGACGGGATGTTTTTTCTCTCCAGCATCCAAATTTAGGACAGGAAAAGGACAACCATGGTTCTGGATCTGGTTCTGGTCAGCTGGTCTCTTAATACAATTAATCAAATTTTTCCCCGGAGAACGGCTAAAACGGAGAGCCGAGTAGTTCCGATGGAACATCGTGAAGGATCTTGTATCTCTTGCTTTTGACCATTGAGGACGTTGGAATCATTTATATAATTGGATTCATGATAAACGGATATCTGCTGATTATCGCAAGTGGATTTTCTGAAGTATCACAAACTTCCAGCTTAAAGGCAGCAATTAGCAGGCTGCCCAGGCTACAGGAAGATTGCTGTGCTGTCAAAATTCAGACCATTTGCGATGTGCGAGCAAAATTGGACTCGTTTCGCTGCGTGGGTAATAACTTGGAGAAGTTCTCAGCCAGCTGGAAGGTAATCTGACCCATGATTTGGCCATTTAGACTGAACTCGGACCACTGACAGACTCTAAGGCAAGAGAAAAAGTGATCTTCGCCTGTTTCTAGAACAATTTCTTATCTACTGGAATTCGACTCCCTGGTCTTGGTAGACTAAACAAAGAACTCCCTTGGATGTGTGTGCAAAAGGACTCTCCATCGCACCCACTCCCCTATCCCCCACATGTGCCTGTGAGCTCCCTGACTTAGCCACAAGGTCGTATATTACATCACAGGCGAAAGACTCTGGGATTGTGTTCAAATTCAAGTTCGGAGTTTCATGATCTCACATTAATGCACACATACATGCACGCTCACACCACAGCTACAGACATGCACGCGCTCCTGAATCTCAACATGCTAGTGGTACCCTAAGACTCTCGCTTCCACTCCCGCAAAGTGGGCTAGTGGAGCACGCCAAGCCGCAAAACCCAATCTGCCAAGTAGGGCTTCCCAGAACCACCCTTCCTGCCTTGTGTTATCATGTGTTGTGAATGATATTTGTGCTTTTTATGTATTGAGGTGTCCTCCAGTAGGGGTCAGGGCTTAGATGGATTTTTTTTCTCCCCTCCTCCTATCCCCTACCTATTGTGAATCATTTCCATCTGCTTAAGAGGTTCTAGTAAAGCCAGCTGCCACCACAGTCTTCCAAATCCTCTATTGTGTTAATGTTTGTAAGTGTTTGCATGATCTTGGATTGGTTGGACTTGAAACTGAATTTCCCCACGGGAATCATTAAAGTATCTCTTATTCTTATTCTCCACCGCCTGGAGGTGAACCCGTTTCTGGGTGAGGCTCAGTCTGACACAATGTGCTGAACCCTTAGAAAATGGACCTTTCATCAGTCCTCCTTGCAAAGAAATGAAACTGCTGTGATGATGGACAAACTAACTTAGACCTTCAACCAACAGTGTCCGGTGTCTGGAGCGTGGTCTGCAAAAACAGAGGACAGAGCTCAAATGTCCACTTCCCTCCATGTCCCATGATGGGAGGCTCACAACCATTTTGGCAACAAGCTTCGAGTGAGCGCCCCATGCCACGGCAAGGTGACCAACAGCTGTGCATTGTCGAAGGAGTGGTGGAAAAATCATTTTTACAGAAACAGAAAGGAAAATCAGTAGGGACAGTAAGAAAGGGAAAATTGATAATTCCATAACTGGGGAACAGAACATCTTTGCAAAAGAACAGTTTGGGGGTATTACAGGGGTTAAGCATAAATCCTTTATCATGCACAGCCGAGTTTTGGGGAGATTAACTATACATGGATATAACTATATCGAACATATAGGATTTTGTTGGTGTGTCACTCTCTGTAGTTCTCTACATCTAATGGATGTGGGGTAGGCTAAATAAGAGGCCTCAAGGTTTAAGTGGCCTTAGTCCTCTCCTAAGTGGAATACTAGCGCAGCAGTTTGACAGCGGGGGCACATTGGGGAGGTACACCTGTCTTGCTGGGGGGTGCTCAGAGGTGCCAGGAGACAGTAGTCTCTGCCTCTGAGGCTGGGCAGCCACTGTGTGTGTGTGTGTGCATGTGTGCGTGTGTGAGATGCTTGCGGGGAGCTGGCAGGGTGCGCTCATCTTCAGCCTCATGGTGTGTGACAATGGATCATGTGAAAGATTGAGGCAGGGAGCAGTGACCTCCAGGTGGATGGTAATCAGTGTCTGGGAGTTTCCCAGCCAGCCTGAGATAAAGAATTAAATATCAAAATAACAAAAAACTACTGCTCATCGCAATGAAGACTTGGCTTGCTATACTGATATATTTTTAGAATTTTGCTCAGAGGAACATAAACTCAGCCCCTCCTTGGGCTGCCCCCTTATTGTGGTGGAGGGGTTTGAGTGTCCAATGATCCTAGGAGTTATGTTGTCGGGGGCTATTTGCTCCTGGTAGGGTCACCCATGGCAATTTGGTTCTAGGTGTGGGATCAGACAAAGTGCACCAAAGATCTCTATGATAAATCCGGCCAATGGATCTAGCGTTCCCTTGCCCGGATGCGGGTCACCGGGGCCCCCCTCTGGAGCCAGGCCTGGAGGTGGGACACGTTGGCGAGCACCTGGTGGCTGGGCCTTTACCTATGGGGCCCGGTTGGGCTCAGCCCGAAGAGGTAACATTGGTCTCCCTTCCCATGAGCTCACCACCTGTGGGAGGGGCCATAGGGGTCAGGTGCCATGCAAGATGGGCGGTGGCTGAAGGCGGGGACCCTGGTGGTCCGATCCTCGGCTGCAGAATCTGGTTCTTTGGACGTGGAACGTCACCTTTCTTGCAGGGAAGGAGCCGGAGCTGGTGTGCGAGGTTGAGAGGTTTTGACTGGACACTCGCCTCGACACACAGCTCTGGCTCTGGAACCTGTCTCCCCGAGACGGGTTGGACTCTCTTCCACTCTGGAGTTGCTCCCGCTGACTGGTGCCGAGTTGGGGTGGGAATAAAAAAAATAGCCAGTTTCTCTCTTTAGTGGAATCTGTAATTAAAAGATTCCTTCTGGAGAGTTTTAAACAAGTCAGGTTCAGGACTGATTCTATTGAAAATAGTTACCTGATGTACGATCAGCAAGCTACATAGGTCTTTTGGATCCCATGAGTTTCTTTCAGAAACTCGATTCCCCCCTCACCAGCAAAGGATGGATGTTTGAAGTGCACACCTTGCGATGATAGTCGAGCTCCAACTAGAGAGTATGAGAAAGAAAAGGGTGGACCCTATGCTTATATAGGGGTGATGATGTCATATGAAGTCCTCCTTTTCCTATTGAAACCATAGAGTGGGCTCTGGGGGTCCTTTGGACGTCTTGGCTCCGATCTCCTTCATGTCTGCATCGAATCCTGGGAGACGGATTGATGTCTGCTCACACCAGCTATCGAACACTCTTATGGAGAAACCTTATATGCACCAGCATGCTAACACACACACATAGATGTGGGGTCTCTGGTGTTTAAGGATATATTCTTGGGCTGAGGTTATCATTACTAGAGCTTGATTAATCTGTACCATGAGTTTTTCTGTGACATTGTTGTTGTATTTTTACATCCATTCTTGTGTGATGTGGTTGTGTATTTCTTAGTTTACGATGTTAGGTTTGTTTTGTTAATGTTCCTTTTTCGTGTTTTGTTTTGTTTTTTCCCCTCTCCCTGACGTCCTGTTGGTATGGAGGCAGACTTCAATGTTTTCCTGTGTTTTCTTTGTTCCCTTTCCTCTCTTGTATTTTCAACTCACCCTCTCTCATGACTTTTTGTTTCCTACCTCTGTTCTTCATCTTCTTTCTTTCTTCCCCTTAATTTTCCGTCTCCTTGTCCATAACAACAGGAAATAATACCACCAGCAATCCATAATAAAGATTTTTCACACATATATCAGTTGGAGTACTATAGCAAAAGCTGTAGCGCTCCGCTTGTGAAAGTAAATCTGTTGGGCTTCAACTTGGTACTCAGACACCAATTCTGAGCTCCACACTGCCAAACAGGAGACGTGTAAAAAAAAACAAAAAAAAAAAATAACCAAAAAAAATAGAAACCAAAGAGTGCATTGTGGGATTACCAGCTTTTGGTTGGAGGTCTGGCTTTGGTTTGGCCATCATGATTGTGGCACAACAGGACAATCTCCTACCTCCTGAGCTATCCATTTTTAGCAATTCCCATCTTCCTTCAAAACACATAAGATCAAATTTTCAAGTATGTTGAATAAAAAAAACCTTCAGAAAATCATGGATTTAAAATGGTAAAATAAGTAATAAACTCCATAAATTCAATTCCTCAGCACCATGTTTGTCTTCAGAGCACACTTGATTGATCAGAGTTGGTTCTGTCTGCAAACTGAAACTATGTTTTTGATCAAATCTTCAGGAAGTAATCATTTTCTGTAAATTCTTAATGTTGACATAAACAACAACATTTTTCCTACTGCTGTTGTGGTGCTTTGATGTTTTCTACTTTAAACTACAACAGTTCTCTGAAAACACAAGAGTTGTATCAAAATAAAAAACAGGGAAACAAACTAGAGTAATAAATATGTAGGCGGGGAGGTAGAAGAGTTGTAATGCAGGCACAGCTGAGGTTGTGAGGCTACCAGGAAAGTAGAGGAGTTGTAAAATTCTTACATTGGCTCCCTGTAGTTCAGAGAATAACCTTTAAAATACTTTTACCGGTTTATAGTAAATCATTAAATGGCTTAGCACTAAAGTATATTGTAGATCTATTGTCACTATACCAACCCCACAGAACACTCACTTCTAATTCTAGTCCACTCAGCATCCCTTGAAACAGAACCAAACACGGAGAACCAGCTTTCAGTTTCTATGCTCCTCTATGACTGCAAACCAGCTGAAACACTAAGTTCCTTTAAATCAAGGCTAAAAACCCATCTGTTTAGAGCTGCCCTTGATTAAATTATTAATAATAGCAGGAATATCATAAATGTTTTAATGTTATTCATGTTTCTGATGTTGTGTTTTCTGTTTTATTGCTGATTTTATTTTATCCCATATTCACTCAAAGCACATTGAATCGCCTTGTTGCTGAAAGTGTGCTTTACAAACAAATTTGCCTGGCCTTGCCTTTGCCTGAGCCAGCAGGTATGCAAAGTGATGATCCAAATTGACCCTACCCTTATCGAAGCCCAAGAAGACTGTGGGATAGGTTATATGTATTGTGTGACTTGATATGATTATAATATTAGATATAACTTGTAATATTAAAGGTCACTCTGTTGCTTGTAAACAGCATGCACAGGATGGGAGTCAGCTTCCCTTGCTGCGCCTGCAGCTGTAACCGCAACATAGATAAGATTCAGCTCTAAGAGAAGACTGCACTCCCTGTACTTTGGATACTATGATGAGTGAGAAGATGGTGGGAAAATACTGAATGTCACATCACGAGGAGTGACCAATCTATATAACCAGCTGTACTATACTTTGAGCTTCAGACATAACGTGGGCAGGCGTAAGGTTGTCTCTCCAGATATACACTACTGTTCAAAAGTTTGGGGTCACCCAAACAATTTTGTGTTTTCCATGAAAAGTCACACTTATTCACCACCATACGTTGTGAAATGAATAGAAAATAGAGTCAAGACATTGACAAGGTTAGAAATAATGATTTGTATTTGAAATAAGATTTTTTTTACATCAAACTTTGCTTTCGTCAAAGAATCCTCCATTTGCAGCAATTACAGCATTGCAGACCTTTGGCATTCTAGCTGTTAATTTGTTGAGGTAATCTGGAGAAATTGCACCCCACGCTTCTAGAAGCAGCTCCCACAATTTGGATTGGTTGGATGGGCACTTCTTGCGTACCATACGGTCAAGCTGCTCCCAAAACAGCTCAATGGGGTTCAAATCTGGTGACTGCGCTGGCCACTCCATTACCGATAGAATACCAGCTGCCTGCTTCTTCTCTAAATAGTTCTTGCACAATTTGGAGGTGTGTTTTGGGTCATTGTCCTGTTGTAGGATGAAATTGGCTCCAATCAAGCGCTGTCCACTGGGTGTGGCATGGCGTTGCAAAATGGAGTGATAGCCTTCCTTATTCAGAATCCCTTTTACCCTGTACAAATCTCCCACCTTACCAGCACCAAAGCAACCCCAGACCATCACATTACCTCCACCATGCTTAACAGATGGCGTCAGGCATTCTTCCAGCATCTTTTCAGTTGTTCTGCGTCTCACAAACGTTCTTCTTTGTGATCCAAACACCTCAAACTTGGATTCATCCGTCCACAACATTTTTTTCCAGTCTTCCTCTGTCCAATGTCTGTGTTCTTTTGCCCATCTTAATCTTTTTCTTTTATTGGCCAGTCTCAGAAATGGCTTTTTCTTTGCCACTCTGCCCTGAAGCCCAGAATCCCGCAGCCGCCTCTTCACTGTAGATGTTGACACTGGTGTTTGCGGGTACTATTTAATGAAGATGCCAGTTGGGGACCTGTGAGGCGTCTGTTTCTCAAACTAGAGACTCTAATGTACTTATCTTCTTGCTCAGTTGTGCAACGCGGCCTCCCACTTCTTTTTCTACTCTGGTTAGAGCCTGTTTGTGCTGTCCTCTGAAGGGAGTAGTACACACCGTTGTAGGAAATCTTCAATTTCTTAGCAATTTCTCGCATGGAATAGCCTTCATTTCTAAGAACAAGAATAGACTGTCGAGTTTCAGATGAAAGTTCTCTTTTTCTGGCCATTTTGAGCGTTTAATTGACCCCACAAATGTGATGCTCCAGAAACTCAATCTGCTCAAAGGAAGGTCAGTTTTGTAGCTTCTGTACCGAGCTAAACTGTTTTCAGATGTGTGAACATGATTGCACAAGGGTTTTCTAATCATCAATTAGCCTTCTGAGCCAATGAGCAAACACATTGTACCATTAGAACACTGGAGTGATAGTTGCTGGAAATGGGCCTCTATACACCTATGTAGATATTGCACAAAAAACCAGACATTTGCAGCTAGAATAGTCATTTACCACATTAGCAATGTATAGAGTGTATTTCTTTAAAGTTAAGACTAGTTTAAAGTTATCTTCATTGAAAAGTACAGTGCTTTTCCTTCAAAAATAAGGACATTTCAATGTGACCCCAAACTTTTGAACGGTAGTGTATCTGTAAACTGCTTTGTGACAAATAAAGAGGTTGAAGTTAGAAGTCTTGACTCGGCTGAATCCCTTCTCATCAACCAACCTGGAGAGTCTGACTTTTTACTGATATTTTTGCCTCAACAAGACCAAAATACAACACAAAGAAGGGTTTGAAGTAACCAGGAAGAATATAAGTATTATAAATACAGGAATAATAAGTACTTGAAGCTGTGACTACCGAGTGAAGTTGGGTGAGGTAATTAGAAACAAGGAAAGTATTAAACTGAGGATTCAGAGCCAAGCTGACATATGATAGATGAGTATATTACAGTACAAGATAAAGAAAAGAACAAGCCAATCCAGTGTGTATATTTCTTCTTCTCCCTCTGTGTTGAAACATTTAATTTATTTCTTTATTGGAAAACCATGCCCTAAATGTACATTAAAAGCATTTGTTAGAATGTCTACAATCTTCAAATTTTTTTCTCTAAAAGTGAACACAATGAGCAAAGCCAGTGTAGCAAGTAAATGAGGAAGAGAGTTGAACTTCTCAATGAACAGGAAGTGTTTTTATTTTTATATTTTCAGCCTAAAGGGTCCCTGCAATATGTACACATTGGTTAAAATGTCTGAATGACAACAAAATAAGATTTACAGTTAAATGTATAGTTTGTAGCTTTATTGTTGTTTCATATCTATATTTATTCAGTTTAATCCAAAAAGGTTTTAACCTGCTTGGAAATCCACAAGAACAAAAGGCTTAGTTATTAGATAAAAACTAATAGAGCTGTTTATTGGAATTGTATTGTGCAAGGTGTTCCTCCACCCAATTCAGTTCCTTGGAAGCTTATTAAGATGTCAGTTAAGTACAAAGAAATGTGTGACAAGGCAATTGGGCTTTGTTCAAAACTCTTTCTCTTTCATTGCAGAGTATCTGTTTCAATTAAGATACAATTATCCACAAAATAGCAGCAAGAGAATGATGAATGAACTGAGACTGATGGTATTATTATCAGACGATTCTTGTGACAGAAATAAAAAGAAAAATTATTTTGATATGGTGGCTGGCAGTGGGTGGCAAAACTCTGGGTCAACACATAAAAAAGATAAACAAACAATTAATTTAAATCATGTATGTCTCTGAAATTATATGAACATTAGGTGGATCATTCCTGACAGCAGTGTTTGTGATAACACGTCGAACATTAGCGACGTAGGTTAAAGTTGTCCAGCTAATAAATTAAAAATGTCAGATATGTTAACTGAGGCCATGTACACACGTAGCCGGGGCTTTTTAAAAACAAATATCCTCACCTCCTCGTTTAACAAAAAAAACTCTGTCCACACCTAACCGCATAAGTGTGTTGTTAAGCACATTCATAGACATGCCAAACCTGTAGGGGGCAGCAGTTCCCCCAAATCCTATCCACTCAGAGTAACTTTCTATGTTCAAACTTCTACATAGAGCAGTAATTGAGCTTGTAAAAACAAGCAGGCAAAAATCGCTTGGACATTCGATGATGCCAACACATCTCTGAGGGCATAGATGCTGTTTCTGAGTGTAAACACAGGTCGCACAAGTGATTTCGGAGGATTTTTGTCGCGGAAAGTGACGTTGCGGAGCTGAAAACTCCGGTTATTTCTATCCACACGCAAATGCTTAAAACGGAGAAAACGTAAATCTCCACTTTGGCCGGAGTTTTTAGAAATAATCATTTTCTGTGATAAAACCGGGGTTTTCATGTAAATGAGAGGCCAAAACGCAAAGAAATATCTGTGTCTTTCCTTCGTGTAAACGGGGCCAGATTAACATATTGGCATTTTTTTTTTAATCTTAAAAAACATGTGTTGTGCCCATCTGCAACTCCCCATTGATTTGTGTCTCACTACAGCTCCTCATCGCCCCAGAGCAAAAAATGTGCATGCTCATTGTAAGCTTTATCCTGGCCTGTAACTGGTGGCTTGCTTTTAGAGAACTTTCTGCACAACACAAAGCTCTGAAACATGCTTACTTGTAATTTATTATGTGCATGGCAGAAGTCGCTTGTTCAGCCATGCAGATGGGGCTTTGCTCCCACATCTGCCTTCACAACCTGCTCAGCCATGTTCACCACAGTGAAACACTGAGACAGAGCAGAATCATGGATGTCAACAATGAGGAGATTTTTCAGCAGCTGAACAAAAAAACAAAAAAGAAAGAAAGAAACAGAGACTCCTCTGAGGGTTTGAATTTATAACGATATTTATTAATAAGCGTCATACCCGTTGTGTTTAGCCCTAAAGTGAGTTTAATTCAAGTTTGGTTATGAAGCCACAACAGCATACATCAGCATGGAAGGGAAGGAAGCACAGAAACACTATTTCTTTGAAAATTTTAAAATGGCTCTCTATAGCAAAGTAAGTAAAGATCTTTACCCATAAATCTTCACAGTAAATTAGACATTTTAACAGTGATGTTTTCTTACATTGTTTTCAACAGGTGTATCATTTAACTTTATGTATACGTCATATACACCTAACATTTTGCATTGCAGTTTTTGCCTACATCTGAAATTTTTTACTATGGGTATATGTAAGAAAATAATTCATCTTGAAAAAAATTTTCTTCAGTTCATTTTTGTTTGTGTGGTACTGTATCTGTTACCTCTACATACATTTTTACCAGGAACTTAAAAAGGATCTGAAAATCAAAGCAGCCAATGGGAAGGAAATTACAGCCCTGAAAGTTTTTACAGAGGCTCTAAGATTTCTGAAGGAGGATGCTCTAAAAACCCTCAGTTCAAACTGCTCAGGTGTGGTGTTCATGGCCTCTGACTTCATCTGGGTCCTGACTGTTCCTGCCATCTGGGATGAATCAGCTAAACAGTTCATGAGAGAAGCTGCAGCTCAGGTAATGGCTGTTTTGAGGACTTTATTTAATGTCATAAGTATTTGGATGATTTAACATATTCATTTCCACTCCAGGCAGGCATTCTGGAAGAGGGAACTGAGGACAGACTAGTGATAGCACTGGAACCAGAAGCAGCTTCAATCTGGTGTAAGAAGCTTCCATCAGATGGATTCATCACAGAGAACCACAATCGGAAGTCACTGGATCAGTCTCCAGGGACTCAGTGCATAGTTGTCGAATGTGGAGTTACAGTGTATACATCTGTCTGTTATGTTTGTTATGTTGACTAATGTTGGAGAGTATCCGATAAATGCAGTCTGTTCTTTTGTTTAACTTTGTGTGTCAAGACTAAGGGAAGTAACTTTTAGTGTGGGGGTAAGAACTTTCTTAAGGAAATGTGCTTATAAGGAGCTGACTTTGCAAAAATATGCTGTCCAAACAGGATGCACCTACAAACCGTTAGAAACAGTTCTGCTGTGTGTTGTATGGTGATAAGATAAGATTATGGGGGTGTGGTGAAACGGTTCAAATGTGTGAATAAATAGAAGCTGGGATTCTCAACATCTTTGAGACTCTGCTGGAATGGAACTCAGACTGGTGTGTCATTTCTGTTACTGCACGGTCTCCCTCAATTGAGCAAACACATTTCACATCTCCTCTGTGCGTGCTTTCCTTTCTAGTTTACCTATGAGTTAAAATAACCTAACATTTCTGGTGCCGTGACTCGACGCTTGGTCCTCGGGGGAAGGTCTTCGCCGGAGGGCTGAAAGGGATCCCGCCTTCACCAAAGTCCAGGCTGCGTTTTTGCTTCACTGGCCAGCTGTCTTAGCTCCGCCGGACACCTTCACCCCTGGTCCCTTGCGATCGACTCGGTTTGAATCGCTCGCACAGGGGGGAGATTGTGAGTACCAGTTTGGTTTTTTGCACCCTTATTTAAAAAAAATATCTAACTAAGACAGAGAGGGTATAGTTCTGCTGTTCAGGTTTAAAAGACGTTTTAAACCTCTGACTAGGGAGTCAGGTATTGAGCCTTCCCGGGATAAAATAGGGACAAAATAGGAATAAAATAGGTATAAAACAGTTGATTATATGGGAAGGTTGTAACGAATTAGATCGGTGAAATCTAAAACCACCTCAGAGGGATATAAAGAACGCCACTGAAGGCAGTAAAAATACGAAACAGCAGAACTCAAAAATAAAAGTACCGACCCTAGGTTGGTATAAGTTAAGCAGGCACACGACATAATCCTTATGCATGCCATTTCCTCCTGAAACCTGACGGTGTTAACGTACGGAGAGAAAGGCATTCAAGGGACGTCCTGTGCGGATCTAAAAATTGTACTATTCTTAGATTAGAAAAGTCTATTGACTCAAAATAAGGGTACATGAAACCGGAACATAAAACTATACGATCCTTAAAACAATTAAAACAAAAACAAAAAATTAATTGGAACTAATGCCTGATTTTATCCAGAAAAAAACAAAGTTTCTTATTGCGTGTTTTACTATCATTTTAATTGTAATAATCGTTGTAGTAATTTTAGAATTATTGGGATTTATTCCTGCAGATTTCACCCGACCAATTAACAAAAGGAAAGCTGTTAATGCAACTCTTGGAAGCAGTGTTACTTCCGAGTAAACTAGCCATCTGTAAATGTACAGCACATACCTCAGGAAAAGATCAAGTTTCAAAGGGGAATAGACTGGCAGACATGGTGGCAAGAGAAGCTGCTGAGGGCCACCACGGAGTTTCAGACATTTTCAGTGTTGATTGTGATAACTTAATCAGCCACACAGTGTTAAAAGACATGCAAACTCATGCACCTAGTGCTGAAAGGCAACTTTGGAAAACAAAAGGAGCCACCCTCAATGATGATTGATTGTATGTTGTGCATAATAAACCTGTTTTACCTAAATCCCTTTTCAAGGCAGCAGCAATATTGACCCATGGCCCTTGCCATGTGTTATTTGTGTAAAGCACAATCCTCAGGGAAACATGAGACCAAAACGTGGCCAGTTTCCCCAACCAAACCAGCCTTTCCAAACTATACACATGGACTTTATTGAACTAACACAGAGTGGTTCCTATAAATACTGCCTGGTCATAATCGACGCATTTTCTAAGTGGGTTGAGATTATTCCAACAGCCAAAAATTATGCACTAACAGTGGCAAAAGCGTTATGTAAAACAATTATTGCCAATCATGGCATACCAGAGACTATCTACTCAGATAATGGACCACATTTTGTTAATGAAGTTATTCAAAACATGGCAAAACATTTAGGAATAGCGTTAAAAAATCATTGTGCTTATCATCCTCAAAGTGCAGGTCTGGTTGAAAGAAATAATGGGACAATAAAAAGCAGGCTAAGAAAATGTATGGAAGAAACAAAAAAGGCCATGGACAGAATGCTTAGATTTAGTTAAACTCTATATGAGAATAACCCCAACTGTTGAGAAGGTGTTTTCATTCTAATTTAAAGCCTATTTTTAAGGAACAGACACACATTTTATTTATGACCCTGGGCTCTCTCTGAGCTCTCATTTCACCTTCCCACGTGCTCGTTCATTTCTGTAAAAAGGAGCAATAAGAACAACAAACAACATTTATATCTTTTAACAGTGAGACGTCGTTCACTGGACTCAGTTCTAGTAACTGAGTACAGCTTTATCTCAACTTTAGGTTTTTATTTGAAACAAGTTAAAAGAAACTCCTCCCCAAAAGGCACCCCGGATGTGCCACATTCCTCTTGATTATTCACGGTTTCTAAGTGTTTCCACATGCACTACAAAATTAGACCCTCATACAACATTAACAGAATTTATATCTCTACATGTCCCTCTCTTGATCTCTTATTTTTTTAAGAGATCACCATATGTAAGTAAAAATGTCAGGCAAAGAATCATATAAATTTTGAGTCCATCTTCTCTGGAACTTTTCGGATCAGTAGTCAAGTCATCTTGTTCTGGCCGGGAATTGTGGTCGTCCGGCTCGCTCTTCTATGACCTAAGGTGAGAGGTTGCCAGCACATCACCTATATGCAGCTAAAGTGTATCTTTTCAGTAGCCTTGAGTTTAAAAACTCTAAGGACTGCACACAGACCAGAGGATCGTTCAGCCCCCTTTGGCAGGGGTCTCAGCTTCTTTTCCTTCAAACCCTGCTGCCCCAGCTGGGCAGCTCTGTGCTCCAAGCCGCCCTGCCACCTGATGGTGCAGGTGTGCTAAAGTTGGAAACCTCTAAGCAGAGGGTTCAAGTAGGTTGTGTGGTCTGCTCGTTGCTGTTCTTCTCCCGCTCTGGCTTGCTGCTCCTGGATGTCCTCTCAGGTTCGTCCTGACTCCTCAGTGGGAGTGCATTGGCTCCAGCCTTTTTCTTTAGGATGATTACCTGAGAGATTGTGGTTTGGTTGGCTGCTGGTCTCTCACCTGGTCAACAAAGCCTAAACGCAGAGCTTGCAACTAATTTGCTTTTTCCTGTTTGCTTTATCCATAATTGTATCTGTTTTGAGATTCATTTCTTATGGATTTGTCCTCTTTTTTTTTAAATCAAATCCCTCACTCACCTCATAGTTTTAAGTAGTGCCGCACTGATCGGCCACACTAACACAAAATCAAATTATTATCCTGACTGCTTACAAACTAGGTCTATCTGTAGAAAAAGCTAATACTTTTGCTGTATGTAAATCACAAAAATCATAATTGACACAAAGTGCACTCTAAAAATCCTGTATCAAAAGTGAGCAACACTGGAACAACCTAGACCATAAAGAATATTTCTTCAAAATATATATAGTAGAGGTTATAATGCAAATAAAAACTTCCAAACAAAGACTAAATGCATAAACATGCCACAAGATAAGATGAATGGGTTGTGTGCTAAAACAACCAACCGCACAAAGGTGCCAAAACAGGATGGAAAACAGGAAACGTCTGGTCTTTTTGGATTGTGGAAATGGCATCATGACCATGACACCACTCAAAAGAAAAATGTGCTGCTTTAAAGCTCAACCCGCAGAAAACGATCAGTTTAATTTTATTCATTTACACTGCTAACAGCCTAAGTTCATTAAACCTATAGTCCTATAAGATTTTACCACATCACCGACTGTTGTTATTCATTTTTCTGAGCTTATGAAGCCCATTACTTATAAAACTATAATTTCAACCTATTTAACCAAAAAAAAGTGTTGAACCCTAAACAAATGCTGTTTTTTATTCTGTTTTTTCATTTATTTGAAATGCTTTTAATGCGACAAATTGAAAGGCTGTTTTGTAAAAAATAATTGAAATTTAAGTTCCCCTTGTGCCTAAGGATCTCCTCCCTTTTCCTGAAACAGAACTGTTTCAGAAACATCCAATTATTTAAGTCTCCTGTTAATCAGGTGTGACTAGATCTGCAGCTTGTTACGGAAAGATGTTATAGTTCAATAAACACCTGTATTGTAGATTAATCTCCATGTATATTTATAGTTAAGCTCAATTCCGAGATCTCAGCTGCTATACCTTTCTGCCAGGGAAGAATTAACACAACAACTGAATCTATAATTTAATGTGTCCAATCATAACATGACCTTACCCACCTCGGTCCATGGGAAAAAAGATAACAGAACCTTATTTCAATCACTCCATAATTTGTTTTCAGGGGGCATATCGGAGCCCAGATGGGACCATGAGGGGCTGAAATATCACGCCTCCTCCTTCTGCTGTGTCAGATCTCCTCTGCAAATACAAGAAAAGAATGCTCTTTAAGTCTCAACAGAAGCACATCCACCGTTCTCATTTTGAGGGTAATTGTGTCAGAGCCAAAATCCGCAGAGAATCAGCAGGTCGTCCATAGAAAAGTTCCCATCACATTCACGATATGGAGCACATACTATATACTTTTTTTCCCATGCACGCAGATTGGTATGAAAATGTGGTCAGATTTTTATCATTTTCAAAACAAATAAATCTTTGGTCAGGTCTTAAGTGTACTGGTCCAGCTTTAACTATTTAGATTAATCCCATGTCGTCCCAGTCTCCAATTTACCCTTACTTTTGTCATGGAAGTATACACATTTTTACCCATATAACTTCCTGTTCGTTCATGTACTGCACGCTCAGAATTTGTCCAAATCCTGGAGAGGAGTGTAACATCTGGAAACAGATCATTAAGATTAGTGAAAGCTTCTACATATCTGGGTAAATGTCCTACAGAATATGGCATCTGAGAACAAACAAAACAGTTAATGTTTTATTTATTTGCTAGACATCTTGCATATTGTCACCATACACTAGTTTCAAATGGGTTTCTGTGTGTCCTTCTCTGAGTGAACCAAGAAAATAAATTAGCATCCTCATGTGCTATATGTCATTTTTCTGTGAGTCCTGACGTTCCTATTGAAATAACACCACCAAAGAACTGTACTAGATAGCAGAAAAACCAGAAAAACCTTCATAGTTACTATCTCTCCCTTCAAACATTCTCTATAGAAAAGTGGCTCTCCTGGTTCTCTTCACTGAGGTTGAGACAAGTGGATCATATTGTTTTCCACCTCCCTTTGGAGTCAGTTTTTAACACCACTTTTCTTAGACTGATTTCCCTATATCTAGTAATGGTCACTGCTTTTTATAATGGATTAAGTGTATCCAACTCAGTCTCTACAGCCATTGGTGTGGTCAAAAAAACCTGGAATGGCCCCTTCCACCTGGGTGATGACCAATTTTCTGTTTACAGCTTTTAATCAGGATCCAGTCACCTACTTTCAGCTCACTTCTTCCTGTAGGAATATAGGATCATCTGGCATATGATTAGTTTGCATTTATAACTCATTTACTTATCAGTATTTTGATCATGAAAACCCACCAGATCTTAATCAAATTGTTTTTTTAGAAGAGAGTAAACCAATCTAAGGAATTCTATATCTCACCCATAGATTATTTCAAATAGAATGAGGCCAATATTCAAATTTGGAATTATATGCATTTATAATTTACCAAATCAAGACAATATCCAATTTTGTCCCGTTTCTTCCATCGCTTTTTTTTTTCAATTTGCAACATTTTATCATAAAGTCATAAATCAGTTTATAATTGTTCCTCTTATTTTAATATACCAAACTGTAGGAAGGATATGGTCTCATCAAATTCGTTCAATTACTTGGTGTTATATTCATATATAACTTTATCATAACCAAACAGTATCTCCAATTCTGTTTAGTCTTATCCATGGCCTTTCTTAATCTGCTTTTAGAATCCAATTGTCTCTTAAAAATGATCTCTAATCTTTGTCCTGTTGTATCAATTATTTCATTCACAAAATGTGCTCCGTTACCACTATAGTTCATTTGTGGATATCAAATCTAGGCATTATTTCTCTAAACAACATTTCTGCAACAGTTTGTGTATCTAAATGTTTCACCGTTAACATTACAAATCCATTAGGAGAAATTATCTTTTCTTACTACATAGAGCTTCTTCGATACAGCCTTCGTTTGCTCAAAGCTGTTTCTTAATTTTACATGAGAAGCTTTTCTTTTTTTTCCATGTCTGACACACTTCTCGTCCATGAACTAATCAGTTTGAGAATTGAATTGTCCGTAAGAAATGCTTTTATTAGTTCGCCACTAGAGGTCGCCATACCCCTGTTCCCCATTGTTGGCCAAATGCCAAAAACATGCAAAGTTCAATTTGAATCTTCTGTTAGCAATAATATGATTATTTTATCTTCATCTGATTACAAACTTCAGTTAAAACTTAAGTTTTTCTCTTTCCAAGTAGAACAATTCTTTGGTAGCTTTCCCGTTTCAAGAATTTTATGAAAATCTAAAATTTGGATTAATAATTTATCCCCTACAGAGAATATGCCCAACTTCAAGTGAAATAGGAAATCTCTTCCTAACAAATTAGAAAATAATCTCTAGATTTTATGATTATCACAACAGGTTTTTCCTGTAGCAAAATCTATTATTTTATTTCATTTTTCTAACAACTCAATCTCATTTTTAGTGGAAAACAAAATTCCAAAATTTTTATTTATTTTTTTTCATCTGCCTTCACCAACTTCCTTCCATTTTGTCAATGAGATAATCAGCAACTGATATTTCCATGACAAAACATCACATCTCTATTCCTTGCTCTCTACTTATCTGCTCCTTCATAAAGATTCTACAAAATAGCTTATTATTATGATTATATGTGAAAGAGTCTGTTGCTAGATGCCCAAAAAACATGGTCCCATTCTCAACTGATATTGGGGCGAGGGCCGGCATCCTCTCCCAATTTCAGGTGTAGGTCTAGACATCTTCTTGCTTAATCAGACCCTTAATTTTGTCCCATTAGCAACAACTCCATTGAGTGTAAATATTGAAGTGCGCTTAAACTCAGTGTGCTACGGTAACTAAAGTTGAATTTTGGAGTGCGTTACTACATTCCTTACTACGGTAATCCCGTAACGAACATTTCTTATCATTTTTGCAGTCTCTAACCCAGCGCATTACAAGATTGTTTCCTTTCAACATGTATCTTATCTGTCATTAAAATGTTAGAAGCAAACATCTGAAGCTCCCGCTTGTTACAAAGAATAAATTCACGTAGCCACCCAGCTGCTACCCCACAGGTCCTGTAGACATCCGCCTGTATTTCAAAATAAAATCGCTCTGCTCATAATCTGTCATTTTTAAACCATTTCTTTTACACTATATGAGAGATCTCACAGACCTCCCATGAATATCATTAAAAATATTAGTTTATTACTAGTTTTAGTGATAAGTTTTTTTATTTTATTATTATTATAAAGTAACAGTTGCCGCTGCACTTAAGAAATCCCAACCTTTTGTATTGAGCTGCACGCAGCTAAAACATCCCTCATTAACAGCTAGCGGGGGGAGGTTCCTCCTCTTCTGCCTTCCGGAAGTTGGATAACCTTTAACAATTTTGAAACGCATGATCAATCTGGTTTCAAACAAGTCTTTCTCAGGAAGTCCATTTTACCGATTTCTGTCCCAGCCCATCACAGTTGGTTTGTTTATTAAGAGAAAAACTAACGACCCATTGATAAGGGACAGAGGTGGGGGTCGCTTGTGTATTATCAGAACAGCCCTTCCTTGAGGGACAGAGGGGGGGTCTTGTTTATTATCAGAACAGCATTTCTTGAGGGGAAGGGGGGAAAGTGGTCGGTTGTTTGAGATAATTCATTTAGATCACAGTAAAGTTGACCTTACTCTTCATAGGATTTTTTTTTAGTATGTTAGTGGGTTTTCTTTTTTATTTTATTTTTCTTTCGGCGGAACTTTAGTAGAAAACAAAGTTTGAAACTTTTTCTATCCTCCCGGGTGCTAAAGAAAACACATCTGCTTTACACATTAACCCCTCCTTTCTCTTCTTTCTCCTTCAAGAATTCCTTTGAGACGCCAAATGTCTAATTCTTCCATTTTTATCTTTTTAGTTTTTGTTTTAGATCGCAACTACCACAAAGTGCGCGAAATTACTCAGTCAATCGTCGTTTCAAATTCATAATCTTTATTTTAAAGAAATGTATTGTCTTTTCTCTTACATTAATTTTGCATCTCCTTTAAAATCTTCTTTGCTATTTTTTCCCCATATTTCGATAAGTTACATTTTGCTGTTTTTATTTTTCATTTTTAAATATTCATCATTCTCGTGATTATTTAGATATTATTTATCATTAGGCCTATTTCTAATTGAGATCCCAGACCTCTGCTCTGGGGTGGAGGACTTTGATACTGGTTCCGAACCAGGTTATGCAAGGACTCTCAGCAGCCTGCGGTTCCTCCCGGAGATCCAGTCCGATCTGAGATCCTGGTCAAAGGAACAAGAAATGCCAGGGTTAAAATCGCTCTCTGATCTCTGAGTTTTCTTTGACATTCCGTGGTTTCTCAATCCACGAGCTGCTCCACACTTAGCCTTCTTCGTGTCCATCACGCAAGCTTTCAGTAAGAAGCGTCCTAGCTTACCTTAGGGCCGGCCACACCCTGAGTTCACCGACCCGGTCGGCTCTATTTAACTCAGCAGAAACAGAAATCAACATTTAGTTTTCCTTTGCTCCTCCAGAAATCACGTCGGGGTCACCATATTGTTGAGAAGGTGTTTTCATTCTATTTTAAAGCCTGTTTTAAAGGAACAGACACACATTTAATTTATGACCCTG
Organism: Valencia hispanica; assembly: GCA_963556495.2. Classification (NCBI taxonomy): domain Eukaryota; kingdom Metazoa; phylum Chordata; class Actinopteri; order Cyprinodontiformes; family Valenciidae; genus Valencia; species Valencia hispanica. Next base: position 11,215,436 of record OY747707.1, on the reverse strand, counting down.
GGCTCTCTCTGAGCTCTCATTTCACCTCCCCGCGTGCTCGTTCCTTTCTGTAAAAAGGAGCAATAAGAACAACAAACAACATTTATATCTTTTAACAGTGAGACGTCGTTCACTGGACTCAGTTCTAGTAACTGAGTACAGCTTTATCTCAACTTTAGGTTTTTATTTGAAACAAGTTAAAAGAAACTCCTCCCACATAGATCTTCCCCCACAGAATGGTCAGCTTTTTCACCAAAAGGCACCCAGCTTCTTCCCAAAAGGCACCCCGGATGTGCCACATTCCTCTTGATTATTCACGGTTTCTGAGTGTTTCCACATGCACTACAAAATTAGACCCTCATACAACATTAACAGAATTTATATCTCTACACAACAAATCAGGGATTAACTCCTTTTTAAATAATTTATGGTAGACCATATAAATTGCCCATTACTGCACCAGACCTACAGAAAGCAGATGAAGAATTAACCCTAGCTGATTACATGAGGAAAATTATTCAGACTAGAGAAGTACAAAGAGCACATAGTTTGCCTGTATCTTCTTCTGTGTTACAGGATCCTGAGAACCCCATAAAGCCTGGAGATTGGGTATTCATCAGAGTCATCAAGAGAAAGAACTGGACAAGCCCAAAGTGGGAAGGACCTTTCCAAGTTCTGTTAGCAACTCCCACAGCTGTGAAGATTGCCGAGATACCTTCCTGGATTCACCTTTCACATTGCAAACTGCAGAGACAATTGGATTAATAGACGTGTGACAGGAGGAAGTCTGGGCTACAAAGGGCATTGGTACCACTAGGGCCTTTGGTCTCAAACCCCAACAGAAAAGCAGTCCTGTCACCTAGTGGTCAAACTCTCTGAAAAGAGGGGCTATTCATCCAGTTGTTTTTCTCTGCCAACACCATGAAGATTATTACATTATCTGGTCTGACATTGCTAAGCTTTGCAGTGTTATGGCTTCTGATGAATTCATACGCTACCCCATCACGAGATAAAATTTTGTAATTAACACCCACCACGTTTTTAAGAACACCTGGTACCAAGTAGCTAATTTGACTGCTAAACGTTTAGGTTTTAACACTAGTTGTTATGTTTGTTCCTGGATTCCCCATCACTCGGAGGAAGTCCCCACGATGACAGCTGTACCTACCACTCTAAACAACACTATTTGCTTGTTGTACAAGTTAACGATACGACCACTACAATAGAAATTGTTCAGCCCTACCTCATTGTTGTGATCCTAACCATAACAGGATCTGGACTGAACCAGGAGACTTTTCTGAAGCTACTAATGCAACAATAGCCAGAGGAATCAATCTTTTGCGCCTCACTGGGAAAGACAATTTTTGTTTTTCTATAAACTGCACCACCGGGACAACTAAATCTCTCGGATCCTCTGACTGTGAAGATGTGTTCCCCTTATCCAATTTAAATGATACTTTCTGGAACACCACAACCTGGTTCACCCTCTATTTTCCTGGTGATACCACCGTTTCTATGCGATTTGCCACTCTTAATCTGACAGCTCTGAAGCAGAGGATTTCTGGTTTCCGTGACAACAGTCCTGATGGCACATACCTACTGGAAGTACCTTCAGAAAGGGGCCTAGGAACAACTGATGGCTACATTTGGAAGTGTGGTACCTGCAGTTTGGCACGACTGCAACCATCCTCATATATCATCTCAGAGAATGGTTTTGGCAGATTATCATCATCAGAGCTGAAGAAACGTGATTTCTCACCAGAGTGTCAAGCCTCATGAAAGCCGTGACCGAAGTCTGGTGGTCCTTGGAAAACATCACTGACATCCTTACGGAAATGTCTGATCTGCTGACAAACGATCCTGAAAAGTCAGCCATGAGAACTATGCTGATGCAACACCAAATTGCCTTGGACACTCTATTTGCGTCAGAAGGGGGACTGTGTACAGTGATTGGAGAACATTGTTGTACTTAAATCCCATCTACACATGATAATTGGACTCTCATCCATGACAAAGTGCGAGGACTTGCTGATTTCCTGAAGTCACAAGAATCACAAACTGTTCCCTGGGACTTTATGTCATGGTTGACCACTGGATGTTGGTATCGAGTTCTGTTAAAAGTTGCAATGCCTTTTATTGTCATTCTGATTCTATTTTGCTTATTTGTGTCCTGTATTTTACCATGTATTAAACACATGATGGCCAAAATGCTTACCAATACTATGGTCCAATATTCCTTATTGCAGCTACGTGAGGAAGAAACACCTGATGTGAAATAGGAGTATGCTTGTTAAGTTAATTTTAATGAATTCTACAATGTAAACTACTTTCAAGGTAGCCGTTGTATGAAGGATGTTTAAGAGTTAATTTTACAAGTATCTAGTTTTAACAATTACTTTTAAAATGATCCTTTATTTGGGTTACTACTATTTTTGTGACTCTTTGTTGTTTGTCATTTTTATCTTATACATAGATCTGCTTCATATTTTTTACAGACGGATGTTTTTATTGTTTTTTTTACTAGAGTTGTTATGACTGCATTTCAGGGGGAAAATGTTGGAGAGTATCTGATAAATGCAGTCTGTTCTTTTGTTTAACTTTGTGTGTCAAGACTAAGGGAAGTAACTTTTAGTGTGGGGGTAAGAACTTTCTTAAGGAAATGTGCTTATAAGGAGCTGACTTTGCAAAAATATGCTGTCCAAACAGGATGCACCTACAAACCGTTAGAAACAGTTCTGCTGTGTGTTGTATGGTGATAAGATAAGATTATGGGGGTGTGGTGAAACGGTTCAAATGTGTGAATAAATAGAAGCTGGGATTCTCAACATCTTTGAGACTCTGCTGGAATGGAACTCAGACTGGTGTGTCATTTCTGTTACTGCACGGTCTACCTCAATTGAGCAAACACATTTCACATCTCCTCTGTGCGTGCTTTCCTTTCTAGGTTACCTATGAGTTAAAATAACCTAACAACTAATATTTATGATATTGTTCACAACAAACCCAACAAAACCAAAAGTTTATTTATATAGCGCCTATTCACAATAGATGTCATCTCAAGGCACTTAACAAGAAGTCATTTCAATACATTTATACAAACATTCCAATCAGTTAAAAAATGTTCCTATTTAAGGAATCCCAGCAGATTGCGTCAGTCATTGGCGTGGGGTTGGGCCCGTTGATGCAGACTTTCCAAGCACAGCAATCCTGTAGCAATCCCTCATACTGAGCAAGCATGTAGCGACAGTGGAGAGGAGAACTCCCCTTTAACAGGAAGAAACCTCCAACAGAACCAGGCTCAGTAGGAGCGGCCATCTGCCACGACCGTCTGGGGTTTGAGAAGACAGAGCAGAGACACAGGAGGAACAGAAGATCTGATATAAGAGTACTTTCTATGTTACAGAAAGTAAAAATGTGATAACATGACACAGTGGATGTTCAGTTACTGGGAGCATCATCCCAGTCGATGCCCCCCGTCCAACAGGGCATTGCAACCAAGCAGGATACCAGATCAGGTATATCTTCTATGGGGAAAAAAACACTGAGAGAAAACAAAGTTACAAGTCAAAATAGCAGAATGTACTGTAATACAACTGGAGAATAGTAGTAGAAAAGGAAGTAGCAGAGTGAAGAAAATTCGTCAGTTTGTCCTCTAGCAGTCTGAGCCTATAGCAGCATAACTACAGAGATAGCTCAGGATGACCTTAGCCACTCTAACTATAAGCTTTATCAAAAAGGAAAGTTTTAAGCCTGGCCTTAAGAGTAAACAGAGTGTCTGCCTCACGGACTAAAGCTGGGAGCTGGTTCCACAGGAGAGGAGCCGTCCTCCCATTCTACTTTTAGAAATCCTAGGAACTACAAGTAAACCTGCAGTCTGAGAGCAAAGGGCTCTGTTAGGAACATATGGAACAATTAGATCTCTGATGTATGATGGAGCTTGATTATTAAGGGCTTTGTATGTAAGAAGAAGGATCTTAAATTCTATTATGGATTTAACAGGGAGCCAATGAAGGGAAGCTAAAACAGGAGAAATGTGATCTCTCTTTTTAATATTCATCAGAACTCTTGCTGCCGCATTTTGGATCAACTGAAGGCTTTTAATGGCATTTTGTGGACTACCTGATAGTAAAGAATTACAGTAGTCCAGCCTTGAGGTAACAAATGCATGGACTAATTTCTCAGCATCACTCCTGGACAGGATGTTTCTAATTTAGCAATATTCCGGAGGGGAAAGAAAGAAATCCTAGAAACCTGTTTAATATGGGATTTAAATGTCAAGTCTCAGTCAAAAATAACGCTGAGGTTCTTTACGTTATTACTGGGGGCCAATTTAATGCCATCCAGATAAAGTGATTGACTAATCAGTTTCTGTTTAAGAACTTCTGGTCCAAAGACAGCAACTTCTGTTTTGTCAGAATTTAAAAGCAAAAAGTTTAGTGTCATCCATGTTTTTATGTCTTCCAGACATGCCTGTAGTCTACCTAACTGACTGGGTTCATCAGGATTTATGCATAAATATAGTTGTATATCATCTGCATAGCTGTGGAAATTTATCCCATGGCGTCTAATGATTCTACCAATTGGGAGCATATATATGGTGAACAGAATTGGTCCAAGCACAGAACCCTGTGGAACTCCAAAAGTAACCATTGAGAGTGAAGAAGATTTATCATTTAGATGAACAAACTGGAATCTATCAGACAAATATGATTTAAACCAGCCTAGTGCTGTTCCTTTGATCGCTGCAACATGTTCAAGCCTTTCTAAGAGAATATTATGATCGACTGTGTCAAAAGCTGCACTGAGATCTAACGAAACCAGAACAGACACAAGTCCATTATCTGAGGCCATGAGAATATCATTAGTAACCTTCACCAGTGCTGTTTCAGTGCTATGATGAGCTCTAAAACCTGACTGAAACTCTTCAAACAGCTCGTTAATGTTTAGATGCTCACAGACTTGATTAGCAACAATTTTCTCAAGGACTTTGGATAAGAAAGGAAGGTTAGATATAGGTCTGTAATTCACCAAGTCATCTTGATCAAGGGAAGGTTTCTTGAGTAAAGGTTTAGTTACAGCTATTTTAAATTCCTGTGGTACGTATCCGTTTACTAAGGATAGATTCATCATATCCAAAATGGGGCCAGGAACCAAATGGAACACTTCTTTAAATAATTTGGTTGGAATTGGGTCCAACATACAAGTTGAAGGTTTAGATGAGGCTAATATTTTTGATAATTCCGAAAGCTCGACTGAATCAAAACAGCCTAAGTACAACTGAGGTTCCACAGTGTTTTCCGATACTGCCTCATTTACTGAGGAAGAAGTAATCATGTTTGGGAGGATGTCAATGATTTTATTTTTAATAGAATTAATTTTATTTATGAAGAATCCCATAAAATCATCACTGCTAAGAGCTGGGGGAATAGTTGGCTCAACAGAGCTATGACTCTGTGTAAGTTTGGCAACTGTACTAAAAAGAAACCTAGGATTGTTTTTATTCGCCTCTATTAATGATGAAAAATATGCTGTTCTAGCTTGTCGAAGCGTCTTTTTATACAGCAATAGACTGTTATTCCAGGTTAAATAGGAATCCTCTAGGTGTGTAGAGCGCCATTTTCTCTCCAATTTCCTAGTATTCTGCTTTAAAGTACGCAACTCTGCGTTGAACCAAGGAGTCAGCCTCCTATGGCTAGCCACTTTCTTTTTAAAGGGGGCTACACTATCTAATGCCAAACGCAATGAGGACGTAACACTGTGAACCAGATCATCAATCTCTGAAGGATTAGAGATGGAATTGTTGCCATCCACTGTGTTACCCTGAGACACTAAGGAAAGTAAGAATGGAATAGATTCTTTAAAAATTGTTACAGCATTGTCTGATTAAGCTCTACTATAATGAAATTTTCTTTCAGATTTAAGATGGTCAGTTAAAGTAAATTCAAAAGTTATTAAGATGTGGTCAGACAGGACCGGGTTATGTGGGTGGACTGTTATTTCTTCACACTCAATACCGTATGTCAGTACAAGGTCCAAAGAGTGTTTACCCAAGTAAAGCCAATTGAGTCTAAAACAGCATTAAAGGCTGCATTTAGGCTATCACTTTCAGTATCCACATGAATATTAAAGTCCCCCACTATAATAACCCTATCAGTATTTAATACTAAATCAGATAAAAAATGTGAGATCTGATCCAAGAATTGAGAGTAAGGGCCTGGTGGACGATACAAAACCACAAACAAAAATGGTCTTAATGTTTTGCAACTTCGATGAGGAAAATTAAGGGTTAGATTTTCAAAAGAACTGTAGCTATCAATTGGTCTGGGACTAATTAGTAAATCAGAACGAAAAATGGTTGCAACTCCTCCTCCTCGCCCAATTTAAATGACTGGAAGGAGTTGACTCATTTATACTGACATAATCCTCCTGCTGCAACCAGGTTTCTGTGAGACAAAGCAAATCAATGGGATTATCACAAATCATGTCATTTACTATCAAAGTCTTTGAGGAGAGAGATCTTATGTTTAATAAACCACATTTAATAGATTTATTCTTCTGTTCAGTCAAAGTTGTATTCATTTTTATGAGATTTTCATAATTTGCTTTTGTTGGCTTAACTTTTAATCCATTTAATTTTGGCCGTGGGCAAGACACTGTTTCTATAGGGTAATGGGTGGGTAACAGTACAGAAGCAGCAGAGCGGTGGGTTAAACTACGACTCTGCTTCCTGGTCTGGACCCTGGGTTGTCAGTGTTTTGGAGGACTAATAAATTCGGCCATATTCCTAGAAAGAAGAGCTGCTCCATCCAAAGTGGGATGGATGCCGTCTCTCCGGATCAGACCAGGTTTTCCCCAAAATGTTCTCCCGTTATCAATGTAGCCCACATCGTTTGCAGGACACCACCTAGACAACCATTGATGGAATGACAGCATGCGGCTAAACATGTCGTCACTGGTCCGATCAGGCAGGGGACCAGAAAAGATTACAGAGTCGGACATTGTTTTGGTAAACTTACACACTGAAGCAACACTACTTTTAGTGACCTCCGATTGGCGTAACCGGGTGTCATTACCGCCAGCGTGAATAACAGTCTTACTGTATTTACGCTTATCTTTAGCCAGCAGTTTCAAGTACGATTTGATGTCGCCCGTTCTGGCCCCTGGCAAACATTTGACTATGGTCAGTGGTGTCTCTAATGCCACGTTTCTGACTATGTAGCTGCTAATTACCAGGGTCACCTTCTCAGCGGGTGTGTCGCTGAGCGGGGAAAATCTGTTAGAAACGCGGACCGGTTGGTGGTGGCCCGGGGGCTGGGTCCTAGAACTATGCTTCCTACGTACAGTCACCCAACCAGCCTGAGGTCCCGGCTGAGCGGGCTCTACCGGAGGATAGCTGGGGGGTTCTATCCTTGTTGGCTCCGCGCTGGCTAATGGGCTTCGGCTATCAGCTTGTTTTTCAACAGCGCGGAGCCGTGCTTGTAATTCTGATACCCTCGCCTCCAAAGCTACAAAAATATTACATTTATTACAGTTATCATTATCACTAAAGGAGGCAGGGAAGTAACTAAACATCTGACAGAGAGAGCAAGAGAGAAGAGAAGAGTTAGAGACAGGAGAAAGAAGAGTAGCCATAGCCGCAATGAAGCTAAGCTAACTGAGCTAGCAAGACCTTACCACCCCAAGAAAAACTGTGTGAAACACAAGGAGTTCCCAAAACCTAAAGTACACCACCACAAAACGTGTGTTTTAGTGTGCTTGTGTGTTAAAATAACTTAGAAAGGCCTCAGCACAGAGAAAATAAGATCAATTCAAGAGAGTCTGAACACCAAACAGCTTACAGGGAGCACAACAGTGACAACAGGAAATGACGCAATACGGCTTACCCCCGTCGAATCAGCTGTTTACTCTGAAGCTTGACTTCAGCATAAACGTTGGCCTGCTTTAAACAGATGATTAGCACTTCCAAATACTTTGAAATTATTAATAAATGTGAACGACTTCTCAACTGATTGTTTCTTTAATCATTTATGGAGCATGCGGAGTCTGCTAAATCTTTCATCATTCCCTTCAGGGACTGGTCCGCTGATGAGGATGTTTACGTTAAGTCTGTCAATTCTCTGCAGGAGATCAGAAAAGTCTCTCTCCAGAATATCTGATTGTCTCATCGCGATATCTGCTGATCCAGCGTGAATGACGAGTTTTTCCAAAGTAGGATGTTGGTCCAAGATGTTCTGGATTTTTTCTGATATTTCTCTCACTGTATTTTTGTAGCAGCTATAAACTTTGGTGTTCTTGCTACAAAAAGCCTCAATTCCATTAAGTGATCCGTCTTGTATGATAACAATCGTTGCTGCGGCTGGGTTTCTCCTGGTGGCTTTGACTGGTCCCAGGGGCTGCGTCATCTTTTGGGGAACTCAAGGCTGCGAATCTGTTTTTCAGCATGATTCCAGGTGGAGAAATATCTCTTGTTTTTGACTGAAACCTCTTTTGTTTACTTTTAGCAGCAGCAGCAGGTTTCAGAGCTTTCTCTGTGCTGGAGTTTCTTTTGTTTTTTCTTCCTCGGAGAACAGGCTGGGGTTGATGATTCTGTGCGTTTTAAAGCTGGCCAGTCTTTATTAGAATGCGAAGTTCTGCCAGTAAAACGTCTGTTTGCTGATGGAGTTGTGTTGTCCTGTGTTTTGTCTGTGACACGGTTAGACCGATGTAACACCGGGCTGATAGGCTGTTCCCTGTGTGTACTCAACAGTAAAGTTGTGTCGTTTCCATAATCAGCGTGGAGATCAAAATTAATTTCCAGACGACGCAGCTTCGTTTCAATGCCCTCAATTCTATAGAGCAGTTTTTCAAAATCCTCAGCTGAGCAAAAACCATGTTGATAAGTCCATAAAAAAGTCATCCAAGAAGAGATCCGGTCCATTACAGTAACTCCAGGGTCTGGGTAGATAAAGTAACTAAGAAAAGGTTAAGAAAAGAAAACAAAAGAAAAGAAAAGAAAACAAGAAAAGCAAACAGAAAAGAAAATAAAGTGAATGGATCTGGAGAGAGACAGAGAGCAGCTGCCCCTCCTTCAGGTGATAAGCGGTTTCTAGCTGTATTAACTGAAGCTGTGTGCTGATTCTTGACCGTTCCTCTTTAGGTCCAAAAATAGCTACTTCAGTTTTGTTTCTGTTCAGCTGGAGAACATTATAGCATGTCCATGCATTGACTTGTTATTGGATTTGCTTTGGTAACTAGCCTTACGGGTTGTAAGAATTTGCTAGCGGTAGCATGTAGATATTAAATAGGAGAGGGCCCAGGATGGAGCCCTGGGGCACTCCACATGTGATTTCTGTCCATTCTGATGAAAGGTTTCCAATTGAAACAAAGAAGTCCCCGTTCTTTTGGTAAGACTCAAACCAGCCAAGTACTGTACCAGAGTCTGACCCAGCTCTCCAGTCGTTCCACTAGCACATTATGATTAACAGTGTCAAATGCTGCACTGAGGTCCAACAGAACCAGCACTGTGGTTCTACCACAGTCTGTATTTATGCAGATGTCTGAAAACTTTGACGAGGGCAGTCTTCGTGTTGTGGTGAACACGGAAACCAGACTGAAAAACATCCAAACGATTTGTGATTGAGCTTTAAAAAACAAAAAATAAATTGTATATGAGTGTCAAAACAGACAGGTCCAGGATTGGACCTGGGACCTCTCAACTCATTCACAGAGGGTTTAACCACTAGACTACTGGCACTGCTTTAAAATATGTGTTCACAAAGAAGGCTACTTTGTCATGGAAGTGGAGGGAGTTGGGTGGTCCCTCCTTTGGGGGTTTGAGGGTGACATCTGCTGGCTGTGTTGAAGAATTATATACTAATCCGAGCTATTTCATCTTATGGAAGGCACGGTCAAGATCTTGTTTTAGTTTTTCTGACTGGAGGATTTAAAACAGCCTGGAGTCCGTGTGACCCACCTAAAGAGCGGAAGGGAGAAAATGTACTCAGAGTAAAAGTTACTTATGTACTTTTGTTGACGGTCTCTTCTGAGTAGTCCAAGAAAGACAATGGGACATAAATCTCAAAGTAGATGCTTTTTCATAAAACTTTTTTTAAACGTGCAATTGCAGATTAACTTCAAATTTATAAATGCCTATCCGGCTTTCCGCCGGATCTCGAGGTCCTCAAGGGAGGGCCACCGGGCCGCCCGCCCGACCGCCGTCCTGTCAGGGGACGCCATCCAGGCCATCCGCCCGACCGCCGTCCTGCCAGAGGACGCCATCCGGGCTGTCCGCCAGACCGCCGTCCTGCCAGAGGATGCCATCCTGGCCGTCCGCCAGACCGCCGTCCTGCCAGAGGACACCATCTGGGCCATCCGCCAGACCGCTGTCCTTTAAGGGGATGCCATCCGGGCCGTCCGGCAGACTACCAGGCCTTCAAGGGACGCCACTGGGGCCATCCGCCAGACCTCCAGGTCCTCAGGGGCCGCCCACCTGGCCGTCTGCCAGACTTCCAGGGGCGTACCCAAAAAGACTCGGGCCCTCCTTCCGTGGGTCCCCTCCACCCACCCTGGTAAGGGTGCTTACCTTTTTTTCCCTTTTCTTTCTTGCTCCTCTCTATACAGCATCTGGAATCCGCCTTTAAAGGGGGGGGGGGGGGGTCCTTTCACACCGCCCTATTCACTCCTCCTCTTCATTGTCCTCACCTGTTTCTCCAATCAACCACACCTGATCCTCCTTACCTTCTGCCTTTAAAGCCTGTCACGTCTCTCCAATCAGCGCCGGATCATTATTATTGTCGTGTCGTATTGTTGTCTTCGTCTCCATGGTGTGTTGTCCTGCCTCTCCGTTCGTGCCATCATCATCATCACCACCACCATCAGCCTTTAATAAACATCCTGCACTTCCTCAGCGTCTGCGTTTGGGTCCTTGCTCCACATACTCCTGACACAGGTACCATCACAATGTTTATGAGACAAAACCATGTCATTTTTTGACAAGACTGTGTTATACCTGCCTGATATTAACCTCTTAAGCCCCACAGCTCCGGCGCCGGGTCACTGTGGGGGAAGGGTGGGGAAACGTCCGAATTTAGTTGACCTGTGGTCACTGATTGCTAAGCATTATAAACCTCAGAATCTCAGTTGAAGACTCATATAAATATTTTCTGTGACCTCCAAACCCAGAAAAAAATAACAAGCAATTAAAGGAAAAGTTGTGCTATTTTGCGATTTTTACATTCCACATTCCACATTCAACCGAACCTGTCGGTCACCCTGCCGAACAGAACTGAGCAAACTTTGCCTTTCCCGAAAGCCAGCATCTTACAGATTCTAAAGATGCAAGTTTCATCACGCTATGTGCAGATTTCAGCGAATGAGCAGCAAAATCTGCCCAGAAATATATACAGCATTTGAAAAAAAAGAGCATACATTTTTCCTTACCTTTGTTTTTTCCGTGCTGAAAGGAATAATCCACCCTGATATGACTGTATTTCCAGAATAACTAAAATATCCAATGTGTATTTAGAAAAGAAAAAGTGAAAAAAACGTAATCCTTTGCCATTATTTTTTACAATTGATTCGAGGAAGCTCATCCTTGTCTGACATGCGCACTGTAAACTTTCTCCATTTAAACATTTACTTTGTCCGATCTGCTTCAAAGTTCTTATGTCAACGTGATTCCATAGGATCTAATGATTCTAACCATATGTCAATCATCCAAATCGGCCAATAGAAACTGGAGTTACAGGTCTGCGTAATTCTAAAAACAGATATGTTTACCTCGCTGTGACTCAGTTACGCGCAGGTGATCAGGTGAACAGATGAGCAGGTGACGATTCAGCTTAGATTGTTTTGTTTGCGTTCGAAAAATGGCGCTTCAAGAGAAGGGAGTCATCACTGACGAAGCCCTGGTGATTATTTGGAATGATAGTTCATCTGAGGTTTGTGTTGAGGACTCGTCATCAGAAGAGGAAAACCTGATATTTACCAGGAAGAGAGGTGTGTCCCAAATAGCTAATGCTAATGGCTCCGTCAGCAATTATATATATATGTTCTTTTGTGTGTGTGTGTGTTCTTAGATGTTTGTATATAGACAGTTTTTTTTTGTTTGTTTTTTTTTTACGTGTCCTGTTTGGCAGTGTGGAGCTCAGAATTGGTGTCTGAGTACCAAGTAGAAGCCCAACAGATTTACTTTCACAAGCGGAGCAGTACAGCTTTTGCTATAGTACTCCACTTGATTTATGTGTGAAAAATCTTTATTATGAATTGTTGGGGTTTTTATTTCCTGATGTTATGGACACGGAGACGGAAAATTAAGGAGAAGAAAGAAGGAAGATGAAGAAGAGAGGTAGGAAACAAAATGTCATGAGAGAGGGTGAGTTGAAAATACAAGAGAGGAAGGGGAGCAAAGAAAACACAGGAAAACATTGAAGTCTGCCTCCATACCCACAGGATGTCAGAGAGAGGGGGAAAAACAAAACACGAAAAAGGAACATCGACAAAACCAACCAAACATTGTGAACTAAGAATTACACAACCACATAACACAAAAATAGATATAAAAATACAACAACAATGTCACAGAGAAACTCATGGTTCCGATTAATCAAGCTCTAGTAATGATAACCTCAGCCCAAGAATATATCCTTAAACACCAGAGACCCCACATCAATGTGTGTGTGTTAGCATGCTGGTGCATATAAGGTTTCTCCATAAGAGTGTTCGATAGTTGGTGTGAGCAGGCATCAATCCGTCTCCCAGGAATCGATGCAGACATGAAGGAGATCGGAGCAAAGACGTCCAAAGGACCGCCAGAGCCCCAGGCGGACCCGGGCGGGGCCGACCGCATCCCCCAAGAGAGGAGAAAAGGAGAACCCCAGGGGAACATCCAGCGGCCGCTATGCAGGGGCCCGGGGGGCAGCAGTGACGAGCCCACGGCTCGTCACTGCTATATATATACATACATATACATATATACATATACATATATATATATATATATATATATATATATATATATATATATATATACATATGTATATATATATATATATATATATATATATATACATATGTATATATATATATATGTATATATATATATATATATATATATGTATATATATACAGGTTAATGCTCACGAGGCCACCGTGCCCTACATTTGACCAAGCAGCAGTATGGTCTCCCCCCCCCTCTCTCTTCCAGCTCTTCTTCAGTTCATCTGTAATTTGGACAATTATCGACAATACCAAAAGGAAAGAGGCTGGCAGAAAGTTCCTTTGGACTCCCCTCACTGTAACAGACTTATATGTTTTCCTATCCATCATTATATACACCGGAGTTGTGGCTGACTGCTGGAGGGGTGAGTGGCCATATAATTTAAAATTATCCTGTAACACTATGCAGAAAAAACAGTTTGAGGCAATCTTGTGGTCTTTGCACCTCAGCTTTGTGAATGAGGACAATGAAAAGTAACAAAAACCACCCCTGATTAGTCGTATGTGCAAAATCAGGCCACTCTACGATCATATTGTTACTGCATGCAAAGCACATTACCATCCATATAACATTTGCATTGATAAGAGGAGGGGGTTGTGAACAGTTTTGTTATCCATTTCATATGTATATTTCACAATTTTGTTGTATTTGGAATTTGAAAAAACGTTCTTCAGTTGGAGTCAAGCCTAACTCTGTGTTATAGTGTTATTTAAATAGGGTGATAAAAATATTGTATATTTTACCAAAAATATAAAAAACACTTTGTTTTCAGGCATATAATTGAACTTGAATATAATCAGTAGATCAGGAATTGAGAAATTGAAACTTTCACTGTTTGTGCCAAACTGTGCCGAAATGTGCCAAACTGTGCCAAACTGCAAAAAAACTATTTATTTTTTCACTAAAGCCTCTGTAACTTTGCTCCACTTCACTTCATCAACATGAATCTTGGTACAGGTAATCTACACATGTTGGTTTATGATTATCTGCAGTTTATATTCTACAGGAGCATATTTTGAATGGTTTATATACCGTAACATGAGAAAAAGAATTAGGCGTGAATAAAGAATCTTGTAATTTGTCTATGTTCAAGCTACAGTTACTTTGGCACAGTAACATATACTGTAATTTTTACACCTCTGATTAAATCTCACACGCATTGGCTTCATATTGATACCAACATTGTTTACACAGAGTTTGTTTTTGCAGATAAAAACTAAATTAATGTTGGGCATGTCCTATTCGAGCTAGGAGCTTGGAGAGACCCTGGAGAGACCTGGTTGCTTAAGAGGTTAAAATGTGTTAAATAAACTTAAAACATATCAAATAAACAGCAGCTGCTAAAAAAGTCTTTATTTTTTCAAAATTGCCCTGCACTAATTTAGTTCTAGATTACAGTTCCTTTATTTTGTTCATCCTAAGAGCAATACTATCTGAACCTTCTGTTAATTTTAAGCAGCAGTTGATTTTTGAAGTTAGTAGAATTCATCTTTGCTCGCTTTGCAGTAAAGTATTTTCTGTATTGGAAAATAATAACTTCTGTCATCTTAACAGGTCTATGTGATTAACTTTTTTAATTCTACATATTCTAAATCACTCTAAAATTCCCAACAAATCGGCCTGCATTAGTAGGGGACACCGGATATGGTTGTAACACGGGGCTAGTTGTAACACTCTCAGTTTGACCAATCAGAAACAAGCTACGGTGATATCAATATGGTCAATACCACATGTATATGACTTGAAAACGTTCTATTCTGGAACCAAAAAACAGTTTTTGAGATAAGAAAGTTAAAAATATCATCACAAATATTTTTTGCATATTTTCCATTGGATTGTAGATACAATTGTTTCATTTACATAAGCTAAAGTACAAGTTTCTCTAGTTTATTTTAATGTGTTGCAATGTGTGGTAGCTTTGAAGCTGAATGCAAAAAAAGTTTGTTTTTTAATGACTGCCTGCCATAGGGAGGATTGTAACAGATCTGAAAGTGTTACAACCGTCCCTTTATATAGACACTTTGTACTGGTCTCGTTTTTACTGCATGCTTAGGCAGTGGAAGTGTAAAATAGACATCAGTGTCCCTGCAAATGTTCTTCAGAAGACAGCAACTGAAGTCATCATTGGAACATTTAGGAGACAGGTCTCCATGGTCCCCAATATCTGCCAGATATTGTGAACCTGCAAAGAAGCTAAGAAAATGTTAGATGTGGAGATAAAGTAAGAGAGGCCAGATTGAAATGGTTTGGAAATGTTCAGAGGAGATGCAGTGATTATGACTGTAGAAGGATGCTGAGCATGGAGCCACAAGGCAGGAGGCTGAGAGGAAGACCAAAACTAAAATTATATAGATGTGGTGTAAAAGGACACAAAGTTAGTTGGTGTGAGGGTAAAGGATGCAAAGAATACAATTTTTCGGCTTTTCCCTTCAGGGGAAAAGCCGAAAGAGAAGAAGAATTTATTTCTATTATATTTAATTTATTAAAAATGTTATTTTTGTAATTTTACAAGTTTGTGATTCCTTCTTAATTATTCATTAAAGGGCTTCCATACATTCATTACCGTGGATCTTATTTATTAAGAATATTTTAACTCTTACATCCATTCCCAAGTAGTTACAATTCACCCTGTACTGGGGTATGTTGTAACAACAAAAGATTAAACCGGACAATTTAATTTATTTGCGAATCCCCCGTCCCTGGACGCACCTCTCACCCTGGACAGAATGTGAAAAGTGGACAGGTCAGTGAAAAAGAAGATGTTTACTCGCGTCATTCACTGATGTCTTTGATTAACTTGAGCACAGTCTTTTATTAAACTATTACTTCACAGTGACAGTGTTTAGTTTAGTTTAACTTACCTTTACATGGTTGCACAACAGAACAGAGAGGAATCCAAAAAGCACAAGATTATATGATGAAGCTCACATGAGCACCATCCATGCTAATAGTGCAGTGAGGAGTTGGAGCTATCTGTATCTGAGATTTTTAAAATATACCTTTAGGGGGCGTAACGTGGCGCAGTGGTTAGAGCGGGCGTCCCATGTGCAGAGGCCTCAGTCCTCAATGCGGCCGTCCCTGCCTCGAGTCCCGTCCCGGGCGACCTTTGTCCCGGGCGACCTTTGTCCCGGGCGACCTTTGCCGCATGTCTTCCCCCACCTCTCTCCCCTTCAAAAACACTGTCCACTGTCAATAAAGGCCACTCAGGCCCAAAAACCCTTTAAAAATAAAAATTATATCTATATATATATATATATATATATATACCTTTAGTGCAAAGTCAAACATCCAAGAGTCTCTTGATGAATACCCAGTGCTTTAAGTTCTGTTTAGAGAATTAAACTAGTGAGGTAAACACCTTAGAATGTGAGTAAAAGGCTTTTATCTCATACTCCAGAACAGATATAACAGTTGGTTCATAATCAAATTATTCTTCAAAGATACACTGGCAACATTATTATTGTCAAATGTCTTTCTTATCTTCATCAACGTTCATTTCTAAAGGCATTTCTAAAGAAATGGTTGTTGATCAAGAAGCCTGCAAACCACTGAAGATCTTTTCTGTGGAAGGCATTTAGAAAATTGGCATAGCAGATTAATGTCATGATTTGTGTTGATGGATTCAGGTGCAGGCAGGCTGAGATTCAGAGACTTTAATAGTAACTCCACAAGGAATAACTTTGTCACTTAGACTTACAGATTCTACCATCAGAGGACAGGACGAGCGTAGCTAAGCACTGACGACACGACGAGCACTGACGACACACGACGAACCGGGAACTAACATGGGGAACAAGTGGGTATATATTCACAGGGAAGCAATCAGGACAATACAGGGCAGCTGGAAACAATCAACCGAAACAAAGGACCAGAACAAGGGAAAAATAATCACATCGTGACAATACCCCCCCACCCCCCCCTTAAGGTGCGCCACCTGGTGCACCAACAAAAAACAACCAGAACAGGGTGGGAGGTGGGGGCCCAGGATGGTGGGATGACTGGAACAAAGGATCTTATCCGTAAGGCCGCAAGCGGCTCCTAATCAAGTCCGGAGGCCGACCGTGCAGCCGAAACAAACGTGGAAACAAGTCCGTGCGGCCGGGAAAGTTGCAGAAACAGGTCCGGAGGATGGCCACTATGCTGAGAGAACAGATGATGACGTCTGTGACGCCCACGTTGCATGAGTCCAATCCTACGAAGGTAAACACGGAAGGGCGCTGCAGTCCCACGGCGAAAAAACCCGCGAAGAAGACCAGCTGGGAGGGTACGGCGAACAATCCCACGAAGAAGATCAGGGCGATGAGGAAATCCACGAAAACCAACACGACGGAGAAACCCCCAAAGAAGAGTCATTGGAGGACCAACACAAGGCGATGAAGCCAGGAGTTCAGATGTCTCTGCCTTGATCCCTCCGAAAAGGGCAGACCCCTTGGAATGAGGCCAATCGGCTGTGATCATCTTGGCGGACGCAGTCTCTCGGAGCCAGGGCAGATTGGTATCAATCTCTCCGGCGGGCGGCGATGGCTTCATAGCTGCTGCTGCTGTAACGGCCAGGAAGATCGCGACACGACGAGCACTGACCTCAAACGACGAACCGGGAACTAACATGGGGAACAAGTGGGTATATATACACAGGGAATCAATCAGGACAATACAGGGCAGCTGGAAACAATCAACCGAAACAAAGGACCAGAACAAGGGAAAAATAATTACATCCTGACAATTAGAGGGTTATAAAAACTAAGTGAGTTCTCATCATACCCTCATCTGACATGCCCTGTGGTTTCAGCAGTAAAAACAGGTTTGACAGCAAAAAAGAAACTATTCTCAGAAGAGAAAACATTTAAGGCGTGTTCCTGTTAACCATGACTGAAATGAAAGTCTTTCAGCAGTTATGATCGTTGTTTTTGTGTGATGTCTTTTTACTTCAGAGATGAAACAGAACTAAAATCTGAAGGCAGGGAAAAATAAATCCTGAGAATACTTGCAACAGAAAACGTCTCCTAACTTCTTCTCTACTCTACCTAACTACTACTTTACTTCTCCTAACTACACAATTAACTGTATATGGATTGAATTAATTTATGACAAATTGTTAAAAGATAAGATCTTAATCGCATTTATAATCACCTAAAGATAGAAGAAAACAGACCTTTGTATTCTAACAATGCTTTCTATGTGAAATTGTAAAGGCAATCTATTGACAGACAATATATTTATATTTATGTTTAGAATAAAGCAATATTATTAATATTTCTCTCTACCACATCCACAAAGTAAACCTTCATGCTAGCTTAGCTGAAATTGATCCAAAGCCCCATGGTACAGCAGTCACCTTTTAGTTGGGTCTGTACTAGTTCTTCTTTTTCTTAATTAAAATGGGCCTGAACTCCAAAGTTGGGCTTTGAAAGGACAAAAAGAAAAAAAATATTTGCATTCTCGGTGTAGATCCTGGACATTTGTTGAGAAAAACTTTGTAGAAACTGCAAGATATTATATGGGCTAGAATCCTTTAACTCAGTGCAATGTAATATTATTGATTTGTGACTGCAAAAATGGAAGAGGAGAATCATTTAGATGACAAATATAAATCTACCCTTTATATTTAACTTAAAAAACAAAGCTAAGTTTTAATCTCATGCTATAAATGGTTTATGAGTGTTGCATGCCAGGCTGCATCTTTCAGTTTTGTTTATTGTCTCCTGGAAGTCATGCACAAATCTTGTTCTGGAGCCAAAGCTAAAGATTAATTCAATCATACAAACATTCAAATTAATCATTCGGTTCATTATTATATTAGTTTAAAAGTATCCTATCGAAAGAAACCCTGCGGATTCACTCCTCCTGAAGTCAAAGGTTCTAGTTGCAGAATGCTGGCACAGATTCTGAGTCATCCAAGACATGACAATCATAAGTGCTCAAGTAGCAAGCACCTGAATTTCGTTTCTTAGTTGTTTTCTAGTTAGGTACCCAGGATTTGTCATTACAAAATTGCTGTGGGTTGAAAATAACTAGTTGATGTTATCAACTGGAAAGCACTCTCTCTATAAACCTTTTACACACTCCCAATACTAGAAACTAGTCCATGCATTTGTTACCTCAAGTCTGGACTACTGTAATGCTTTACTATCAGGAAGTCCACAAAATAAAATTAAAAGCCTTCAGTTGATCCAAAATGCAGCAGAAGAGTTCTGATGAATGTTAAAAAGAGAGATCACATTTCTCCTGTTTTAGCTTCCCTTCATTGGCTCCCTGTTAAATCCAGAATAGAATCTAAGATCCTCCTTCTTACATACAAAGCCCTTAATAATCAAGCTCCATCATACATCAGAGATCTGATTGTTCCATATGTTCTGTTGGAAAGGATTTTTTGTCAATCTAAGCTAAGACCTTTCTTAAAGGGAAAGACACCAATTCTCTCAGGCTCTTGTTTCACCTTCCAGCGTGCTCGTTCATTTCTGTATAAACGAGCAATAAGAAGCAACAGACAACAGTTATGAATTTTGTCAGCAAAAACGTCTGCTGACGGGCTCAGCTTTCAACTGAGCGTCGGGTTCCATCGCCGCACAGCTTTTATTGAACCACAAGTTGAACCCCCTCCCCTCATACATTTTTTCACAGAATAATGGTCAATGCTTCTTCACATAAGGCAATGCGTGATTTACTACACTCTTCTTGATTGATCACTGTTGCTAAGTCTTTTCACATGCGCTGCAGAATCTGACCCCGTAAAACAACTTTGTGCATTCTGTATGAACCCCAGACAAGTCATATATTTAGCAGGAACATAATTTTAAAGGTCACATGCCTCCTCACGCAGATGTTTTTTTCCGTTTACCCCTGTTAGACAAGAAACTTAATTTTACACCCAAAATAAGTGTACACTCAACATTTACAGAATTTTTATCTCTTCCTAACGGAGCACTTCGCTCTCAGACTGCAGGTTTACTTGTAGTTCCTAGGATTTCTAAAAGTAGAATAGGAGGCAGATCTTTTAGTTATCAGGCTCCTCTCCTGTGGAACCAGCTCCCAGCTTTAGTCCGTAAGGCAGACACTCTGTTTACTTTTAAGGCCAGGCTTAAAACTCTCCTTTTTAATAAAGCTTATAGTTAGAGTGGCTAAGGTCATCCTGAGCTATCTCTGTAGTTATGCTGCTATAGGCTTAGACTGCTGGAGGACAGACTTACCACTTTTCTTCCCTCAGCTACTATTTCTTCTACTACTCTCACGTTGCATTATAAGCTGTTATTTCGACTGTTAACTTTGTTTTTTCTCAGTGTTTTTCTCTCCATAGAAGACATACCTGGTCTGGTATCCTGCTTGGCTGCAATGCCCTGTTGGACGGGGGGCGTCGACTGGGATGATGCTCCCAGTAACTGAACATCCACCATGTCATGTTATCAACTTTTTACTTTCTGTAACATAGAAAGTACTCTTATATCAGATCTTCTGTTCCTTCTGTGTTTCTGCTCTGTCTTCTCAAACCCCAGACAGTTGTGGCAGATGGCCGCTCGTACTGAGCCTGGTTCTGTTGGAGGTTTCTTCCTGTTAAAAGGGAGTTTTTCCTCTCCATTGTCGCTACATGGTTGCTCAGTATGAGGGATTGCTGAAGGATTGCTGTGGTTGGAAGTCTCATCAACGGGGCCCAACCTCACGCCAATGACTCGATGCAGTCTGCTGGGATTCCTTAAATAGGACACTAACTAAAACTTTAAACTAATTGGAATGTTTGTATGATTGTATTGAAATTATTTTTCTTGTAAAGTGCCTCGAGATGACATCTGTTGTGAATTGGCGCTATATAAATAAACTGAATTGAAATTAAACTGAATTGAATTCAGGTTCGGTTCTTCAAGGGACCTGGAGGGTTCTGAAGTGATGGATTTTGCACAGTATTTTGACTGTTTCAAGAACTGTGCTCCTCTGAACAGAGAGGCAAGACTGTTTCTGGAATCTCCTGGAGCCACTTTCTAAGTCTGTGGGGACATAGCTTCAGGTGGTCAGATTGTCACTGGCAACACAAGGACCTTGACTCCCAACATCTTTGTTGCCTCTTTGAACATACTGCATTTTTCAAAATGGTTCTATTATATTTAAAGTTGCATTAAAACTTGGGTAAGGTTTAACATATTATATTGTTATATAATATATATTGTTATTTGTTCTTTTGAAACAATATATTTATTGAACCCAGGCGAAAAAAAGTAACTTTGTTTTAATTATAAAATCAGAGAGATATTTATGCTGTGAAAAATGAAACCCCTTTGGCCAGTTCCTGATCTGGTCCCTGCTGGGGGGTGGGGCACCCTTGGGCCCCGGGCCTCCGGGTCCATGGCTGGATCCGCCCTGGCGCAGCCGGTTGCCGGCGGAGCCTGCGGGCTCGTGTTAGAAGTTGAGAAGGACAGGGAGTTGTATGATCCCCAGCACATGTGATGAAAAAAATAGCTCTGAATAAACATCTGAGCAGAAGTGCTTGTCGACCGCTGCGGAAGAAAAGGCGTCTGGTGCATTGGCTGTATATAGAGTCTGGTGTGAACAGGAGGGCAGTGGACTATGGAATTATATTTCAGTCAAAAATCCTGACCGAGATTTTCAACTCTCACCTGCGCGTATTCAACAAGGCACGCACGTAATTGCTCATGCGCGTGGGCGCATATTCAACAACATGCGCGTGTAGAATTCATCTCATGAGTATCCAACAACCCGCATGTGGATTTCACCTTACACGCGCTCTACACGAAGCTTTCATACACGCGTCAAGGTACATCTTAGGAGAGGCTGCGCCCTCGAAAGGAAATTCTGCGCGAGCGAGTAAAATACTTTTGAATATTTGAAGGGGGAGCATAAGGTTGGCACTGACCCTGTGTAATTGGTCTTTTTAAATCAGTACCCTTCCGCGAAAGAACAAATAATAAGGGCTCTGTGTGTGTGCGTGTGTGTCTGTATATAAAATGTGAACCTGGCAGACACTTGCAATAATAAATGTATACATTTGAACTGTCTAGCAATTGTGGGCTTTTTTTCTCTCAAAATGCATCAGATGAATGCTTTAAATAAGAAATATTCAAAAATTTCTTCCCAGGGGAGCATGCCCCCGGACCCCCCTAGCTCACTGTGTCCTTCTCACCTTTTTCACCCATGAGTCGTTTTCATGTCTGATTGTAGCTCCTGGATGTTCCCCCAGGCCTCTCCTCTGCTCCTCTTTTGGGGTTGCAGTCAGCCCTTCATTGATCCACCTGGGGCTCTGGGGGTCCTTTGGGCTTCTATGGCTCCGATCTGCTTCATATCTGCATCGATTCCTGTGAGGTGGCCCCTCACAACAGCTATTGAACACTCGTATGGAGAAACCTAATATGCACCAGCATGCACCCACACACACACAGGTGTGGGGATTTTGGTGTTTACAGATACATTCTTGGGCTTAGGTTGCCATTACTTAATCTTGTAATAATTGGTACAAGTGGAAGAAAATAACTTAACATTTTTAACAAATAAAAGCTTGCATTTCTATAATGCTTTTCAAGACCCTCAAAGCACTTTACATCTGACTGTTATTGTGTGTGAATATATGTGTACATGGACATGTGTAGTGTATGTTTTTAACCTTTATTTGTTAATGTACACATTTTCCAGGACCCCAGGAAGAATAGCTGCAGCATGGCTGTAGCTAATGGGGATCCTTTCAATAAAACTAAACTAAACTTTCCAACTCCATTGTTCTTTTACCCTCACATTCACACACTGGAAGCAGGAACCGGACCCATCATTTCCTGGTTGCAGGCCAACCACTCAACCACATGTGGCTGAATATCCTGATTTTTATGTAGCTTATTACTCTTGTTGTACCCATATAACTAACAAGGAGTGTATGTGCAATCACTAATTCCTACTTTTCCCAAGACGACAAGATGTCACTCATTTATCATTTAAAAAAAGCTAAAAAGTAACCCAGCCTATTCTGAAAAATCCGTGACTGAATCACTCAGACCATTTTGTATTTAGTGGGAAACATCCCTCTATTTATATATCAACTTGATACTTGTACAGGGACACAGGTAACACCCTTAGTGGTCTACAGGTACAGGGTACTCCAGGGTACACTCCAGACAGATTTTCACAGGGAAACCCAGAGACCAATAGAACAGATAGCTACACATGCATGTGTGCACACACACTCACACTTACCTAAGGCCAGATATGCATTTTTTTGGACTGTTGAAAGAAGCCAGTGGACCCAGAAGGAGCCAATGCATGCACAGGGAGAATATGTAAATTGAGCACAAAGATGCCCTGATTGGGATTTGAACCCAGGACTTTTATTGCTGCAAGGCAACAGTGCTAACAACTGTTTCCCTCTTCAGTCTGCTTGTCAAAATATAAAACAGAACTGAGAGGAATCCAAACAATCATAACCGATTACATGATGAAGCTCACATGAACACCACACATGGTAACAGTGCAGTGGAGTTGGAGTTATCTTTATCTGAGGTTTTTAAAATATACCTTTAGTGCAAAGTAAATTATTCAAGAGTCTCTTGATGAAAACTCAGTTCTTTAAATTCTGGTTAAAGAATTAAACTAGTGAGATAAACACCTTAAAATGTGAATTAAAGGCTTACACCTCACACTCCAAAAGAGATGTACTATTTAATTTCCCTCTGGCACAAATAAGATATTTTTGAATTTGAATTAAACACTTTATAGTACAATTTATAGTCACATTCTTCTTCACAGATACAATGTCAACACTATTGTTTTCATTGTTTGTCATTGCCATATTTGTCAATGTCCATTTCTAAAGAAACGGGTGTCACCTGGAAACCACAGAAGATCTATTCTGTGGAAGGCATGTAAATAGTTAAGGCAGATTAGAGGGCTATAAAAAAACTAATTGAATTCACATCATATCCTCATCTGACATGCCCTGCAGTTTCAGCAGTAAAAACAAGTTAGACAGCAAAAAAGAAAGAAAAGAATTAAGGTGTGTTCCTGTTAACCATGACTGACATAAAGATCTTCTTTATCTCTACCAGATCCACAAAGTAAACTTTCATGCTTTGTTAGCTGAAACTCATCCAAAGCTCCATACTACAGACATCACTTTTTAGATGGATCTGGCCTAGTTCTTCCATTCTTTCAATAGTTAAAATGGACCTGAACTCCAAAACGGAACTTTGAAAGTCCACAAAAAAATCTTTGGATTCTTGCTGTAGATTCTGGGCATTTGTGTGTTGGGCATTGAAAAACACTTTATAGGAGACAGTATATGAGTTAGAATCCTTTACCTCAGTCCATTTTAACGTAATTGATTTGTGACTGCAGAAATAGAAGAGAAGCATAATTTAGATGACAAGTATAAATATGCTTTTTTATTTAACTTCAAAAACAAAGTTATGTTTTAATCTCTTGCTATAAATGGTTTATAAGTGTTACATGCCAGGCTGCATCTTTCAGTTTTGTTTATTGTCTCCTGGAAGTCATGTAGAAATCTTGTTCTGGAGCCAAAGCTAAAGGAAGCACGGGAGTGACCGTTTTCTCTGGTAGGGATTATTATTTTCCCTCATAGGTGAAAAGACCAACCCAGCAACATATCTATTTTTTATGGATTTGTTTTCTTTTCAGCTTATGCATATTGCGTGTATTTTAGTGTTTGAAACAGGTCTGTCTTCTAAATGAGACATTGAGCCTCAATAAAACAAACCTGTATAAAGAAGGAATAAAGAAAATGACTAATATTAATTTAATTTTCAGTTTAATTAAGTTTATTTATATAGTGCCAAATCAAAACTTGTCATTTCAAAGCACTTTGCAAATCATTTCAATTCAATTATACATACATTCAAATTAATCATTCAGTTTAAAGTTTTCTATCTAAGGAAACCCAGCATATTGCATCAAGTCATTGACCTTCTGTCATAGTTCTCTGTTTTGGTGTTTGAAGTTATTTTCCTTATTCGGTTTAACTATCATTTTAATGTATTCCTTGGTATTTATTTTTATGGCACTTCCTTGTTTTCATTTTCCCTTCATGCTCATATATGTTTTCGCCTTTTGTTTGTGTCCTCCCTGTTATTTATTTCCTTAGTTTATTTCTCTTTAGATAGTTACCTAATTTATTTCTTCTTTCTGTTCTCCAGTGTTTCCTTAAGATTCCTCCCTAGGCATATTATCTTTAGTTTCTAGTTCCTTAAGAGTTTTCTGTCTCCCTCTCCATTTCTTCCCTTTCCTGTTGTCTCATTGCCACTCAGCTCTTTACCCAGTTTCACTCATTGCCCTCACCTGCATCTGCTTCCACTAATTGGTCATTGATCTTCTCTGTCACTTCCTCATTCCCTCCTCATAATATATTCAGCTCTCATTCAGTCACTATTCACTGGTTCGTTGTCTATCGTCCCTCGTTGTCCTTCCATGTCTTTTCCACGTTTCCTGGTCTCCTGATTCCCCTGAGGTTTTGTAAGTGTTTTTGTTTCCTTGTTTAATTAAATATTTACTTTTGAATTCCTCTGCATTTGGGTCCTGCCTAAAACCTAAACATGACACTTGCAGCATTCACTCCTCCTGAACCAACATGTAGCGAGAGTAGACAGTCGCCCTCATTGCATCGTTGACTTCACAGCAAATCCTCATGCTGAGCAAGGATGTAGTGACAGTGGAGAGGAAAAAATACCCTTTAACAGGAAAAAACCTCCAGCAGAACCAGAACCTGGCTCAGTATGAGCGGCCATCTGT
Source organism: Valencia hispanica (assembly GCA_963556495.2). NCBI lineage: Eukaryota > Metazoa > Chordata > Actinopteri > Cyprinodontiformes > Valenciidae > Valencia > Valencia hispanica. Next base: position 11,189,752 of record OY747707.1, on the reverse strand, counting down.
GTCATGTGTGTGTAGAGCGGGATGGACCCAAACACAGATAGCGTTAAGTGCAGGGATGTTTAATAAATGATGAAAATGATGATAAAGATGGTACGGGACACCAGACTGACAGGAACGAGTTGGAGGGAGAACAGCAGGGTGAGACAGCATGGAAACATCAATGATCCGACTGGGAGTGAGAGGAAGTGAAGGGTTTAGATAGACGAAAGGGAAGGAGGATCAGGTGTGACAGACTGCAGACAGTTGCAGAGAATAATTAGACTAGGAGTAAGCTGAGTGAGGGAGTGAGTCTGACAATCTGCCACAACCAACTGGGGGTTTGAAACCTCCAACAGAACCTGGCTCAGTACGAGCGGCCATCTGCCACGACCGTCTCGGGGTTCGAGAAGACAGAGCAGAGACACAAAAAGAACAGCAGAACTGTTGTAGTACTTTCTGTGCTAAACATTACAAAAAGTTGATAGCCGAAGTGGGAGGACGTTCATTTACTGGGAGCATCATCCAAGACGAGCAGAACGCTAGACCAGGTGTAGTTTCAATGAAGAGAAAAAAACAGAGAAAACAAAGGTAATAGTTGAAATAACAACAAATAATGCAATTGGAGAGTGGTTGAAGAGAAAAGTAGCAGAGTGGGGAAAAGTAGTCTGTCTTGTCTTCCAACAGTCTAAGCGAATAGCAGCATTACTAGGTGGCCTGGGAGGACGGCCAAGCCAAGGCAAGGCTATTTTATTTGTATAGCACACTTTCAACAGCAGGGTAATTCAAGGTGCTTTACATGATTTGGTGATAAAAAAAAAACATAAAAGAAACACACATTACACATGATACACAATAAAGCAAGAGAACATGAACACATTTCATACATATGACATCAAGCATTTACTCGAAGGCAATTCTAAACAGATGGGTTTTTAGTCTCGATTTAAAGCAGTGTAGAGTTTCAGCAGCTCTACACTCATCAGGAAGTCTGTTCCAGATAAGGGGAGGATAAAAACTGAAAGCTGCTTCTCCATGTTTAGTTCTGAGTCTAGGGATGTTTAGTAGGCTAGAGTTGGAGGACCTGAGTGGTCTTGGTGGTTGGTACCGTGACAACAGGTCTTCAACATATTTTGGTGCTAAGCCATGTAATGATTTATAAACTAGTAGGAGTATTTTGAAGTCTATTCTCTGAGCTAAAGGGAGCCAGTGTAAGGACTTTAGAACTGGGGTGATGTGCTCTACTTTCCTGGTTCTAGTGAGGACGCGAGCAGCAGCGTTCTGGATCAGCTGCAGCTGTCTGATTGACTTTTTAGGCAGACCTGTGAAGATGCTGTTGCAGTAATCAATCAGACTAAAGATAAACGCATGGATGAGTTTTTCTAGGTCATGTTGCAACATCAGTCCTTTAGTCCTAGAGATGTTCTTCAGTTGATAGAACGCTGACCTTGTTATTGCCTTTATGTGACCCTGGAGGTTCAGGTCTGAGTCCATTACTACACCTAGGTTTCGAGCCTGATCAGTAGTTTCTAGCTGTATTAATTGAAGCTGTGTGCTGACTCTTGATCGTTCCTCCTTGGGTCCAAAAATAATCACTTCAGCTTTGTTTCTATTCAGCTGGAGAAAGTTATGGCACATCCATCCATTTATTTGGTCAATGCATTGATTTAGGGTTTGAATGGGTTCAGAGTCACCTGGTGACATTGTAATTTAGAGCTGAGTGTCATCCGCGTAGTTATGGTAGCTATTGTTATTGGTTGCTATAATCTTGCCTAGTGGGAGCATGTAGATATTAAATAAGAGGGGCCCCAGGATGGAGCCCTGGGGCACCCCACATGTGATTTTCGTTCGTTCTGATGAATAGTTTCCTATTGAAACATAGAAGTCCCTGTTCTTTAGGTAAGACTCAAACCAGCCGAGGTGGTCCAATTGTCACTTGTGGTTGGGAGTCAAGGTCACTAAGACCTTGACTCCCAACAACAGCTTTGTTTCCTCTTTGAATATATTGTATTTTTCAAAATGGTTATTTTTTTATTTAAAGTTGCATGAAAACTTGGGTAAGATGATTAAATTGTTCTTTTGAAATAATATGTTCATTCAACCCAGGCAAAAAAATCTAACTTAGATTTAATTATACAACCAGGGAGATATTTATGCAGTGAAGAATGAAACTGGGACTCCAGCCAAAAGTCTACTTCCCGGTGCTGTAAGACCTGATCTGTGAGGTTTAAATTTGATATCTGAGAGGCAGCCACCAACTCCTCTTAAGTAAGTGTGTTCAGTTGGCTGACAAACTGACTAAGAGGAACAGGCAACAAGTGGAAACTTAGAAATCTAAATCATAAGGTAAGATAAAATATGAATCTTAAAGCGGAAAGAAAATTGGGAAAAAAAAACATTTTCTCAGATTTCTTGCATCTTTACATTAGACATTTTTTTTGTAATAATTCTTTTAACAAGAAAGAACAAGACACAATTATTTGACACTAAGACATTGGGTTACAATGGAAATCTCTTTATTGAGACAGATTAGAAGGTTAAAAAAACAGAGCTCCTAAACTGGTAAAATTTGTATTTTATTGCATGGAGAGCATAAACGTTTGGTAATCAGTCAGGATGTAAAGGGAATTAAATCTGTCTTTGAAAACAGACCTACCGCCATGCTGCCTAGAGTGAATAACTTCAGTTTCTTTGGTTTAAAAGTCACAACTACTAAAAGGAAGACAAAACTATTCGGGATAACATGGCAAGTCACATGCAAAATATCTTTATAGCAGAAATCATAGTTTAATGTCTGTTCAAAGTTGAAATAAGCACCCCAAACTAACTGAAACATACTTCATCAATCTATATTGACAAGTAGTAAAGTAGCCTTAGTTCCCTGTTTATTTCTGACAGTTGTGGAAATGGTGTAGTCTTCTGCTGCTTTAGCACATCTGGTTCAAGGCATACCATGTACAGATATGGTACTACTTGCCTTTGCTGTAACGAGTTATTGGAGCTACTGTTGAGGTCTCATTCCAAATCTGTCTGGCCATTCTTCTCAAACAAGGCATTGATATCCACACATATGTTCCCTACTATATAATATCTATTTTTCTGACTATTCTCTGCAAACCTGAGAAATGGTTGGATAGTAAAATCCCACATGATTACCTGTGATACTCAGAACAGCCTGTCTCGCAATGAAAACAATTCTTATCCATTCTTATGTTTGAGCAACAGCAGGTCACCATCACTATGTTGAAATGCCCTTAATGTGTGAAATGGACTGAGATGCTATCTGTGTTTGCACCACTAGGCAAAATGAAGTGGCTGCTTTTTGAGTATAATAAAGATGTTGCTTGTATCCCTGGGGTTTAATAATGTATTCTAGATATACCTGTGAGTGACAAAAAAAGTTTGATTTCATAATTTGGAATATTTTCAACAGCATGTCTGATGCTGTGAGAAATAACAACCAGCCTGAGCGCACACAGTGAGTATTGGCCATCTATCTTAACTATTCAGATACCAAATTATGTTTTTTATCTTGGATTATTCGTCGAGAAAGCAAAATCATTTAATCCCATGGTCGAGTTAGGAAAAAAGTATGTTATCAGAAAAATTCCTGAAACCCTAAAAAGAGACAACAACAGAAAGTTGGTAAATTTAAATAACAATCCAGACTTCATGATTAGTTTTAGCAGTACTGTTGGGGCACTCTGACAGAGGTGAGGATGCCGTACATGGGCACCATCACCACCTCTGACCAAAACCAGTGGGAAAGGTGGTTAAAGCATCATGCCCAAGCACACAACAGCCAAGAAGCATGGGTTTGAGCTGGCGACCCTCTGTTTACAGGACGAACTCCTACCTCCTGAGCAAAACTTGCAGTGATAAACAAAATGGACAAATTCATAATGGCTTATTCCTAAAATTTCGCTACATTCAAAGTGGAACATATATGATCTCTCCTAATCAGAAACTTGTTTGATCATAAGAAAATGTGGCTTATCAAATACTGAAAAATTATTTAGTTTTACATAAAACATAAGTTGTTGCATAATCAAAATCCTTCTCTGAAAAACCCGCCCCCCACCACACACACATTGTTTTCTTGCTAGTAGCAGTGAGGACATTCATTGACTTCCATTTCTTTTAGTGACTGTATAATGCCTAAATCAGACGTTTTTTCCAAACCCTAACCTTCACTAAAACCTAATTTAAAGCATATCTCTAAAACCAAGCAGTAGAGCTCAGTAACATTTTCCCAAAAGTGAGGACCAGGCAGGATATTCTTACTTTATTATAAATAGTCATGTAGCAAAAGAAGACAACAACCGAAAGTTGGTATGTTTAAACAACAATCCAGGCTTTATTATTAGTTTCATCGGTGTTGCTGATACAAAAAAAGAACTGAAAAATATTGTTCTAAGCCTACATTTTGATTTAAAATATTAAAAGTTTAGATTTTTTCTTTTGCCCCAAAATTAATTTTACCTGCTCATAGTTTGGGATGTATTCTGTGATTGGAAGCTGTTTTAACTTGGAATCATTTTCCATCTACAGTACTGATCAGAAAGAAAAGGCGCATGGAGAGACAGAATCTAAAAAAAGGTAAATAAGATGGCAGAGTTTGATGGAAGTTTTCATTCATTTAAGAAAGCTCAAATTAATGTTGACAAAACTGCGAAAAACATGAGCTTGATAATAACTGAAGATGTTTTCAACAGTAATGCCGATATGGAGAATGCCAACCCTGAAGGGAAAGCCAAACCGTAAGTGTTACTCTAAATCAATCTTTTGTGAAACAAGACTGCCTTTTCATTGGCCCCAGTATAACTTTTTCCACAGACACCTTACTAAACAGGATTAAAAATATGTAAATAATGCAGACAGCAGGTATTTCACATGAGAGAATAAGAGGGAAAGATTTAAACAGATATGGAATTTGAACACATTTAAAATACTTGAGAATGCAATTTATTTTCTCAAAGATTTTTAAATTAACTGTGAAGAATACATTTTTTTGCATATTTCTAAAATAAAATGTTAATAAAAACCTACTTACTTTTTCAACATTAATCATCTTTATACATTGTTGTATTATTGTTAAAGACATCCTTATTCTCATTTCCTATCAGAAACAAAGTAAGTTGTTAAAGAAAAATAATGACAATAAATAATGAAACACTTGCAGATGATCAAATATTTTGATCTTAAATGGGCATGACTGATTTGCAGTAACTTTTCACTTTGCAAAGGTTTTAGGATTCATTCAATAATAGCTCAGTGTTTAAAAAATAAAACTTTGTATCCAGAAAAATTGTAAGAAATAAAAATAACGAAGAACAAAAGCTACTTAAAGCACGTATAGTACATGACTGACTGATTTACAGGAAAATATTAGCAAAAACAACTTATGACTAATAGGTTCCAATGATCAAACCAAATATGGATATTGGAGACTTTAAGAAAAAAATTAATAATTTTAGTTTAATTTTAACAATGCTACGGACATGGAGAAAGCAACAGATCCACACGAAGGCAATTGGCAAGTATGTTTTAAGGGTTATATCTTGATTCCATTGAAAATTACTAAAGCAAAAATGCAAATGTTAGTTTGGAATGAGAGAGAGAGGGTGGGGATGTATTTAAATGTGGATAAATGGTAGAATGGTTAATGGCCTGTGTTTCTATTACACTTTATCCAGTCCTGAGGACCCCAAGGCGCATTCACCCATTCACACACACATTCACACACCGGTGATGGTTAGCTGTATTATAGCCACAGCTGCCCTGGAGAACACTGATAGAGGCAAGGCTGCCGTACACTGGCACAATAGGGCCCTCTGACCATCACCAGTGGGAAAAGAGGGTTAAGCTTCATTCCCCAAAATATGACAATCGAAACAAACGGAGACGGGTTTGAACCAGCAACCCTCTATTTACAGGACGAACTCCTACCTCCTGAGCGACAGTTGCCCCAAAACACAAAATAGACCCATTCATATTGGCTTATTCCCAGAATTCCTGCTACATGTAAAGTGGAACATATATGATCCTTCTTAATTAGAGGCTTGTTTAATCATAACAAACTGTCCACAAATGGAGCTTATCACATCCCGAAAAAGTATTTAGAGTTTACTTGCTAGTAGCAGTGAGGACCTTCATTGACTTCCATTTCTTTTAGTGACTGTATAATGCCTAAACCAGACGTTTTTTCCAAACCCTAACCTTCACTAAAACCTAATTCAAAGCATATCTCTAAAACCAAGCAGTAGAGCTCAGTAACATTTTCCCGAAAGTGAGGACCAGGCAGGATATTCTTACTTTATTATAAATAGTCATGTAGCAAAAGAAGACAACACCAGAAAGTTGGTATGTTTAAACAACAATCCAGGTTTTATTATTAGTTTCATCGGTGTTGCTGATACAAAAAAAGAACTGAAAAAATCTTGTTCTAAGCCTACATTTTAATTTAAAATATTAAAAGTTTAGATTTTTTCTTTTGCCCCAAAATTAATTTTACCTGCTCATAGTTTGGGATGTATTTTGTGATTGGAAGCTGTTTTAACTTGGAATCATTTTCCATCTACAGTACTGATCAAAAAGAAAAGGCGAATGGAGAAACAGAATCTAAAAAAAGGTAAATAACATGGCAGAGTTTGATGGAAGTTTTCATTCATTTAAGAAAGCTCAAATTAATGTTGACAAAGCTGCGAGAAACATCAACTTGATAATAACTGAAGATGTTTTCAACAGTAATGCCGATATGGAGAATGCCAACCCTGAAGGGAAAGCCAAACTGTAAGTGTTACTCTAAATCAATCTTTTGTGAAACAAGACTGCCTTTTCATTTGCCCCAGTATAACTTTTTCCACATACACCTTACTAAACAGGATTAAAAATATGTAAATAATGCAGACAGCAGGTATATCACATGAGAGAATAAGAGGGAAAGATTAAAACAGATATAGAATTTGAACACATTTAAAATACTTGAGAATGCAATTTATTTTCTCAGATTTTTAAAGTAACTGTGAAGAATAAATTTTTTTGCATATTTCTAAAATAAAATGTTAATAAAAACCTAATTACTTTTTCAACATTAATCATCTTTATACATTGTTGTATTATTGTTAAAGACATCCTTATTCTCATTTCCTATCAGAAACAAAGTAAGTTGTTAAAGAAAAAGTATGACAATAAATAATGAAACACTTGCAGATGATCAAATATTTTGGTCTTAAATGGGCATGACTGATTTGCAGTAACTTTTTACTTTGCCAAGGTTTTAGGATCCATTCAATAGTAGCTCAGTGTTTAAAAAATAAAAATGTTGTATCCAGAAAAATTGTCAGAAAGGAAAATAACGAAGAACAAAAGCTACTTAAAGCACGTATAGTATATGACTGACTGATTTACAGGAAAATATTAGCAAAAACAACTTATGACTAATAGGTTCCAATGATCAAACCAAATATGGATTTTGGAGAATTTAAGAAATAATTAATAATTTTAGTTTAATTTTAACAATGCTACGGACATGGAGAAAACACCAGATACACACGAAGGCAATTGGCAAGTATGTTTTAAGGGTTATATCTTGACTCCATTGAAAATTACTAAAGCAATAATGCAAATGTTAGTTTGGAATGAGAGAGAGAGGGTGGGATGTATTTAAATGCGTATACATGGTAGAATGGTTAATGGCCTGTGTTTCTATCACACTTTATCCAGTCCTGAGGACCCCAAGGCGCATTCACCCATTCACACACACATTCACACACCGGTGATGGTTAGCTGTATTATAGCCAGAGCTGCCCTGGAGAACACTGATAGAGGCAAGGCTGCCGTACACTGGCACAATAGGGCCCTCTGACCATCACCAGTGGGAACAGAGGGTTAAGCTTCATTCCCAAAAATATGACAATCGAAAAAACACGGAGACGGGTTTGAACCAGCAACCCTCTATTTACAGGACGAACTCCTACCTCCTGAGCCACAGTAGCCCCAAAAAACAAAATAGACCCATTCATATTGGCTTTTTCCCAGAATTCCTGCTACATGTAAAGTGGAACATATATGATCCTTCTTAATCAGAGGCTTGTTTAATCATAACAAACTGTCCACAAATGGAGCTTATCACGTCCCGAAGAAGTATTTAGAGTTTACTTGCTAGTAGCAGTGAGGACCTTCATTGACTTCCATTTCTTTTAGTGACTGTATAATGCCTAAACCAGACTGTAATGGCAAAAAATAGTATCTCAGGGTTTCCATTATAAAGAAGACTTGAGTCCCAGAAGGCGTTTAAGTATTTAATTCAAACATATCTGGCCAGACACGGAGGGGACAGAGTTACTCGTGCATCACCCTAACCAACCTTTCTATCTAACTGCTTAAATAGTATTCAGCAATCATTGTTTATCTCTGTAGATGTCTTCTCCAACGTTCACGCCCCGCCTCCAGAGAACTGCTTCATGCGAGTCTTATATCAACGCATAAAGCAGCTCATCCGAAGGCCAGACTGTTATCTTACTGCCCCGGCGTCTGTCTCTCTGGTGACCTGACACATATATCTTTCTCATAACATTAAGCTGGAGCAATAACCTTGTCATTTTACCCTAGATGCATTCCCTAAACAGAGAATATACACTTAATTCCTAATTGCATAACAATTTTCCACCACAATTCCCTGCTTTTTTTAACTTAAATAATACCATAAATATAAAGGAAAATTCAAAAGTGCTATCACAAATCTCCCTAAAAGGTTGGTAGGTTGATCAAAAAAAAGACAATGCTCAAAACACAAATTACAATCAGACATGAGACATGTTTGGCCATGGAATTAGCTCACAGTGACAAATATTAGATCCTTCCAGATGACTTTGCTGAGACTCCTGTGCATTGAGACCGAAAACCCACGGGGTCTTCTTACGCCATTTTCTTGTGGGCAAAATGTCATCTCAACAGCCCCTCGCCCCAGAGGCGGCCATCCACAGGTCTCGTCATCGGTCAGGATGTTCTAGATAAAACACAGAACAAAGGAGAAATTATGTAGCATCTTCCAGTACACTTCAGAGGGTATTACATCAACACTAGGTGTTGAAATGTGTACTCTTCCCTTGCGCTGTTTGTTGCCTGTTGCCGTGAAGTCAGCCTCCGCCAGCATCCAGTGACCCGTAGCCACCGATCAGTCCTTCCTCAGAAAGGAGAGAGATCACTCCTCAGAAGGTCCTTCAGTGAGAACCTCCCCATGCGACCCTTGGGAGCTGAGCTAATTAGGTATCAGAGCATTGATGTTCAAACATAGGTGAGCCAATTCACAAAAGATGAATAGGATGATTATGACAAGTATAACCCACACCCTCTGAGTATGGTTTCAGATCAACCTGATGCAACTGTGTGCAAAAGCAATTCTAAACAACTCACAACCTGGTTAATGAGCCAAACCTCATCAACTGAAGCTAGATTATAATTAAGGTAAATGTCTCCAAATCACTCTGTACTAAATCCATGCCAAGAAAAAGACAACCAACCATTCCAACTTGTGAGAGTAAAAAATCCCAAGAATCAACTACTGCCCGCAAGAAGTAAAGAAGGTTTTCAGATCAAATTAAAACTTTGTAAAGTTCCCAGACACAATATGTACTACAACTCTGAACCCAAACCGAAATGGAATATGAAGTCAGACGTTTAGTCCAGGTAGTAAAAACCCTCATTAATTTATGACGGAGTTATGATTCACAAGAAACTCAATTACTTGCAAGTTACAATTCTCTTCATAATCCCTTAAAAATCTGTTCCAATTACTATCAAATCCAATTCCCCCCTTTTTTTAAGGCATCTTGCACATGCCTTTAAAAATCAAGAAACAAAGAAACAATAACTTCAACCGCTTCTCCAGTGTCAAGAAAAGAAACTTAGTAGGTTAAGGGTCATGCATAAGACACAACCTCAGAACCTGTGGATCCTGCTGCTGCCACTGCTGAGGCATCTTCAACCCCCAGATGATCATATCCCAATCGTTTAGGTTTGCAATTAGGTTCTTATATTTGAATTACCTTGTTGTTGAAAGTGTGCTATACAAATAAAATTGCCTTGCCTTGCCTTGCAAAAACAAAACAAACTAATAAGTTCCCCACATAGTTACCTAATGTATTTAAGAATTTTAGTCCTACTTGCATTAGCTACAACAACACTTCATTTCCCTCTGGGATCAATAAAGTATTTTGAATTGAATTAGACAACTTCTTCAGACCCTGCTTTTCCAGAATCTAATTGATGTTACAGTAAGGATTATCTTTGCAACCACCTTAGTTAAAATTGTTTTACTCAGGACACGGTTTATTTACCTAATTAATATCTCTGCTGCTGTTATTTGCTCATCTGTTTCTTACAGTTTATTCTCTGTTAACTCCTTGAAAAAAAAAACATTTATTCTAAATGCACAATTTTAAAACCTGTACAACTGTAAAACATCTCTATTTCAATTTATCCAACTCAGTTGCACATTCAGATTTGAGTATGCCACTCTATTTTAATAACAACGATGTCAAGTAACCTTTTTACCTGTACCTGATACTCTTGCTTAAGAAAGAAACTTTTTCTTCATTGCAGTTTCTGTGTAGGACTTGAGTTATACTTTATACTTTACCGGAGTAATTATCTATTTGCCCACTTTTTACCTCTACTCAGTATTTTAGACTGCTTATATTTTTAAATTAGCCTCGTTACTCCTGTTTCATTTAGTCTTTTATTAAAAGGAACACACAAAAACCCCCTCAAACATCAAAGTGTTGCAACTGAATAGAATTTACTGCGGTTTGATAGTAGGTCTCACATTTTTTATACTGACACCCTGTTTTTATGCGATCTATAGCATATAATGCACACAGGTGTTAACTGAATATTTTCCACATTTGTCCCGTCTTTAGAACAGTGACCGAAATTCTGAATCTATTTTTATCATCATTTGTCTTAATGAAGTAAACTAAATTTTAAAAAATAGAAACCAAGTTAAACCCCACTGTGTGTGTAGGTCACACCTGTTGGCTTAAAGATTGCACCAAATACACAACCCTCACATATGCAGCTGAAACAGGTAGCCTAGTGTATCCCAAATGTGTCATTATTATTTAACATTTTTATTAAACATTACTATCATTAAGGAAAAGTTTGTTTTGGTCGAGGTATGGCTAAAGCTTTATTCTTTATCATTTAATGTTCTAATCCTAAATTTGTTTCATGCTTTCCACCTCCTTTGTGTGAATCTAAATCTATGTACGGTCTATGATCTAAATGCTTCTATTATCTGTCACTTTGCTGCCGGTACAGCAGAAGTTCCCCTTCTTGGGAAAATAAAAGCATGATTCATGAAGTTAAGCATTACCGTGTTTTAATTTGGAAAGCTCATGTTTGAAACAGGAAGTGGTTTTGCGCAAAAAACAAATAGTTTGACTAACCCGGACTCGTTAACATCCAGGAAGTAACTGAAAACTCAAGACTAAACTTTTCGTCAAAACAGTGTTTAAGTTCCTATTTTTAGACTTCCAGCCGCAGAGCGCTATTAACGCTTCATCAGTGTCGGGATCTATGATTGTTTACAACCAGAGAATCGCAGCACATCGGTCGTAAGAAAGAAGCTTGTGGCTCTATTAGCTACAAGAGAATCATATTAAATCTGCAACGGACTTTATTTCAGATCATTTTTACCACATTGTAGTTAATAACTCGCTGGCTAAGATTAAACTTAGAGTTTTTACCCGTGTTGTTTTCTATTCGTTTTCTGTAAATTACTCAAAAGACTGAAATACTTTCATACTGCTACTCGCATCTGTATTAACTGGAGTTGGTTTTCAATATAATCGATTCTAACGGTGCGTTTTCCGTGTTATTTCTATTTACTGCGGAGTAGACTACGTTTATCAAAAGTATTAGTTAAACATAGAAACCATCATTCATCTAGTTTATTGCTGAATTGCATATTTTCTCATAGAATCTTAAAAGAACGTTTCCAAGCTAAGGTTCCCGGGCCAAATGCGGCCGCCCCTTATCTCATGAACACAGAGTGTTATAGTTTTAGGTCGAATCAGTTACAATAGTTCAAATTTTATATTACCATTTACCTTTGTGCATTATTTCCCCCCGAGGCTTTTATTGATTAGCGCAAATCTAACAGCTGTAACTCACTGAGTACAGCTCAACCATTTAATAGGCTATAAAATTAATATGGATTCAGGTTAGAAAATACTCAAATATTAGATTGATGAGGTAAATGTAATTTCCATCTCTCACATTAATTTGAAGCATTGCTTTGGAAAAACCAGCATAATAAATCAAATAGATTAAAGAATGTTTATTCATATTTGCACCTTGCAGAAAAATATCATTATCAATGATTGTTGGAAATGTGTTCCAGCAAATATGTTTTCACAACTGATGTAGGAATTTATTCTCCAGTAAATCACTGAGTCACGTTTAGATAATTAATCATTATTAAGACGTTTTTTTTCCAAACCCTAACCTTCACTAAAACCCAATTTAAAGCATATCTCTAAAACCAAGCAGTAGAGCTCAGTAACATTTTCCCGAAAGTGAGGACCAGGCAGGATATTCTTACTTTATTATAAATAGTCATGTAACAAAAGAAGACAACAACAGAAAGTTGGTATGTTTAAACAACAATCCAGGCTTTATTATTAGTTTCATCGGTGTTGCTGATACCAAAAAAGAACTGAAAAAATATTGTTGTAAGCCTACATTTTTATTTAAAATATTAAAAGTTTAGATTTTTTCTTTTGCCCCAAAATTAATTTTACCTGCTCATAGTTTGGGATGTATTCTATGATTGGAAGCTGTTTTAACTTGGAGTCATTTTCCATCTACAGTACTGATCAGAAAGAAAAGGCGCATGGAGAACCAGAATCTAAAAAAAGGTAAATAACATGGCAGAGTTTGATGGAAGTTTTCATTCATTTAAGAAAACTCAAATTAATGTTGACAAAACTGCGAAAAACATGAGCTTGATAATAACTGAAGATGTTTTCAACAGTAATGCCGATATGGAGAATGCCAACCCTGAAGGGAAAGCCAAACCGTAAGTGTTACTCTAAATCAATCTTTTGTGAAACAAGACTGCCTTTTCATTTGCCCCAGTATAACTTTTTCTACAGACACCTTACTAAACAGGATTAAAAACATGTAACTAATGCAGACAGCAGGTATATCACATGAGAGAATAAGAGGGAAAGATTAAAACAGATATGGAATTTGAACACATTTAAAATACTTGAGAATGCAATTTATTTTCTCAAAGATTTTTAAAGTAACTGTGAAGAATACATTTTTTTGCATATTTCTAAAATAAAATGTTAATGAAAACCTACTTACTTTTTCAACATTAATCATCTTTATACATTGTTGTATTATTGTTAAAGACATCCTTATTCTCATTTCCTATCAGAAACAAAGTAAGTTGTTAAAGAAAAATAATCACAATAAATAATGAAACACTAGCAGATGATCAAATATTTTGGTCTTAAATGGGCATGACTGATTTGCAGTAACTTTTCACTTTGCAAAGGTTTTAGGATTCATTCAATAATAGCTCAGTGTTTAAAAAATAAAACTTTGTATCCAGAAAAATTGTCAGAAAGAAAAATAACGAAGAACAAAACCTACTTAAAGCAAGTATAGTATATGACTGACTGATTTACAGGAAAATATTAGCAAAAACAACTTATGACTAATAACTTTCAACGATCAAACCAAATATGGATTTTGGAGAATTTAAGAAATAATTAATCATTTTAGTATAATTTTAACAATGCTACGGACATGGAGAAAACAACAGATACACACGAAGGCAATTGGCAAGTATGTTTTAAGGGTTATATCTTGACTCCATTGAAAATTACTAAAGCAATAATGCAAATGTTAGTTTGGAATGAGAGAGAGAGGGTGGGGATGTATTTAAATGCGGATAAATGGTAGAATGGTTAATGGCCTGTGTTTCTATCACACTTTATCCAGTCCTGAGGACCCCAAGGCGCATTCACCCATTCACACACACATTCACACACCGGTGATGGTTAGCTGTATTATAGCCACAGCTGCCCTGGAGAACACTGATAGAGGCAAGGCTGCCGTACACTGGCACAATAGGGCCCTCTGACCATCACCAGTGGGAAAAGAGGGTTAAGCTTCATTCCCAAAAATATGACAATCGAAACAAACGGAGACGGGTTTGAACCAGCAACCCTCTATTTACAGGACGAACTCCTACCTCCTGAACCACAGTTGCCCCAAAAAACAAAATAGACCCATTGATAATGGCTTTTTCCCAGAATTCCTGCAACATGTAAAGTGGAACATATATGATCCTTCTTAATCAGAGGCTTGTTTAATCATAACAAACTGTCCACAAATGGAGCTTATCACGTCCCGAAAAAGTATTTAGAGTTTATTTGCTAGTAGCAGCGAGGACCTTCATTGACTTCCATTTCTTTTAGTGACTGTATAATGCCTAAACCAGACGTTTTTTCCAAACCCTAACCTTCACTAAAACATAATTTAAAGCATATCTCTAAAACCAAGCAGTAGAGCTCAGTAACATTTTCCCGAAAGTGAGGACCAGGCAGGATATTCTTACTTTATTATAAATAGTCATGTAACAAAAGAAGACAACAGAAAGTTGGTATGTTTAAACAACAATCCAGGCTTTAATTTTAGTTTCATCGGTGTTGCTGATACAAAAAAAGAACTGAAAAAATATTGTTCTAAGCCTACATTTTGATTTAAAATATTAAAAGTTTAGATTTTTTCTTTTGCCCCAAGATTAATTTTACCTGCTCATAGCTTGGGATATATTTTGTGTTTGGAAGCTGTTTTAACTTGGAGTCATTTTCCATCTACAGTACTGATCAAAAAGAAAAGGCGAATGGAGAAACAGAATCTAAAAAAAGGTAAATAACATGGCAGAGTTTGATGGAAGTTTTCATTCATTTAAGAAAGCTCAAATTAATGTTGACAAAACTGCGAGAAACATGAGCTTGATAATAACTGAAGATGTTTTCAACAGTAATGATTATATGGAGAATGCCAACCCTGAAGGGAAAGCCAAACTGTAAGTTGTTGAGAAGGTGTTTTCACTCTAATTTAAAGCCTATTTTAAAGGAACAGACACACATTTAATTTATGACCCTGGGCTCTCTCTGAGCTCTCATTTCACCTTCCCGCGTGCTCGTTCATTTCTGTAAAAAGGAGCAATAAGAACAACAAACAACAATTATATATTTTAACAGTGAGACGTCGTTCACTGGACTTAGTTCTAGTAACTGAGTCCAGCTTTATCTCAGCATAAGGTTTTTATTTGAAACAAGAGTTAAAAAGGAAACTCCTCCCACATAGATCTTCGTTCACAGAATGTTCAGCTTCTTCACAAAAGGCACACAGGATGTGCCACATTCCTCTTGAATATTCACGGTTTCTAAGTGTTTCCATATGCACTACAAAATTAAACCCTCATACATTAACAGAATTTATATCTCTTCAAAGTGTTACTCTAAATTAATCTTTTGTGAAACAAGACTGCCTTTTCTGATACAAAGAAAGAACTGAAAAAATCTTGTTCTAAGCCTACATTTTGATTTAAAATATAAAAAGTTTCGATTTTTCTTTGCCCCAAAATAAATTTTACCTGCTCATAGTTTGGGATGTATTCTGTGATTGGAAGCTGTTTTAACTTGGAATCATTTTCCATCTACAGTACTGATCGGAAAGAAAAGTCGCATGGAGAGACAGAATCTAAAAAAAGGTAAATAACATGGCAGAGTTTGATGGAAGTTTTCATTCATTTAAGAAAGCTCAAATTAATGTTGACAAAACTGCGAGAAACATGAGCTTGATAATAACTGAAGATGTTTTCAACAGTAATGATGATATGGAGAATGCCAACCCTGAAGGGAAGGCGAAACTGTAAGTTGTTGAGAAGGTGTTTTCACTCTAATTTAAAGCCTATTTTAAAGGAACAGACACACATTTAATTTATGACCCTGGGCTCTCTCTGAGCTCTCATTTCACCTTCCCGCGTGCTCGTTCATTTCTGTAAAAAGGAGCAATAAGAACAACAAACAACAATTATATATTTTAACAGTGAGACGTCGTTCACTGGACTCAGTTCTAGTAACTGAGTCCAGCTTTATCTCAGCATAAGGTTTTTATTTGAAACAAGAGTTAACAAGGAAACTCCTCCCACATAGATCTTCGTTCACAGAATGTTCAGCTTCTTCACAAAAGGCACACAGGATGTGTCACATTCCTCTTGATTATTCACGGTTTCTAAGTGTTTCCATATGCACTACAAAATTAAACCCTCATACATTAACAGAATTTATATCTCTTCAAAGTGTTACTCTAAATTAATCTTTTGTGAAACAAGACTGCCTTTTCTGATACAAAGAAAGAACTGAAAAAATCTTGTTCTAAGCCTACATTTTGATTTAAAATATAAAAAGTTTAGATTTTTCTTTGCCCCAAAATAAATTTTACCTGCTCATAGTTTGGGATGTATTCTGTGATTGGAAGCTGTTTTAAGTTGGAATCATTTTCCATCTACAGTACTGATCGGAAAGAAAAGTCGCATGGAGAGACAGAATCTAAAAAAAGGTAAATAACATGGCAGAGTTTGATGGAAGTTTTCATTCATTTAAGAAAGCTCAAATTAATGTTGACAAAACTGCGAGAAACATGAGCTTGATAATAACTGAAGATGTTTTCAACAGTAATGATGATATGGAGAATGCCAACCCTGAAGGGAAGGCCAAACTGTAAGTTGTTGAGAAGGTGTTTTCACTCTAATTTAAAGCCTATTTTAAAGGAATAGACACACATTTAATTTTTGACCCTGGGCTCTCTCTGAGCTCTCATTTCACCTTCCCGCGTGCTCGTTCATTTCTGTAAAAAGGAGCAATAAGAACAACAAACAATTATATATTTTAACAGTGAGACGTCGTTCACTGGACTCAGTTCTAGTAACTGAGTCCAGCTTTATCTCAGCATAAGGTTTTTATTTGAAACAAGAGTTAAAAAGAAAACTCCTCCCACATGTGGGAGTGCTGATCAGGTGTGCTGAAGTTGGAAACCTCTCAGCAGAGGGTTCAAGTAGGTCGTTTGGTCTGCTCCTTGCTGTTCTTCTCCCACTCTGGCTTGCTGCTCCTGCATGTCCTCTCAGGTTCGTCCTGACTCCTCAGTGGGAGTGCATTGGCTCCAGCCTTTTTCTTTAGGATGATTACCTGAGAGATTGTGGTCTGGTTGGCTGCTGGTCTCTTACCTGATCAACAAAGCCTAAAAGAAGAGCTTGCAACTAATTTGCTTTTTCCTGTTTGCTTTATCCATAATTGTATCTGTTTTGAGATTCATTTCTAACGGATTTGTCCTCTTTTAAAAAAAAAAATCAAATCCCTCACTCACCTCATAGTCTTAAGTAGTGCCGCACTGATCGGCCACACTAACACAAAATCTGTGTTAGTGTCTTAGAGGCTAGAGAGAAGCACTGACCTCCTTTGTTGGCAGCATCAAATTATTATCCTGACTGCTTACAAACTAGGTCTATATTTAGAAAGGGCTAATGCTTTTGCTGTATGTAAATCACAAAAATCATCATTGACCCAAAGTGCACTCTAAAAATCCTGTATCAAAAATGAGCAACACTGGAACAACCTAGACCATAAAGAACATTTCTTCACAATATATAGTAGACATAATAATGTAAATGAAAACTTCCAAACAAAGACTAAATGCATAAACATGCCACAAGGTAAGATGAATGGGTTGTGTGCTAAAACAACCAACCGCACAAAGGTGCCAAAACAGGATGGAAAACAGGAAACATCTGGTCTTTTTGGATTGTGGAAAAGCCATGATGAGCATGTGACACCACTCAAAAGAAAAATGTGCTGCTTTAAAGCTCAACCCGCAGAAAACAATCAGTTTAATTTTATTCATTTACACTGCTAACAGCCTAAGTTCATTAAACCTATAGTCCTATAAGATTTCACCACATCACCGACTATTGTTATTCATTTTTCTGAGTTGATGAAGCCCAATACTTATAAAACTATAATTTCCACCTATTTAACCAAAAAAAAACTGTTGAACCCTAAACAAAGGCTGTTTTTTATTCAGATTTTTCATTTATCTGAAATGCTTTTAATGAGACCAATTGAAAGGCTTTGTTTGTAAAAAATAATTGAAATTTAAGTTCAAATTTAAGTTCCCCTAGTGCCTAAGGATCTCCTCCCTTTTCCTGAAACAGAACTGTTTCAGAAACATCCAATTATTTAAGTCTCCTGTTAATCAGGTGTGACTAGATCTGCAGCTTGTTACGGAAAGATGTTATAGTTCAATAAACACCTGTATTGTAGATTAATCTCCATGGATACAGTATTCAAGCTCAATTCCCAGATCTCAGCTGCTATACCTTTCTGCCAGGGAAGAATTAACAAAACCACTGAATCTATAATTTAATGTGTCCAATCATAACATGACCTTACCCACCTCGGTCCATGGGAAAAAAGATAATAGAACCTTATTTCAATCACTCCATAATTTGTTTTCAGGGGGCATATCGGAGCCCAGATGGGACCATGAGGGGCTGAAATATCACGCCTCCTCCTTCTGCTGTGTCGGATCTCCTCTGCAAATACAAGAAAAGAATGCTCTTTAAGTCTCAACAGAAGCACATCCACCATTCTCATTTTGAGGGTAATTGTGTCAGAGCCAAAATCCGCAGAGAATCAGCAGGTCGTCCATAGAAAAGTTCCCATCACATTCACGATATGGAGCACATACTATATACTTTTTTTCCCATGCACCCAGATTGGTATGAAAATGTGGTCAGATTTTTATCATTTTCAAAACAAATAAATCTTTGGTCAGGTCTTAAGTGTACTGGTCCAGCTTTAACTATTTAGATTAATCCCATGTCGTCCCAGTCTCCAATTTACCCTTACTTTTGTCATGGAAGTATACACATTTTTACCCATATAACTTCCTGTTCGTTCATGTACTGCACGCTCAGAATTTGTCCAAATCCTGGAGAGGAGTGTAACATCTGGAAACAGATCATTAAGATTAGTGAAAGCTTCTACATATCTGGGTAAATGTCCTACAGAATATGGCATCTGAGAACAAACAAAACAGTTAATGTTTTATTTATTTGCTAGATATCTTGCATATTGTCACCATACACTAGTTTCAAATGGGTTTCTGTGTGTCCTTCTCTGAGTGAACCAAGAAAATAAATCAGCATCCTCATGTGCTATATGTCATTTTTCTGTGAGTCCTGACGTTCCTATTGAAATAACACCACCAAAGAACTGTACTAGATAGCAGAAAAACCAGAAAAACCTTCATAGTTACTATCTCTCCCTTCAAACATTCTCTATAGAAAAGTGGCTCTCCTGGTTCTCTTCACTGAGGTTGAGACAAGTGGACCATATTGTATCCACCTCCCTTTGGAATCAGTCTTTAACCCCACTTTTCTTAGACTGCTTTCCCTATATCTAGTAATGGTCACTGCTTTTTATAATGGATTAAGTGTATCCAACTCAGTCTCTACAGCCATTGGTGTGGTCAAAAATACCTGGAATGGCCCCTTCCACCTGGGTGATGCCCAATTTTCTGTTTACAGCTTTTAATCAGGATCCAGTCACCTACTTTCAGCTCACTTCTTCCTGTAGGAATATAGGATCATCTGGCATATGATTAGTTTGCATTTATAACTCATGTACTTATCAGTATTTTGATCATGAAAACCCACCAGATCTTAATCAAATTGGGTTTTTTTTAGAAGAGAGTAAACCAATCTAAGGAATTCTATATCTCACTCATAGATTATTTCAAATAGAATGAGGCCAATATTCAAATTTTTTATTATATGCATTTCTAATTTACCAAATCAAGACTATCCAATTTTGTCCCGTGTCTTCCATCGCTTTTTTTTTATTTGCAACATTTTATCATAAAGTCATAAATCAGTTTGTAATTGTTCCTCTTATTTTAATATACCAAACTGTAGGAAGGATAAGGTCTCGTCAAATTCGTTCAATTACTTGGTGTTATGTTTATATATAGCTTTATCATAACCAAACAGTATCTCCAATTCTGTTTAGTCTTATCCATGGCCTTTCTTAATCTGCTTTTAGAATCCAATTGTCTCTTAAAAATGATCTCAAATCTTTCTCCTATTTTATCAATTATTTTATTCACAAAATGTGTTCCGTTACCACTATAGATCATTTGTAGATATCAAATCTAGGCATTATTTCTCTAAAGAACATTTCTGCAACAGTTAGTGTATCTAAATGTTTCACCATTAACATTACAAATCCATTAGGAGAAATTATCTTTTCTTACTAAATAGAGCTTCTTCAATACAGCCTTCGTTTGCTCAAAGCTGTTTCTTAATTTTATATGAGAAGCTTTTCTTTTTTTCCATGTCTGACACACTTCTTGTCCATGAACTAATAAGTTTGAAAATTGAATTGTCCGTAAGAAATGCTTTAATTAGTTCGCCACTAGAGGTTGCCATACCCCTGTTCCCCATTGTTGGCCAAATGCCAAAAACATGCAAAGTTCAATTTGAATCTTCTGTTAGCAATAATATGATTATTTTATCTTCATCCGATTACAAACTTCAGTTAAAACTTAAGTTTTTCTCTTTCCAAGTAGAACAATTCTTTGGTAGCTTTCCCGTTTCAAGAGTTTTATGAAAATCTAAAATTTGGATTATTAATTTATCCCCTACAGAGAATATGCCCAACTTCAAGTGAAATAGGAAATCTCTTCCTAATAAATTAGAAAATAATCTCTAGATTTTATGATTATCACAACAGGTTTTTCCTGTAGCAAAATCTATTATTTTATTTC
The DNA here is from genome assembly GCA_963556495.2 of Valencia hispanica. NCBI lineage: Eukaryota > Metazoa > Chordata > Actinopteri > Cyprinodontiformes > Valenciidae > Valencia > Valencia hispanica. The sequence goes on along the minus strand of OY747707.1, from coordinate 11,168,860 downwards.
ATTTTTCTAACAACTCAATCTCATTTTTAGTGGAAAACAAAATTCCAAAAATTATTATTTTTTTTTCATCTGCCTTCACTAACTTCCTACCATTTTGTCAATGAGATAATCAGCAACTGATATTTCCATAACAAAACATCACATCTCTATTCCTTGCTCTCTACTTATCTGCTCCTTCATAAAGATTCTACAAATTAGCTTATTATTATGATTATATGTGAAAGAGTCTGTTGCTAGATGCCCAAAAACATGGTACCATTCTCAACTGATATTGGGGCGAGGGCTGGCATCCTCTCCCAATCTCAGGTGTAGGTCCAGACATCTTTCTTGCTTAATCAGACCCTTAATTTTGTCCCATTAGCAACAACTCCATTGAGTGTAAATATTGAAGTGCGCTTAAACTCAGTGTGCTACGGTAACTAAAGTTGAATTTTGGAGTGCGTTACTACGTTCCTTACTACGGTAATCCCGTAACGAACATTTCTTCTCTTTTTTGCAGTCTCTAACCCAGCGCATTACAAGAGTGTTTCCTTTTAACATGTATCTTATCTGTCATTAAAATGTTAGAAGCAAACATCTGAAGCTGTCGCTTGTTACAAAGAATAAATTCACGTAGCCACCCAGCTGCTCCCCCACAGGTCCTGTAGACATCCGCCTGTATTTCAAAATAAAATCACTCTGCTCATAATCCGTCATTTTTAAACCATTTTTTTTATACTATATGAGAGATCTCACAGATATCCCATGAATATCATAAAAAATATTAGCTAAGTTTTTTTATTATTATTATTAGAGTAAAAGTTGCCGCTGCACTTAAGAAATCCTAACCTTTTGTATTGAGCTGCACGCAGCTAAAACATCCCCCTCATTATCAGCTAGCGGGGGGAGGTGTGTGTGTTCCTTCTCTTCTGCCTTCCGGCAGTTGGATAACCTTTAACAATTTTTAAACGCATGATCAATTTGGTTTCAAACAAGTCTTTCTCAGGAAGTCCATTTTATCGGTTTCTGTCACAACCCATCACAGTTGGTTTGTTTATTAAGAGGAAAACTAACGACCCATTGTTGAGGGACAGAAGGGGGGTCGCTTGTTTATTATCAGAACAGCCCTTCCTTGAGGGGAAGGGGGAAGGGGGTCGCTTGTTTAAGATAATTCATTTAGATCACAGTAAAGTTGACCTTACTCTTCATAGGATTTTTTTAAATATGGAAGTGAGTTTTCTCTTTTATTTAATTTTTCTTTCGGCGGAACTTTAGGAGAAAACAAAGTTTAAAACGTTTTTTATCCTCCCGGGTGCTAAAAAACACATCTGCTACACGCATTAACCCCTCCTTGTTCTCTTCTTCCTCCTTCAAGAAGAATTCCTTTGAGACGCCAAATGTCTAATTCTTCAATTTTGATCTTTTTAGTTTTATTTTAGATCGCAACTACAAAGAAGTGCGCGAAATTACTCAGTCAATCGTCGTTTCAAATTCCTAATCTTTATTTTAAAGAAATGTATTGTATTTTCTCTTACATTAATTTTGCATCTCCTTTAAAATCTTCTTTGCTATTTTTTCCCCATATTTCGATAAGTTACATTTTGCTGTTTTTATTTTTCATTTTTAAATATTCATCACTCATGTTAATGAAGTAAATTCAGCTTTTATTTCTCTGTTATCTGATCTATTTTTCTTATCGCAGTGTTATTTACTTAATTTTCAAACCATGAGACTCCGTTCAGCCTACAGCTGTTTCACCATAGAAATCTCCATTCACACACAGTCACACAACCGGTTTATCACACATTAATATAATTATGTATTTATTATCATGCTTTTTCATTACTAGTATTATTATTTAGATATTATTTATCATTAGGCCTATTTCTAATTCTAAAGCGCTTTTGGAGTCCAACTCCTTATATTCATTTATATTCACGCAAAGATCCCCGATCTTTATTTGCAAAACACAAACTCGTATTAGAAAGGTCCCGGACCTAGTTATTTTTTCTCTCTTATTTTTTATTCTTTCACGCATCACATTTTTACTCACTGGCTGTTGTCCCTGTGAAGGAAGACCCCATCCAACTGTTGCTCCGGGAGAAACCCCGGATCTGCCGGCCTCTTTTTTTTCTTTTACCTAACTGTGGGGTGGAGGACTTTGATACTGGTTCCGAACCAGGTTATGCACGGACTCTCAGCAGCCTGCTGTTCCTCCCGGAGATCCAGTCCGATCTGAGATCCTGGTCAAAGGAACAAGAAATGCCAGGGTTAAAATCGCTCTCTGATCTCTGAGTTTTCTTTTTTTGACATTCCGTATTTTCTCAATCCACGAGCTGCTCCCACTCAGCCTTCTTTGTGTCCAACACGCAAGCTTTCAGTAAGAAGCGTCCTAGCTTACCTTAGGGCCGGCCACACCCTGAGTTTACCGACCCGGTCGGCTTCTATTTAACTCAGCAGAAACAGATAACATTTACTGGAGAACAACAGACAGAACACACTTTTAGATTAGTCAATTTTGTGCCTCATGTGTCAGCACTTACCAAATAACTTCAGGCCTGGGTCACTTCCGTCCTCCGATCTCCAGTATCTGTTAATCACAACAATTACCAAACTCACGTTATCCTTTGCTACTTCCAGAAATCACGTCGGGGTCACCATATTGTTGAGAAGGTGTTTTCACTCTAATTTAAAGCCTATGTTAAAGGAACAGACACACATTTAATTTATGACCCTGGGCTCTCTCTGAGCTCTCATTTCACCTTCCCGCGTGCTCGTTCATTTCTGTAAAAACGAGCAATAAGAACAACAAACAACAATTATATATTTTAACAGTGAGACGTCGTTCACTGGACTCAGTTCTAGTAACTGAGTCCAGCTTTATCTCAGCATAAGGATTTTATTTGAAACGAGAGTTAAAAAGGAAATTCCTCCCACATAGGTCTTCGTTCACAGAATGGTCAGCTTCTTCACAAAAGGCACACAGGATGTGCCACATTCCTCTTGATTATTCACCGTTTCTAAGTGTTTCCATGTGAACTACAAAATTAAACCCTCATACAACATTAACAGAATTTATATCTCTTCAAAGTGTTACTCTAAATCAATCTTTTGTGAAACAAGACTGCCTTTTCTGATACAAAGAAAGAACTGAAAAAATATTGTTCTAAGCCTACATTTTGATTTAAAATATTAAAAGTTTAGATTTTTTCTTTTGCCCCAAGATTAATTTTACTTGCTCATAGTTTGGGATGTATTCTGTGATTGGATTTAATTTTTTTTGCATATTTCTAAAATAAAATGTTAATAAAAACCTACTTAACATTTTCCTAAAAGTGAGGACAAGGCAGGATATTCTTACTTTATTATAAATAGTCATGTAACAAAAGAAGACAACAACAGAAAGTTGGTATGTTTAAACAACAATCCAGGCTTTATTATTAGTTTCATCGGTGTTGCTGATACAAAAAAAGAACTGAAAAAATATTGTTCTAAGCCTTCATTTTGATTTAAAATATTCAAAGTTTAGATTTTTTCTTTTGCCCCGAGAAAGATTAAAACAGATATGGAATTTGAACACATTTAAAATACTTGAGAATGATATTTATTTTCTCAAAGATTTTTAAAGTAACTGTGAAGAATACATTTTTTTTCATATTTCTAAAATAAAATGTTAATAAAAACCTACTTACTTTTTCAACATTAATCATCTTTATACATTGTTGTATTATTGTTAAAGACATCCTTATTCTCATTTCCTATCAGAAACAAAGTAAGTTGTTAAAGAAAAATAATTACAATAAATAATGAAACACTTGCAGATGATCAAATATTTTGGTCTTAAATGGGCATGACTGATTTGCAGTAACTTTTTACTTTGCCAAGGTTTTAGGATTCATTCAATAATAGCTCAGTGTTTAAAAAATAAAACTGTGTATCCAGAAAAATTGTAAGAAATAAAAATAACGAAGAACAAAAGCTACTTAAAGCACGTATAGTACATGACTGACTGATTTACAGGAAAATATTAGCAAAATCAACTTATGACTAATAACTTTCAACGATCAAACCAAATATGGATTTTGGAGAATTTAAGAAATAATTAATAATTTTAGTTTAATTTTAAAAATGCTACGGACATGGAGAAAACAACAGATACACACGAAGGCAATTGGCAAGTATGTTTTAAGGGTTATATCTTGACTCCATTGAAAATTACTAAAGCAAAAATGCAAATGTTAGTTTGGAGTGAGAGAGAGAGGGTGGGATGTATTTAAATGCGGATAAATGGTAGAATGGTTAATGGCCTGTGTTTCTATCACACTTTATCCAGTCCTGAGGACCCGAAGGCGCATTCACCCATTCACACACACATTCACACACCGGTGATGGTTAGCTGTATTATAGCCACAGCTGCCCTGGAGAACACTGATAGAGGCAAGGCTGCCGTACACTGGCACAATAGGGCCCTCTGACCATCACCAGTGGGAAAAGAGGGTTAAGCTTCATTCCCCAAAATATGACAATCGAAAAAAAAGGAGACGGGTTTGAACCAGCAACCCTCTATTTACAGGACGAACTCCTACCTCCTGAGCCACAGTTGCCCCAAAACACAAAATAGACCCATTCATATTGGCTTATTCCCAGAATTCCTGCTACATGTAAAGTGGAACATATATGATCCTTCTTAATCAGAGGCTTGTTTAATCATAACAAACTATCCACAAATGGAGCTTATCACATCCTGAAAAAGTATTTACATTTTTCTTGCTAGTAGCAGTGAGGACCTTCATTGACTTCCATTTCTTTTAGTGACTGTATAATGCCTAAACCAGACTGTAAAGGCAAAAAATAGTATCTCAGGGTTTCCATTATAAAGAAGACTTGAGTCCCAGAAGGCGTTTAAGTATTTAATTCAAACATATCTGGCCAGACACGGAGGGGACAGAGTTACTCGTACATCACCCTAACCAACCTTTCTAACTAACTGCTTAAATAGTATTCAGCAATCATTGTTTATCTCTGTAGATGTCTTCTCCAACGTTCACCCCCCGCCTCCAGAGAACTGCTTCATGCAAGTCTTATATCAACGCATAAAGCAGCTCATCCGAAGGCCAGACTGTTATCTTACTGCCCCGGCGTCTGTCTCTCTGGTGACCTGACACATATATCTTTCTCATAACATTAAGCTGGAGCAATAACCTTGTCATTTTACCCTAGATGCATTCCCTAAACAGAGAATATACACTTAATTCCTAATTGCATAACAATTTTCCACCACAATTCCCTGCTTTTATTAACTTAAATAATACCATAAATATAAAGGAAAATTCAAGAGTGCTATCACAAATCTCCCTAAAAGGTTGGTAGGTTGATCAAAAAAAAGACAATGCTCAAAACACAAATTACAATCAGACATGAGACATGTTTGGCCATGGAATTAGCTCACAGTGACAAATATTAGATCCTTCCAGATGACTTTGCTGAGACTCCTGTGCATTGAGACCGAAAACCCACGGGGTCTTCTTACGCCATTTTCTTGTGGGCAAAATGTCATCTCAACAGCCCCTCGCCCCAGAGGCGGCCATCCACAGGTCTCGTCATCGGTCAGGATCTTCTAGATAAAACACAGAACAAAGGAGAAATTATGTAGGATCTTCCAGTACACTTCAGAGGGTATTACATCAACACTAGGTGTTGAAATGTGTACTCTTCCCTTGCGCTGTTTGTTGCCTGTTGCCGTGAAGTCAGCCTCCGCCAGCATCCAGTGACCCGTAGCCACCGATCAGTCCTTCCTCAGAAAGGAGAGAGATCACTCCTCAGAAGGTCCTTCAGTGAGAACCTCCCCATGCGACCCTTGGGAGCTGAGCTAATTAGGTATCAGAGCATTGATGTTCAAACATAGGTGAGCCAATTCACAAAAGATGAATAGGATGATTATGACAAGTATAACCCACACCCTCTGAGTATGGTATCAGATCAACCTGATGCAACTGTGTGCAAAAGCAATTCTAAACAACTCACAACCTGGTTAATGAGCCAAACCTCATTAACTGAAGCTAGATTATAATTAAGGTAAATGTCTCCAAATCACTCTGTACTAAATCCATGCCAAGAAAAAGACAACCAACCATTCCAACTTGTGAGAGTAAAAAATCCCAAGAATCAACTACTGCCCGCAAGAAGTAAAGAAGGTTTTCAGATCAAATTAAAACTTTGTAAAGTTCCCAGACACAATATGTACTACAACTCTGAACCCAAACCGAAATGGAATATGAAGTCAGACGTTTAGTCCAGGTAGTAAAAACCCTCATTAATTTATGACGGAGTTATGATTCACAAGAAACTCAATTACTTGCAAGTTACAATTCTCTTCATAATCCCTTAAAAATCTGTTCCAATTACTATCAAATCCAATTCCCCCCTTTTTTTAAGGCATCTTGCACATGCCTTTAAAAATCAAGAAACAAAGAAACAATAACTTCAACCGCTTCTCCAGTGTCAAGAAAAGAAACTTAGTAGGTTAAGGGTCATGCATAAGACACAACCTCAGAACCTGTGGATCCTGCTGCTGCCACTGCTGAGGCATCTTCAACCCCCAGATGATCATATCCCAATCATTTAGGTTTGCAATTAGGTTCTTATATTTGAATTACCTTGTTGTTGAAAGTGTGCTATACAAATAAAATTGCCTTGCCTTGCCTTGCAAAAACAAAACAAACTAATAAGTTCCCCACATAGTTACCTAATGTATTTAAGAATTTTAGTCCTACTTGCATTAGCTACAACAACACTTCATTTCCCTCTGGGATCAATAAAGTATTTTGAATTGAATTAGACAACTTCTTCAGACCCTGCTTTTCCAGAATCTAATTGATGTTACAGTAAGGATTCTCTTTGCAACCACCTTAGTTAAAATTGTTTTACTCAGGACACGGTTTATTTACCTAATTAATATCTCTGCTGCTGTTATTTGCTCATCTGTTTCTTACAGTTTATTCTCTGTTAACTCCTTGAAAAAAAACCTACATTTATTCTAAATGCACAATTTTAAAACCTGTACAACTGTAAAACATCTCTATTTCAATTTATCCAACTCAGTTGCACATTCAGATTTGAGTATGCCACTCTATTTTAATAACAACGATGTCAAGTAACCTTTTTACCTGTACCTGATACTCTTGCTTAAGAAAGAAACTTTTTCTTCATTGCAGTTTCTGTGTAGGACTTGAGTTATACTTTATACTTTACCGGAGTAATTATCTATTTGCCCACTTTTTACCTCTACTCAGTACTTTAGACTGCTTATATTTTTAAATTAGCCTCGTTACTCCTGTTTCATTTAGTCTTTTATTAAAAGGAACACACAAAAACCCCCTCAAACATCAAAGTGTTGCAAGTGAATAGAATTTACTGCGGTTTGATAGTAGGTCTCACATTTTTTATACTGACACCCTGTTTTTATGCGATCTATAGCATATAATGCACACAGGTGTTAACTGAATATTTTCCACATTTGTCCCGTCTTTAGAACAGTGACCGAAATTCTGAATCTATTTTTATCATCATTTGTCTTAATGAAGTAAACAAAATTTTAAAAAATAGAAACCAAGTTAAACCCCACTGTGTGTGTAGGTCACACCTGTTGGCTTAAAGATTGCACCAAATACACAACCCTCACATATGCAGCTGAAACAGGTAGCCTAGTGTATCCCAAATGTGTCATTATTATTTAACATTTTTATTAAACATTACTATCATTAAGGAAAAGTTTGTTTTGGTCGAGGTATGGCTAAAGCTTTATTCTTTATCATTTAATGTTCTAATCCTAAATTTGTTTCATGCTTTCCACCTCCTTTGTGTGAATCTAAATCTATGTACGGTCTATGATCTAAATGCTTCTATTATCTGTCACTTTGCTGCCGGTACAGCAGAAGTTCCCCTTCTTGGGAAAATAAAAGCATGATTGATGAAGTTAAGCATTACCGTGTTTTAATTTGGAAAGCTCATGTTTGAAACAGGAAGTGGTTTTGCGCAAAAAACAAATAGTTTGACTAACCCGGACTCGTTAACATCCAGGAAGTAACTGAAAACTCAAGACTAAACTTTTCGTCAAAACAGTGTTTAAGTTCCTATTTTTAGACTTCCAGCCGCAGAGCGCTATTAACGCTTCATCAGTGTCGGGATCTATGATTGTTTACAACCAGAGAATTGCAGCACATCGGTCGTAAGAAAGAAGCTTGTGGCTCTATTAGCTACAAGAGAATCATATTAAATCTGCAACGGACTTTATTTCAGATCATTTTTACCACATTGTAGTTAATAACTCGCTGGCTAAGATTAAACTTAGAGTTTTTACCCGCGTTGTTTTCTATTCGTTTTCTGTAAATTACTCAAAAGACTGAAATACTTTCATACTGCTACTCGCATCTGTATTAACTGGAGTTGGTTTTCAATATAATCGATTCTAACGGTGCGTTTTCCGTGTTATTTCTATTTACTGCGGAGTAGACTACGTTTATCAAAAGTATTAGTTAAACATAGAAACCATCATTCATCTAGTTTATTGCTGAATTGCATATTTTCTCATAGAATCTTAAAAGAACGTTTCCAAGCTAAGGTTCCCGGGCCAAATGCGGCCGCCCCTTATCTCATGAACACAGAGTGTTATAGTTTTAGGTCGAATCAGTTACAATAGTTCAAATTTTATATTACCATTTACCTTTGTGCATTATTTCCCCCCGAGGCTTTTATTGATTAGCGCAAATCTAACAGCTGTAACTCACTGAGTACAGCTCAACCATTTAATAGGCTATAAAATTAATATGGATTCAGGTTAGAAAATACTCAAATATTAGATTGATGAGGTAAATGTAATTTCCATCTCTCACATTAATTTGAAGCATTGCTTTGGAAAAACCAGCATAATAAATCAAATAGATTAAAGAATGTTTATTCATATTTGCACCTTGCAGAAAAATATCATTATCAATGATTGTTGGAAATGTGTTCCAGCAAATATGTTTTCACAACTGATGTAGGAATTTATTCTCCAGTAAATCACTGAGTCACGTTTAGATAATTAATCATTATTATATTTTCACCATTAAAACTATAGCAAGTTTTCAAGATAATATAGTTTAGTTTAAACATTAAATCTGACTCATATGCACCAATATAGATCATAATAATCAGACTTCCATCATTCATTATGCTTTAAATTGGAATATTCTCTGTTTTATTTGATCTATTTTTATCCAAGATCACTTGATGTTAAGATTGCAGTTTTTTAGATCTGTTGCGTTTAGTTTTCCAGATAGAGCGATATTTATAATCCTGAGATCCCGAGCAATCCACTGATACTAAATGCATGTCAAATGCATTAAAAAGCCTATTATGGAAATATTATTTAACAAGGATGAGAAAAGATAATGGAGTGTTTCCACGTCCTTCAGTCAGCATGCAGACACATCTCACAATTGGTGACCCAAGACACAGAAAGTATCCTTGAGCTTCTCACATGTTGGTTCAGCATAACAATACATATCTCAGTTAACACAGAGACTTTAACCTTTAACATGATCAACATAATTTTTTCCACATTAAGTAATTCAAATCTTCTTTTATAAAAAAAAATACGCAGAAAAATTCTCACAACAGGCCTCAAATAATTTAGGCTTTGATAAAAGCCAAGAGAGCTACAACACAACTAACTGTGAAATCTATAGTTCAGGGTTTGATTTTTACCCCTAAACACAAAGTGATTATATATTATTTGCTTTATTAATTTGAAAAGTGATACGTCACTGTTGACGAACAATTACGTTTTGTTGGATTTGCTTTTACTACAAGAAAGTAAAACAATTGGCTGAACAGTGTCCAACATTAGTAATTCAGTATGCTCATTCATTTGGAAACAAGCAATTAAATTCCAACATTTCATGTTCTTAGTACGTTTCATTATTTATTACTATTTTAAAGAAAACGGGTCCCCCGAGTGTTTTTGCAGCTACAGGGGATCACACTTCTTAGCCTCCCTTGTAAGGTCTAAGAGAAAATGTTAGAATTTGAATTCCCTTCACCATAGCCCCAAATAAGCCAAAATATATAAGCAGCCCCCAAACTCAGGTACGCACAGGTAACCTCCCAAGCCACTTGTCCATACCTTTTTGGGTCGAACCTCGAACATTACTCCTCCCCTGTGGACAAAGTGGTCAGTCCATTCTAGAAAAAAAGCAAAATAAAATGAGAGCCAGCCTGATTTGCATTCTGGTTCAGTTGAAATTGAAAATTGCATTGGTTGTCATAAGCAAAATTCCAAACTCACAGGACCACTGTATTGTTATAATTGATGGGCCCTAATATACAACTTTTCAGGTATATTAATATTTACTTAAAACAGTGAGACGACTTCCCTTCAATTACAAAATCAGGTGCCTTATATTAAGACCCACTTATATAACTTCCTGTGTTTACCCACCAGAGTGACAAAACCATCAGATTTCTAGGATCAAACCTTTCCTGACCTCTTGCCCCTTATCCTGGAAGGAGACACAGAATACTTCACAGCTTGAGATCAATTCAGTAATTTTCCAAGCAAAATTTCTAATAAGGCCCACTAACTGCTCTGATGCTTGAACGTTCCCCAGATAAGATTAGTATTTACCTTTTTCCATTTATTTAAGACCTAAGTAGCCTAAGGACCAGTCATCTTTATTTTAATGTTACCCAGCAGAAACCTAAAGTTTTATTTTTATTTTTTTAGTTGTGTTCAAATTATAGCCTAAACAATGTTGTTTTACTGTTGCTGCTCACAGCAAAGTCTTGTTATTTTTTAAGTCTCGTGATTGTTTACATTAGCGCCTTGCAAGCTGATAAAAAATTTGTCCTTCACAGCTGTGGCGAAATCTAAGCAGTGTTGCTGCAAATTTGGTTTAGTTGCACATCAACTTTCCCTTACAAATTACAATACAATAACAAAACAAAATTTAGATCAACATAGGAAATAGAAAGAATCAGAAATTATGGCCTGCTTCCATCGAGACCCCTTTCGCTCTAAGGGTCCTCTGGCAGAAACAAAACAAAAACAAAACAAGATTTACTTTCCTAATGGAGTGAGGATGTGTGTGTGTGTCATAAGCAGGTGTCACAGAGATAAAATACAGCTACATAAGTCAGCAAGCATTTCTTAATTGCATTTGAGCTGTGTGTATTTTGTCCTGCCTGAATTTCGCTGGGTCATCTGCAGGCTGGCCGGCCCAGGGCCCCCCCCTCTCGATCCAGCTAATCGCCATGTTTCAGGGACCACAGCCCCCAAATAACTCATCTCACCTGAGCAAGAGTTTTCCCCTCTGCCCACTGGTCAGCCCGCATTAAGGCCGGAGTCCGGCCTCCGCCTTTGTTATGGCTGCCAAACCCCTTATTCCAAGAGTGGGGGAGGTACTAGGGCTCCTTGTGGCCCTCCCCAGGCGCCGCTGGACCGAAGGCAGGGGTCCCAACCAGCCTGAAGAAAAACACAGGACAACTCAGCGAAACTCATCAGCAGTTCTACAATGGAATGTGTAAGAATAACTGTGTGTGTGTGTGTGTGTGGCATTCTGCATTATACCAAGCCATCAAACAAATGATCTTAATGCTCAAACACTCCAGTTCTGGAAGAAGCAAACAAGAGTAAATAAAAGAAAAATAAACAAAAACACATAAATAAACCACAAAGAAATTACATCACTTTTAGATTTTCTTTCAGATTATCCAAATTCCTCCCCAGGGCCCATTAATTCTTTTATTTATTTATTTTTTATTTTATTTTCTTTCTGTCGACATATTGGACTGTCTGGAGGTGAAGTGTTGCTAGATTACAGACCCGATTGTCTGCCTGGGTACCCAGTTCCAATGAAGGACGTCTCCCCCATCGCTTTCTAGTTTCCTTGAGTGAAACAAAAGCTTAAAAAAACCCTCGTCGGAAAATAATCAATCAATTTAATTAATTGACCACTTGTCCAACTGCCGTGCTCCCAGGTAAAACCCGGAGCAAAAACCTGATACTTTCTTTAACCTTGATTAAATAATTAACCATACAATTATATATAAGAATATATATTATATTAAGTAATCAATCAATCAACCGCGTGTAAGTAAATAAACACGAAACCGCTATCAAATATTTCACCTCCTGAGAGTGCAAATAAAATTCTGTTATCACTATTTATTTAAAAGAACTCAGTCTTACCAGGTTCTGTCTCAGGCGACAGCCGGGCCGACAAAAACGCTTCAAGGCCTCCATCTCCCAAACAGCTACTGGAGGTAAGAGGCTGGGAGAACATTTCCCAGGACGCTAGCAACTCCCTTGACCCTGTCCCTGCCGGTCCATTCCGTTCGCTGAGGCTACGTTGGGCGCCAAGTTTAATGGCAAAAAATAGTATCTCAGGGTTTCCATTATAAAGAAGACTTGAGTCCCGGAAGGCGTTTAAGTATTTAATTCAAACATATCTGGCCAGACACGGAGGGGACAGAGTTACTCGTGCATCACCCTAACCAACCTTTCTAACTAAACGCTTAAATAGTATTCAGCAATCATTGTTTATCTCTGTAGATGTCTTCTCCAACGTTCACGCCCCGCCTCCAGAGAACTGCTTCATGCGAGTCTTATATCAACGCATAAAGCAGCTCATCCGAAGGCCAGACTGTTATCTTACTGCCCCGGCATCTGTCTCTCTGGTGACCTGACACATATATCTTTCTCATAACATTAAGCTGGAGCAATTACCTTGTCATTTTACCCTAGATGCATTCCCTAAACAGAGAATATACACTTAATTCCTAATTGCATAACAATTTTCCACCACAAGACGTTTTTTTCCAAACCCTAACCTTCACTAAAACCCAATTTTAAGCATATCTCTAAAACCAAGCAGTAGAGCTCAGTAACATTTTCCCGAAAGTGAGAACCAGGCAGGATATTCTTACTTTATTATAAATAGTCATGTAACAAAAGAAGACAACAACAGAAAGTTGGTATGTTTAAACAACAATCCAGGCTTTATTATTAGTTTCATCGGTGTTGCTGATACCAAAAAAGAACTGAAAAAATATTGTTCTAAGCCTACATTTTGATTTAAAATATTAAAAGTTTAGATTTTTTCTTTTGCCCCAAAATTAATTTTACCTGCTCATAGTTTGGGATGTATTCTATGATTGGAAACTGTTTTAACTTGGAATCATTTTCCATCTACAGTACTCATCAGAATGAAAATGTGCATGGAGAACCAGAATCTAAAAGAAGGTAAATAAGATGGCAGAGTTTGACGGAAGTTTTCCTTCATTTAAGAAAGCTCAAATTAATGTTGACAAAACTGCGAAAAACATGAGCTTGATAATAACTGAAGATGTTTTCAACAGTAATGCCGATATGGAGAATGCCAACCCTGAAGGGAAAGCCAAACCGTAAGTGTTACTCTAAATCAATCTTTTGTGAAACAAGACTGCCTTTTCATTTGCCCCAGTATAACTTTTTCCACAGACACCTTACTAAACAGGATTAAAAATATGTAAATAATGCAGACAGCAGGTATATCACATGAGAGAATAAGAGGGAAAGATTAAAACAGATATGAAATTTGAACACATTTAAAATACTTGAGAAGGCAATTTATTTTCTCAAAGATTTTTAAAGTAACTGTGAAGAATACATTTTTTTGCATATTTCTAAAATAAAATGTTAATAAAAACCTACTTAGTTTTTCAACATTAATCATCTTTATACATTGTTGTATTATTGTTAAAGACAGCCTTATTCTCATTTCCTATCAGAAACAAAGTAAGTTGATAAAAAATATAATGACAATAAATAATGAAACACTTGCAGGTGATCAAATATTTTGGTCTTAAATGGGCATGACTGATTTGCAGTAACTTTTTACTTTGCCAAGGTTTTAGGATTCATTCAATAATAGCTCTGTGTTTAAAAAATAAAACTTTGTATCCAGAAAAATTGTAAGAAAGAAAAATAGTGAAGAACAAAAGCTACTTAAAGCACGTATAGTACATGACTGACTGATTTACAGGAAAATATTAGCAAAAACAACTTACGACTAATAACTTTCAACGATCAAACCAAATATGGATTTTGGAGAATTTAAGAAATAATTAATAATTTTAGTTTAATTTTAAAAATGCTACGGACATGGAGAAAACAACAGATACACACGAAGGCAATTGGCAAGTATGTTTTAAGGGTTATATTCAATTCAATTCAATTCAGTTTATTTATATAGCGCCAATTCACAACAGATGTCATCTCAAGGCACTTAACAAGAAGTCATTTCAATACAATTATACAAACATTCCAATCAGTTAAAAAGTTTCCTATTTAAGGAATCCCAGCAGATTGCGTCAGTCATTGGCGTGAGGTTGGGCAGATTTCCAACCACAGCAATCCTTCAGCAATCCCTCATACTGAGCAAGCATGTAGCGACAGTGGAGAGGAAAAACTCCCCTTTAACAGGAAGAAACCTCCAACAGAACCAGGCTCAGTAGGAGCGGCCATCTGCCACGACCGTCTGGGGGTTTGAGAAGACAGAGCAGAACACAGAAGGAACAGAAGATCTGATATAAGAGAACTTTCTATGTTACAGAAAGTAAAAAGTTGATAACAGGACACAGTGGATGTTCAGTTACTGAGAGGATCATCCCAGTCGATGACCCCCGTCCAACAGGGCATTGCAGCCAAGCAGGATACCAGACCAGGTGTATCTTCGATGGGGAGAAAAACACTGAGAGAAAACAAAGTTAACAGTCGAAATAACAGAATGTACTGTAATACAACTGGAGAGTCGTAGGAGAAAAGGAAGTAGCAGAGTGAAGAAAATTGGTAAGTCTGTCCTCCAGCAGTCTAAGCCTATAGCAGCATCACTACAGAGATAGCTCAGGATGACCTAAGCCACTCTAACTATAAGCTTTATCAAAAAGGAAAGTTTTAAGCCTGGCCTTAAAAGTAAACAGAGTGTCTGCCTCACGGACTAAAGCTGGGAGCTGGTTCCACAGGAGAGGAGCCTGATAACTAAAATATCTTGACTCCATTGAAAATTACTAAAGCAAAAATGCAAATGTTAGTTTGGAATGAGAGAGAGAGATTCTGGATGTATTTAAATGCGGATAAATGGTAGAATGGTTAATGGCCTGTGTTTCTATTACACTTTATCCAGTCCTGAGGACCCCAAGGCGCATTCACCCATTCACACACACATTCACACACCGGTGATGGTTAGCTGTATTAGAGCCACAGCTGCCCTGGAGAACACTGATAGAGGCAAGGCTGCCGTACACTGGCACAATAGGGCCCTCTGACCATCACCAGTGGGAAAAGAGGGTTAAGCTTCATTCCCAAAAATATGACAATCGAAACAAACGGAGACGGGTTTGAACCAGCAACCCTCTATTTACAGGACGAACTCCTACCTCCTGAGCCACAGTTGTCCCCCCCAAAAAAATAGACCCATTCATGTTGGCTTATTCCCAGAATTCCTGCTACATATGTAAAGTGGAACATATATAATCCTTCTTAATTAGAGGCTTGTTTAATCATAACAAACTGTCCACAAATGGAGCTTATCACGTCCCGAAAAAGTATTTAGAGTTTACTTGCTAGTAGCAGTGAGGACCTTCATTGACTTCCATTTCTTTTAGTGACTGTATAATGCCTAAACCAGACGTTTTTTCCAAACCCTAACCTTCACTAAAACATAATTTAAAGCATATCTCTAAAACCAAGCGGTAGAGCTCCGTAACATTTTCCCGAAAGTGAGGACCAGGCAGGATATTCTTACTTTATTATAAATAGTCATGTAACAAAAGAAGACAACAACAGAAAGTTGGTATGTTTAAACAACAATCCAGGCTTTATTATTAGTTTCATCGGTGTTGCTGATACAAAGAAAGAACTGAAAAAATATTGTTCTAAGCCTACATTTTGATTTAAAATATTAAAAGTTTCGATTTTTTCTTTTGCCCCAAGATTAATTTTACCTGCTCATAGTTTGGGATGTATTTTGTGATTGGAAGCTGTTTTAACTTGGAGTCATTTTCCATCTACAGTACTGATCAAAAAGAAAAGGCGAATGGAGAAACAGAATCTAAAAAAAGGTAAATAACATGGCAGAGTTTGATGGAAGTTTTCATTCATTTAAGAAAGCTCAAATTAATGTTGACAAAACTGCGAGAAACATGAGCTTGATAATAACTGAAGATGTTTTCAACAGTAATGATGATATGGAGAATGCCAACCCTGAAGGGAAAGCCAAACTGTAAGTTGTTGAGAAGGTGTTTTCACTCTAATTTAAAGCCTATTTTAAAGGAACAGACACACATTTAATTTATGACTCTGGGCTCTCTCTGAGCTCTCATTTCACCTTCCCGCGTGCTCGTTCATTTCTGTAAAAAGGAGCAATAAGAACAACAAACAACAATTATATATTTTAACAGTGAGACGTCGTTCACTGGACTCAGTTCTAGTAACTGAGTCCAGCTTTATCTCAGCATAAGGTTTTTATTTGAAACAAGAGTTAAAAAGGAAACTCCTCCCACATAGATCTTCGTTCACAGAATGTTCAGCTTCTTCACAAAAGGCACACAGGATGTGCCACATTCCTCTTGATTATTCACGGTTTCTAAGTGTTTCCGTATGCACTACAAAATTAAACCCTTATACAACATTAACAGAATTTATATCTCTTCAAAGTGTTACTCTAAATCAATCTTTTGTGAAACAAGACTGCCTTTTCTGATACAAAGAAAGAACTGAAAACATCTTGTTCTAAGCCTACATTTTGATTTAAAATATAAAAAGTTTAGATTTTTCTTTGCCCCAAAATTAATTTTACCTGCTCATAGTTTGGAATGTATTCTGTGATTGGAAGCTGTTTTAACTTGGAATCATTTTCCATCTACAGTACTGATCAGAAAGAAACGTCGCATGGAGAGACAGAATCTAAAAGAAGGTAAATAAGATGGCAGAGTTTGATGGAAGTTTTCCTTCATTTAAGAAAGCTCAAAGTAATGTTCACAAAACTGCGAGAATCATGAGCTTGTTAATAACTGAAGATGTTTTCAACAGTAATGCCGATATGGAGAATGCCAACCCTGAAGGGAAAGCCAAACCGTAAGTGTTACTCTAAATCAATCTTTTGTGAAACAAGACTGCCTTTTCATTGGCCCCAGTATAACTTTTTCCACAGACACCTTACTAAACAGGATTAAAAAGATGTAAATAATGCAGACAGCAGGTATATCACATGAGAGAATAAGAGGGAAAGATTAAAACAGATATGAAATTTGAACACATTTAAAATACTTGAGAAGGCAATTTATTTTCTCAAAGATTTTTAAATTAACTGTGAAGAATACATTTTTTTGCATATTTCTAAAATAAAATGTTAATAAAAACCTACTTACTTTTTCAACATTAATCATCTTTATACATTGTTGTATTATTGTTAAAGACAGCCTTATTCTCATTTCCTATCAGATACAAAGTAAGTTGTTAAAGAAAAATAATGACAATAAATAATGAAACACTTGCAGATGATCAAATATTTTGGTCTTAAATGGGCATGACTGATTTGCAGTAACTTTTTACTTTGCCAAGGTTTTAGGATTCATTCAATAATAGCTCAGTGTTAAAAAAAATAAAAATTTTGTATCCAGAAAAATTGTCAGAAAGAAAAATAACGAAGAACAAAAGCTACTTAAAGCACGTATAGTATATGACTGACTGATTTACAGGAAAATATTAGCAAAAAAAACTTATGATTAATAAATTTCAACGATCAAACCAAATATGGATTTTGGAGAATTTAAGAAATAATTAATCATTTTAGTTTAATTTTAACAATGCTACGGACATGGAGAAAACAACAGATACACACGAAGGCAATTGGCAAGTATATTTTAAGGGTTATATCTTGACTCCTTGAAAATTACTAAAGCAATAATGCAAATGTTAGTTTGGAATGAGAGAGAGAGGGTGGGGATGTATTTAAATGCGGATAAATGGTAGAATGGTTAATGGCCTGTGTTTCTATCACACTTTATCCAGTCCTGAGGACCCGAAGGCGCATTCACCCATTCACACACACATTCACACACCGGTGATGGTTAGCTGTATTATAGCCACAGCTGCCCTGGAGAACACTGATAGAGGCAAGGCTGCCGTACACTGGCACAATAGGGCCCTCTGACCATCACCAGTGGGAAAAGAGGGTTAAGCTTCATTCCCAAAAATATGACAATCGAAACAAACGGAGACGGGTTTGAACCAGCAACCCTCTATTTACAGGACGAACTCCTACCTCCTGAGCCACATTTGCCCCAAAAAACAAAATAGACCCATTGATATTGGCTTTTTCCCAGAATTCCTGCAACATGTAAAGTGGAACATATATGATCCTTCTTAATCAGAGGCTTGTTTAATCATAACAAACTGTCCACAAACAGGGCTTATCACGTCCCGAAAAAGTATTTAGTTTACTTGCTAGTAACAGTGAGGACCTTCATTGACTTCCATTTCTTTTAGTGACTGTATAATGTCTAAACCCGAAGTTTTTTCCAAACCCTAACCTTCACTAAAACATAATTTAAAGCATATCTCTAAAACCAAGCAGTAGAGCTCAGTAACATTTTCCCGAAAGTGAGGACCAGGCAGGATATTCTTATTTTATTATAAATAGTCATGTAACAAAAGAAGACAACAACAGAAAGTTGGTATGTTTAAACAACAATCCAGGCTTTATTATTAGTTTCATCGGTGTTGCTGATACAAAGAAAGAACTGAAAAAATATTGTTCTAAGCCTACATTTTGATTTAAAATATTAAAAGTTAAAATTTTTTCTTTTGCCCCAAGATTAATTTTACCTGCTCATAGTTTGGGATGTATTTTGTGATTGGAAGCTGTTTTAACTTGGAATCATTTTCCATCTACAGTACTGATCAGAATGAAAATGTGCATGGAGAACCAGAATCTAAAAGAAGGTAAATAAGATGGCAGAGTTTGACGGAAGTTTTCCTTCATTCAAGAAAGCTCAAATTAATGTTGACAAAACTGCGAAAAACATGAGCTTGATAATAACTGAAGATGTTTTCAACAGTAATGCCGATATGGAGAATGCCAACCCTGAAGGGAAAGCCAAACCGTAAGTGTTACTCTAAATCAATCTTTTGTGAAACAAGACTGCCTTTTCATTTGCCCCAGTATAACTTTTTCCACAGACACCTTACTAAACAGGATTAAAAATATGTAAATAACGCAGACAGCAGGTATATCACATGAGAGAATAAGAGGGAAAGATTAAAACAGATATGAAATTTGAACACATTTAAAATACTTGAGAAGGCAATTTATTTTCTCAAAGATTTTTAAAGTAACTGTGAAGAATACATTTTTTTGCATATTTCTAAAATAAAATGTTAATAAAAACCTACTTACTTTTTCAACATTAATCATCTATATACATTGTTGTATTATTGTTAAAGACAGCCTTATTCTCATTTCCTATCAGAAACAAAGTAAGTTGTTAAAAAATATAATGACAATAAATAATGAAACACTTGCAGATGATCAAATATTTTGGTCTTAAATGGGCATGACTGATTTGCAGTAACTTTTTACTTTGCAAAGGTTTTAGGATTCATTCAATAATAGCTCAGTGTTTAAAAAATAAAACTTTGTATCCAGAAAAATTGTAAGAAATAAAAATAACGAAGAACAAAAGCTACTTAAAGCACGTATAGTATATGACTGACTGATTTACAGGAAAATATTAGCAAAAACAACTTATGACTAATAACTTTCAACGATCAAACCAAAAATGGATTTTGGAGAATTTAGGAAATAATTAATAATTTTAGTTTAATTTTAAAAATGCTACGGACATGGAGAAAACAGATACACACGAAGGCAATTGGCAAGTATGTTTTAAGGGTTATATCTTGACTCCTTGAAAATTACTAAAGCAATAATGCAAATGCTAGTTTGGAATGAGAGAGAGAGGGTGGGGATGTATTTAAATGCGGATAAATGGTAGAATGGTTAATGGCCTGTGTTTCTATCACACTTTATCCAGTCCTGAGGACCCCAAGGCGCATTCACCCATTCACACACACATTCACACACCGGTGATGGTTAGCTGTATTATAGCCACAGCTGCCCTGGAGAACACTGATAGAGGCAAGGCTGCCGTACACTGGCACAATAGGGCCCTCTGACCATCACCAGTGGGAAAAGAGGGTTAAGCTTCATTCCCAAAAATATGACAATCGAAACAAACGGAGACGGGTTTGAACCAGCAACCCTCTATTTACAGGACGAACTCCTACCTCCTGAGCCACAGTTGCCCCAAAAAACAAAATAGACCCATTCATATTGGCTTATTCCCAGAATTCCTGCTACATGTAAAGTGGAACATATATAATCCTTCTTAATCAGAGGCTTGTTTAATCATAACAAACTGTCCACAAATGGAGCTTATCACACCCCAAAAAAGTATTTACATTTTTCTTGCTAGTAGCAGTGAGGACCTTCATTGACTTCCATTTCTTTTAGTGACTGTATAATGCCTAAACCAGACGTTTTTTCCAAACCCTAACCTTCACTAAAACATAATTTAAAGCATATCTCTAAAACCAAGCAGTAGAGCTCAGTAACATTTTCCCGAAAGTGAGGAACAGGCAGGATATTCTTACTTTATTATAAATAGTCATGTAACAAAAGAAGACAACAACAGAAAGTTGGTATGTTTAAACAACAATCCAGGCTTTATTATTAGTTTCATCGGTGTTGCTGATACAAAGAAAGAACTGAAAAAATATTGTTCTAAGCCTACATTTTGATTTAAAATATTAAAAGTTTCGATTTTTTCTTTTGCCCCAAGATTAATTTTACCTGCTCATAGTTTGGGATGTATTTTGTGATTGGAAGCTGTTTTAACTTGGAGTCATTTTCCATCTACAGTACTGATCAAAAAGAAAAGGCGAATGGAGAAACAGAATCTATAAAAAGGTAAATAACATGGCAGAGTTTGATGGAAGTTTTCATTCATTTAAGAAAGCTCAAATTAATGTTGACAAAACTGCGAGAAACATGAGCTTGATAATAACTGAAGATGTTTTCAACAGTAATGATGATATGGAGAATGCCAACCCTGAAGGGAAAGCCAAACTGTAAGTTGTTGAGAAGGTGTTTTCACTCTAATTTAAAGCCTATTTTAAAGGAACAGACACACATTTAATTTATGACCCTGGGCTCTCTCTGAGCTCTCATTTCACCTTCCCGCGTGCTCGTTCATTTCTGTAAAAAGGAGCAATAAGAACAACAAACAACAATTATATATTTTAACAGTGAGACGTCGTTCACTGGACTCAGTTCTAGTAACTGAGTCCAGCTTTATCTCAGCATAAGGTTTTTATTTGAAACAAGAGTTAAAAAGGAAACTCCTCCCACATAGATCTTCGTTCACAGAATGTTCAGCTTCTTCACAAAAGGCACACAGGATGTGCCACATTCCTCTTGATTATTCACGGTTTCTAAGTGTTTCCATGTGGACTACAAAATTAAACCCTCATACAACATTAACAGAATTTATATCTCTTCAAAGTGTTACTCTAAATCAATCTTTTGTGAAACAAGACTGCCTTTTCTGATACAAAGAAAGAACTGAAAACATCTTGTTCTAAGCCTACATTTTGATTTAAAATATAAAAAGTTTAGATTTTTCTTTGCCCCAAAATTAATTTTACCTGCTCATAGTTTGGAATGTATTCTGTGATTGGAAGCTGTTTTAACTTGGAATCATTTTCCATCTACAGTACTGATCAGAAAGAAACGTCGCATGGAGAGACAGAATCTAAAAAAAGGTAAATAACATGGCAGAGTTTGATGGAAGTTTTCCTTCATTTAAGAAAGCTCAAAGTAATGTTCACAAAACTGCGAGAATCATGAGCTTGATAATAACTGAAGATGTTTTCAACAGTAATGCCGATATGGAGAATGCCAACCCTGAAGGGAAAGCCAAACCGTAAGTGTTACTCTAAATCAATCTTTTGTGAAACAAGACTGCCTTTTCATTGGCCCCAGTATAACTTTTTCCACAGACACCTTACTAAACAGGATTAAAAATATGTAAATAATGCAGACAGCAGGTATATCACATGAGAGAATAAGAGGGAAAGATTAAAACAGATATGAAATTTGAACACATTTAAAATACTTGAGAATGCAATTTATTTTCTCAAAGATTTTCAAATTAACTGTGAAGAATACATTTTTTTGCATATTTCTAAAATAAAATGTTAATAAAAACCTACTTACTTTTTCAACATTAATCATCTTTATACATTGTTGTATTATTGTTAAAGACATCCTTATTCTCATTTCCTATCAGAAACAAAGTAAGTTGTAAAGAAAAATAATGACAATAAATAATGAAACACTTGCAGATGATCAAATATTTTGGTCTTAAATGGGCATGACTGATTTGCAGTAACTTTTTACTTTGCCAAGGTTTTAGGATCCATTCAATAGTAGCTCAGTGTTAAAAAAAAATAAAAATTTTGTATCCAGAAAAATTGTCAGAAAGAAAAATAACGAAGAACAAAACCTACTTAAAGCACGTATAGTATATGACTGACTGATTTACAGGAAAATATTAGCAAAAAAAACTTATGATTAATAAATTTCAACGATCAAACCAAATATGGATTTTGGAGAATTTAAGAAATAATCATTTTAGTTTAATTCTAACGATGCTACTGACATGGAGAAAACAACAGATACACACGAAGGCAATTGGCAAGTATATTTTAAGGGTTATATCTTGACTCCTTGAAAATTACTAAAGCAATAATGCAAATGTTAGTTTGGAATGAGAGAGAGAGGGTGGGGATGTATTTAAATGCGGATAAATGGTAGAATGGTTAATGGCCTGTGTTTCTATCACACTTTATCCAGTCCTGAGGACCCCAAGGTGCATTCACCCATTCACACACACATTCACACACCGGTGATGGTTAGCTGTATTATAGCCACAGCTGCCCTGGAGAACACTGATAGAGGCAAGGCTGCCGTACACTGGCACAATAGGGCCCTCTGACCATCACCAGTGGGAAAAGAGGGTTAAGCTTCATTCCCCAAAATATGACAATCGAAACAAACGGAGACGGGTTTGAACCAGCAACCCTCTATTTACAGGACGAACTCCTACCTCCTGAGCCACAGTTGTCCCCCCCAAAAAAATAGACCCATTCATATTGGCTTATTCCCAGAATTCCTGCTACATATGTAAAGTGGAACATATATGATCCTTCTTAA
Organism: Valencia hispanica; assembly: GCA_963556495.2. NCBI lineage: Eukaryota > Metazoa > Chordata > Actinopteri > Cyprinodontiformes > Valenciidae > Valencia > Valencia hispanica. The sequence continues at coordinate 11,145,524 of OY747707.1, read as the reverse complement.
TCAGAGGCTTGTTTAATCATAACAAACTGTCCACAAATGGAGCTTATCACGTCCCGAAAAAGTATTTAGAGCTTACTTGCTAGTAGCAGTGAGGACCTTCATTGACTTCCATTTCTTTTAGTGACTGTATAATGCCTAAACCAGACGTTTTTTCCAAACCCTAACCTTCACTAAAACATAATTTAAAGCATATCTCTAAAACCAAGCGGTAGAGCTCCGTAACATTTTCCCGAAAGTGAGGACCAGGCAGGATATTCTTACTTTATTATAAATAGTCATGTAACAAAAGAAGACAACAACAGAAAGTTGGTATGTTTAAACAACAATCCAGGCTTTATTATTAGTTTCATCGGTGTTGCTGATACAAAAAAAGAACTGAAAAAATATTGTTCTAAGCCTACATTTTGATTTAAAATATTAAAAGTTTAAATTTTTTCTTTTGCCCCAAAATTAATTTTACCTGCTCATAGTTTGGGATGTATTCTGTGATTGGAAGCTGTTTTAACTTGGAATCATTTTCCATCTACAGTACTGATCAGAATGAAAATGTGCATGGAGAACCAGAATCTAAAAGAAGGTAAATAAGATGGCAGAGTTTGACGGAAGTTTTCCTTCATTTAAGAAAGCTCAAATTAATGTTGACAAAACTGCGAAAAACATGAGCTTGATAATAACTGAAGATGTTTTCAACAGTAATGCCGATATGGAGAATGCCAACCCTGAAGGGAAAGCCAAACCGTAAGTGTTACTCTAAATCAATCTTTTGTGAAACAAGACTGCCTTTTCATTTGCCCCAGTATAACTTTTTCCACAGACACCTTACTAAACAGGATTAAAAATATGTAAATAACGCAGACAGCAGGTATATCACATGAGAGAATAAGAGGGAAAGATTAAAACAGATATGAAATTTGAACACATTTAAAATACTTGAGAAGGCAATTTATTTTCTCAAAGATTTTTAAAGTAACTGTGAAGAATACATTTTTTTGCATATTTCTAAAATAAAATGTTAATAAAAACCTACTTAGTTTTTCAACATTAATCATCTTTATACATTGTTGTATTATTGTTAAAGACAGCCTTATTCTCATTTCCTATCAGAAACAAAGTAAGTTGTTAAAAAATATAATGACAATAAATAATGAAACACTTGCAGATGATCAAATATTTTGGTCTTAAATGGGCATGACTGATTTGCAGTAACTTTTTACTTTGCAAAGGTTTTAGGATTCATTCAATAATAGCTCAGTGTTTAAAAAATAAAACTTTGTATCCAGAAAAATTGTCAGAAATAAAAATAACGAAGAACAAAAGCTACTTAAAGCACGTATAGTATATGACTGACTGATTTACAGGAAAATATTAGCAAAAACAACTTATGACTAATAACTTTCAACGATCAAACCAAAAATGGATTTTGGAGAATTTAGGAAATAATGAATAATTTTAGTTTAATTTTAAAAATGCTACGGACATGGAGAAAACAGATACACACGAAGGCAATTGGCAAGTATGTTTTAAGGGTTATATCTTGACTCCATTGAAAATTACTAAAGCAATAATGCAAATGTTAGTTTGGAATGAGAGAGAGAGGGTGGGGATGTATTTAAATGCGGATAAATGGTAGAATGGTTAATGGCCTGTGTTTCTATCACACTTTATCCAGTCCTGAGGACCCCAAGGCGCATTCACCCATTCACACACACATTCACACACCGGTGATGGTTAGCTGTATTAGAGCCACAGCTGCCCTGGAGAACACTGATAGAGGCAAGGCTGCCGTACACTGGCACAATAGGGCCCTCTGACCATCACCAGTGGGAAAAGAGGGTTAAGCTTCATTCCCAAAAATATGACAATCGGAAAAAAACGGAGACGGGTTTGAACCAGCAACCCTCTATTTACAGGACGAACTCCTACCTCCTGAGCCACAGTTGTCCCCCCCAAAAAAATAGACCCATTCATATTGGCTTATTCCCAGAATTCCTGCTACATGTAAAGTGGAACATATATGATCCTTCTTAATCAGAGGCTTGTTTAATCATAACAAACTGTCCACAAATGGAGCTTATCACGTCCCGAAAAAGTATTTAGAGTTTACTTGCTAGTAGCAGTGAGGACCTTCATTGACTTCCATTTCTTTTAGTGACTGTATAATGCCTAAACCAGACGTTTTTTCCAAACCCTAACCTTCACTAAAACATAATTTAAAGCATATCTCTAAAACCAAGCAGTAGAGCTCAGTAACATTTTCCCGAAAGTGAGGAACAGGCAGGATATTCTTACTTTATTATAAATAGTCATGTAGCAAAAGAAGACAACAACAGAAAGTTGGTATGTTTAAACAACAATCCAGGCTTTATTATTAGTTTCATCGGTGTTGCTGATACAAAGAAAGAACTGAAAAAATATTGTTCTAAGCCTACATTTTTTTTTAAAATATTCAAAGTTTAGATTTTTTCTTTTGCCCCAAGATTAATTTTACCTGCTCATAGTTTGGGATGTATTTTGTGATTGGAAGCTGTTTTAACTTGGAGTCATTTTCCATCTACAGTACTGATCAAAAAGAAAAGGCGCATGGAGAAACAGAATCTAAAAAAAGGTAAATATAATGGCAGAGTTTGATGGAAGTTTTCATTCATTTAAGAAAGCTCAAATTAATGTTGACAAAACTGCGAGAAACATGAGCTTGATAATAACTGAAGATGTTTTCAACAGTAATGATGATATGGAGAATGCCAACCCTGAAGGGAAAGCCAAACTGTAAGTGTTACTCTAAATCAATCTTTTGTGAAACAAGACTGCCTTTTCATTTTCCCCAGTATAACTTTTTCCACAGACACCTTACTAAACAGGATTAAAAATATGTAAATAATGCAGACAGCAGGTATATCACATGAGAGAATAAGAGGGAAAGATTAAAACAGATATGAAATTTGAACACATTTAAAATACTTGAGAAGGCAATTTATTTTCTCAAAGATTTTTAAATTAACTGTGAAGAATACATTTTTTTGCATATTTCTAAAATAAAATGTTAATAAAAACCTACTTGCTTTTTCAACATTAATCATCTTTATACATTGTTGTATTATTGTTAAAGACAGCCTTATTCTCATTTCCTATCAGAAACAAAGTAAGTTGTTAAAGAAAAATAATGACAATAAATAATGAAACACTTGCAGATTATCAAAAATTTTTGTCTTAAATGGGCATGACTGATTTGCAGTAACTTTTTACTTTGCCAAGGTTTTAGGATTCATTCAATAATAGCTCTGTGTTTAAAAAATAAAACTTTGTATCCAGAAAAATTGTAAGAAAGAAAAATAGTGAAGAACAAAAGCTACTTAAAGCACGTATAGTACATGACTGACTGATTTACAGGAAAATATTAGCAAAAACAACTTACGACTAATAACTTTCAACGATCAAACCAAATATGGATTTTGGAGAATTTAAGAAATAATTAATAATTTTAGTTTAATTTTAAAAATGCTACGGACATGGAGAAAACAACAGATACACACGAAGGCAATTGGCAAGTATGTTTTAAGGGTTATATTCAATTCAATTCAATTCAGTTTATTTATATAGCGCCAATTCACAACAGATGTCATCTCAAGGCACTTAACAAGAAGTCATTTCAATACATTTATACAAACATTCCAATCAGTTAAAAAGTTTCCTATTTAAGGAATCCCAGCAGATTGCGTCAGTCATTGGCGTGAGGTTGGGCAGATTTCCAACCACAGCAATCCTTCAGCAATCCCTCATACTGAGCAAGCATGTAGCGACAGTGGAGAGGAAAAACTCCCCTTTAACAGGAAGAAACCTCCAACAGAACCAGGCTCAGTAGGAGCGGCCATCTGCCACGACCGTCTGGGGGTTTGAGAAGACAGAGCAGAACACAGAAGGAACAGAAGATCTGATATAAGAGAACTTTCTATGTTACAGAAAGTAAAAAGTTGATAACAGGACACAGTGGATGTTCAGTTACTGAGAGGATCATCCCAGTCGATGACCCCCGTCCAACAGGGCATTGCAGCCAAGCAGGATACCAGACCAGGTGTATCTTCGATGGGGAGAAAAACACTGAGAGAAAACAAAGTTAACAGTCGAAATAACAGAATGTACTGTAATACAACTGGAGAGTCGTAGGAGAAAAGGAAGTAGCAGAGTGAAGAAAATTGGTAAGTCTGTCCTCCAGCAGTCTAAGCCTATAGCAGCATAACTACAGAGATAGCTCAGGATGACCTAAGCCACTCTAACTATAAGCTTTATCAAAAAGGAAAGTTTTAAGCCTGGCCTTAAAAGTAAACAGAGTGTCTGCCTCACGGACTAAAGCTGGGAGCTGGTTCCACAGGAGAGGAGCCTGATAACTAAAATATCTTGACTCCATTGAAAATTACTAAAGCAAAAATGCAAATGTTAGTTTGGAATGAGAGAGAGAGATTCTGGATGTATTTAAATGCGGATAAATGGTAGAATGGTTAATGGCCTGTGTTTCTATCACACTTTATCCAGTCCTGAGGACCCCAAGGCGCATTCACCCATTCACACACACATTCACACACCGGTGATGGTTAGCTGTATTAGAGCCACAGCTGCCCTGGAGAACACTGATAGAGGCAAGGCTGCCGTACACTGGCACAATAGGGCCCTCTGACCATCACCAGTGGGAAAAGAGGGTTAAGCTTCATTCCCAAAAATATGACAATCGAAACAAACGGAGACGGGTTTGAACCAGCAACCCTCTATTTACAGGACGAACTCCTACCTCCTGAGCCACAGTTGTCCCCCCCAAAAAAATAGACCCATTCATATTGGCTTATTCCCAGAATTCCTGCTACATATGTAAAGTGGAACATATATAATCCTTCTTAATTAGAGGCTTGTTTAACCATAACAAACTGTCCACAAATGGAGCTTATCACGTCCCGAAAAAGTATTTAGAGTTTACTTGCTAGTAGCAGTGAGGACCTTCATTGACTTCCATTTCTTTTAGTGACTGTATAATGCCTAAACCAGACGTTTTTTCCAATCCCTAACCTTCACTAAAACATAATTTAAAGCATATCTCTAAAACCAAGCGGTAGAGCTCCGTAACATTTTCCCGAAAGTGAGGACCAGGCAGGATATTCTTACTTTATTATAAATAGTCATGTAACAAAAGAAGACAACAACAGAAAGTTGGTATGTTTAAACAACAATCCAGGCTTTATTATTAGTTTCATCGGTGTTGCTGATACAAAAAAAGAACTGAAAAAATATTGTTCTAAGCCTACATTTTGATTTAAAATATTAAAAGTTTAAATTTTTTCTTTTGCCCCAAAATTAATTTTACCTGCTCATAGTTTGGGATGTATTCTGTGATTGGAAGCTGTTTTAACTTGGAATCATTTTCCATCTACAGTACTGATCAGAAAGAAAAGGCGCATGGAGAACCAGAATCTAAAAGAAGGTAAATAAGATGGCAGAGTTTGATGGAAGTTTTCATTCATTTTTGAAAGCTCAAATTAATGTTGACAAAACTGCGAGAAACATGAGCTTGATAATAACTGAAGATGTTTTCAACAGTAATGCCGATATGGAGAATGCCAACCCTGAAGGGAAAGCCAAACCGTAAGTGTTACTCTAAATCAATCTTTTGTGAAACAAGACTGCCTTTTCATTTGCCCCAGTATAACTTTTTCCACAGACACCTTACTAAACAGGATTAAAAATATGTAAATAATGCAGACAGCAGGTATATCACATGAGAGAATAAGAGGGAAAGATTAAAACAGATATGAAATTTGAACACATTTAAAATACTTGAGAAGGCAATTTATTTTCTCAAAGATTTTTAAAGTAACTGTGAAGAATACATTTTTTTGCATATTTCTAAAATAAAATGTTAATAAAAACCTACTTACTTTTTCAACATTAATCATCTTTATACATTGTTGTATTATTGTTAAAGACAGCCTTATTCTCATTTCCTATCAGAAACAAAGTAAGTTGTTAAAAAATATAATGACAATAAATAATGAAACACTTGCAGATGATCAAATATTTTGGTCTTAAATGGGCATGACTGATTTGCAGTAACTTTTTACTTTGCAAAGGTTTTAGGATTCATTCAATAATAGCTCAGTGTTTAAAAAATAAAACTTTGTATCCAGAAAAATTGTAAGAAATAAAAATAACGAAGAACAAAAGCTACTTAAAGCACGTATAGTACATGACTGACTGATGTACAGGAAAATATTAGCAAAAACAACTTATGACTAATAACTTTCAACGATCAAACCAAAAATGGATTTTGGAGAATTTAGGAAATAATGAATAATTTTAGTTTAATTTTAAAAATGCTACGGACATGGAGAAAACAGATACACACGAAGGCAATTGGCAAGTATGTTTTAAGGGTTATATCTTGACTCCATTGAAAATTACTAAAGCAATAATGCAAATGTTAGTTTGGAATGAGAGAGAGAGGGTGGGGATGTATTTAAATGCGGATAAATGGTAGAATGGTTAATGGCCTGTGTTTCTATCACACTTTATCCAGTCCTGAGGACCCCAAGGCGCATTCACCCATTCACACACACATTCACACACCGGTGATGGTTAGCTGTATTATAGCCACAGCTGCCCTGGAGAACACTGATAGAGGCAAGGCTGCCGTACACTGGCACAATAGGGCCCTCTGACCATCACCAGTGGGAAAAGAGGGTTAAGCTTCATTCCCAAAAATATGACAATCGAAAAAAAACGGAGACGGGTTTGAACCAGCAACCCTCTATTTACAGGACGAACTCCTACCTCCTGAACCACAGTAGCCCCAAAAAATAAAATAGACCCATTGATATTGGCTTTTTCCCAGAATTCCTGCTACATGTAAAGTGGAACATATATGATCCTTCTTAATCAGAGGCTTGTTTAATCATAACAAACTGTCCACAAACAGGGCTTATCACGTCCCGAAAAAGTATTTAGTTTACTTGCTAGTAGCAGTGAGGACCTTCATTGACTTCCATTTCTTTTAGTGACTGTATAATGTCTAATCCCGAAGTTTTTTCCAAACCCTAACCTTCACTAAAGCCTAATTCAAAGCATATCTCTAAAACCAAGCAGTAGAGCTCAGTAACATTTTCCCGAAAGTGAGGACCAGGCAGGATATTCTTATTTTATTATAAATAGTAATGTAACAAAAGAAGACAACAACAGAAAGTTGGTATGTTTAAACAACAATCCAGGCTTTATTATTAGTTTCATCGGTGTTGCTGATACAAAGAAAGAACTGAAAAAATCTTGTTCTAAGCCTACATTTTTTATTTAAAATATTAACAGTATAGATTTTTTCTTTTGCCCCAAAATTAATTTTACCTGCTCATAGTTTGGGATGTATTCTGTGATTGGAATCAGGTTTTAACTTGGAATCATTTTCCATCTACAGTACTGATCAGAAAGAAAAGTCGCATGGAGAAACAGAATCTAAAAAAAGTTAAATAACATGGCAGAGTTGAATGGAAGTTTTCATTCATTTAAGAAAGCTCAAATTAATGTTGACAAAACTGCAAGAAACATGAGCTTGATAATAACTGAAGATGTTTTCAACAGTAATGCCGATATGGAGAATGCCAACCCTGAAGGGAAAGCCAAACCGTAAGTGTTACTCTAAATCAATCTTTTGTGAAACAAGACTGCCTTTTCATTTGCCCCAGTATAACTTTTTCCACAGACACCTTACTAAACAGGATTAAAAATATGTAAATAATGCAGACAGCAGGTATATCACATGAGAGAATAAGAGGGAAAGATTAAAACAGATATGAAATTTGAACACATTTAAAATACTTGAGAAGGCCATTTATTTTCTCAAAGATTTTTAAATTAACTGTGAAGAATACATTTTATTGCATATTTCTAAAATAAAATGTTAATAAAAACCTACTTGCTTTTTCAACATTAATCATCTTTATACATTGTTGTATTATTGTTAAAGACAGCCTTATTCTCATTTCCTATCAGAAACAAAGTAAGTTGTTAAAGAAAAATAATGACAATAAATAATGAAACACTTGCAGATGATCAAAAATTTTTGTCTTAAATGGGCATGACTGATTTGCAGTAACTTTTTACTTTGCCAAGGTTTTAGGATCCATTCAATAGTAGCTCAGTGTTTAAAAAATAAAACTTTGTATCCAGAAAAATTGTAAGAAAGAAAAATAGTGAAGAACAAAAGCTACTTAAAGCATGTATAGTACATGACTGACTGATTTACAGGAAAATATTAGCAAAAACAACTTACGACTAATAACTTTCAACGATCAAACCAAATATGGATTTTGGAGAATTTAAGAAATAATTAATCATTTTAGTTTAATTTTAACAATGCTACGGACATGGAGAAAACAACAGATACACACGAAGGCAATTGGCAAGTATGTTTTAAGGGTTATATCTTGACTCCATTGAAAATTACTAAAGCAAAAATGCAAATGTTAGTTTGGAATGAGAGAGAGAGGGTGGGGATGTATTTAAATGCGGATAAATGGTAGAATGGTTAATGGCCTGTGTTTCTATCACACTTTATCCAGTCCTGAGGACCCCAAGGCGCATTCACCCATTCACACACACATTCACACACCGGTGATGGTTAGCTGTATTATAGCCACAGCTGCCCTGGAGAACACTGATAGAGGCAAGGCTGCCGTACACTGGCACAATAGGGCCCTCTGACCATCACCAGTGGGAAAAGAGGGTTAAGCTTCATTCCCCAAAATATGACAATCGAAACAAACGGAGACGGGTTTGAACCAGCAACCCTCTATTTACAGGACGAACTCCTACCTCCTGAGCCACAGTTGTCCCCCCCAAAAAAATAGACCCATTCATATTGGCTTATTCCCAGAATTCCTGCTACATGTAAAGTGGAACATATATGATCCTTCTTAATTAGAGGCTTGTTTAATCATAACAAACTGTCCACAAATGGAGCTTATCACGTCCCGAAAAAGTATTTAGAGCTTACTTGCTAGTAGCAGTGAGGACCTTCATTGACTTCCATTTCTTTTAGTGACTGTATAATGCCTAAACCAGACGTTTTTTCCAAACCCTAACCTTCACTAAAACATAATTTAAAGCATATCTCTAAAACCAAGCGGTAGAGCTCCGTAACATTTTCCCGAAAGTGAGGACCAGGCAGGATATTCTTACTTTATTATAAATAGTCATGTAACAAAAGAAGACAACAACAGAAAGTTGGTATGTTTAAACAACAATCCAGGCTTTATTATTAGTTTCATCGGTGTTGCTGATACAAAAAAAGAACTGAAAAAATATTGTTCTAAGCCTACATTTTGATTTAAAATATTAAAAGTTTAAATTTTTTCTTTTGCCCCAAAATTAATTTTACCTGCTCATAGTTTGGGATGTATTCTGTGATTGGAAGCTGTTTTAACTTGGAATCATTTTCCATCTACAGTACTGATCAGAAAGAAAAGGCGCATGGAGAACCAGAATCTAAAAGAAGGTAAATAAGATGGCAGAGTTTGATGGAAGTTTTCATTCATTTAAGAAAGCTCAAATTAATGTTGACAAAACTGCGAGAAACATGAGCTTGATAATAACTGAAGATGTTTTCAACAGTAATGCCGATATGGAGAATGCCAACCCTGAAGGGAAAGCCAAACCGTAAGTGTTACTCTAAATCAATCTTTTGTGAAACAAGACTGCCTTTTCATTTGCCCCAGTATAACTTTTTCCACAGACACCTTACTAAACAGGATTAAAAATATGTAAATAACGCAGACAGCAGGTATATCACATGAGAGAATAAGAGGGAAAGATTAAAACAGATATGAAATTTGAACACATTTAAAATACTTGAGAAGGCAATTTATTTTCTCAAAGATTTTTAAAGTAACTGTGAAGAATACATTTTTTTGCATATTTCTAAAATAAAATGTTAATAAAAACCTACTTAGTTTTTCAACATTAATCATCTTTATACATTGTTGTATTATTGTTAAAGACAGCCTTATTCTCATTTCCTATCAGAAACAAAGTAAGTTGATAAAAAATATAATGACAATAAATAATGAAACACTTGCAGATGATCAAATATTTTGGTCTTAAATGGGCATGACTGATTTGCAGTAACTTTTTACTTTGCCAAGGTTTTAGGATTCATTCAATAATAGCTCTGTGTTTAAAAAATAAAACTTTGTATCCAGAAAAATTGTAAGAAAGAAAAATAGTGAAGAACAAAAGCTACTTAAAGCACGTATAGTACATGACTGACTGATTTACAGGAAAATATTAGCAAAAACAACTTACGACTAATAACTTTCAACGATCAAACCAAATATGGATTTTGGAGAATTTAAGAAATAATTAATAATTTTAGTTTAATTTTAAAAATGCTACGGACATGGAGAAAACAACAGATACACACGAAGGCAATTGGCAAGTATGTTTTAAGGGTTATATTCAATTCAATTCAATTCAGTTTATTTATATAGCGCCAATTCACAACAGATGTCATCTCAAGGCACTTAACAAGAAGTCATTTCAATACAATTATACAAACATTCCAATCAGTTAAAAAGTTTCCTATTTAAGGAATCCCAGCAGATTGCGTCAGTCATTGGCGTGAGGTTGGGCAGATTTCCAACCACAGCAATCCTTCAGCAATCCCTCATACTGAGCAAGCATGTAGCGACAGTGGAGAGGAAAAACTCCCCTTTAACAGGAAGAAACCTCCAACAGAACCAGGCTCAGTAGGAGCGGCCATCTGCCACGACCGTCTGGGGGTTTGAGAAGACAGAGCAGAACACAGAAGGAACAGAAGATCTGATATAAGAGAACTTTCTATGTTACAGAAAGTAAAAAGTTGATAACAGGACACAGTGGATGTTCAGTTACTGAGAGGATCATCCCAGTCGATGACCCCCGTCCAACAGGGCATTGCAGCCAAGCAGGATACCAGACCAGGTGTATCTTCGATGGGGAGAAAAACACTGAGAGAAAACAAAGTTAACAGTCGAAATAACAGAATGTACTGTAATACAACTGGAGAGTCGTAGGAGAAAAGGAAGTAGCAGAGTGAAGAAAATTGGTAAGTCTGTCCTCCAGCAGTCTAAGCCTATAGCAGCATAACTACAGAGATAGCTCAGGATGACCTAAGCCACTCTAACTATAAGCTTTATCAAAAAGGAAAGTTTTAAGCCTGGCCTTAAAAGTAAACAGAGTGTCTGCCTCACGGACTAAAGCTGGGAGCTGGTTCCACAGGAGAGGAGCCTGATAACTAAAATATCTTGACTCCATTGAAAATTACTAAAGCAAAAATGCAAATGTTAGTTTGGAATGAGAGAGAGAGATTCTGGATGTATTTAAATGCGGATAAATGGTAGAATGGTTAATGGCCTGTGTTTCTATTACACTTTATCCAGTCCTGAGGACCCCAAGGCGCATTCACCAATTCACACACACATTCACACACCGGTGATGGTTAGCTGTATTAGAGCCACAGCTGCCCTGGAGAACACTGATAGAGGCAAGGCTGCCGTACACTGGCACAATAGGGCCCTCTGACCATCACCAGTGGGAAAAGAGGGTTAAGCTTCATTCCCAAAAATATGACAATCGAAACAAACGGAGACGGGTTTGAACCAGCAACCCTCTATTTACAGGACGAACTCCTACCTCCTGAGCCACAGTTGTCCCCCCCAAAAAAATAGACCCATTCATATTGGCTTATTCCCAGAATTCCTGCTACATATGTAAAGTGGAACATATATAATCCTTCTTAATTAGAGGCTTGTTTAATCATAACAAACTGTCCACAAATGGAGCTTATCACACCCCAAAAAAGTATTTAGAGTTTACTTGCTAGTAGCAGTGAGGACCTTCATTGACTTCCATTTCTTTTAGTGACTGTATAATGCCTAAACCAGACGTTTTTCCAAACCCTAACCTTCACTAAAACATAATTTAAAGCATATCTCTAAAACCAAGCGGTAGAGCTCCGTAACATTTTCCCGAAAGTGAGGACCAGGCAGGATATTCTTACTTTATTATAAATAGTCATGTAACAAAAGAATACAACAACAGAAAGTTGGTATGTTTAAACAACAATCCAGGCTTTATTATTAGTTTCATCGGTGTTGCTGATACAAAAAAAGAACTGAAAAAATATTGTTCTAAGCCTACATTTTGATTTAAAATATTAAAAGTTTAAATTTTTTCTTTTGCCCCAAAATTAATTTTACCTGCTCATAGTTTGGGATGTATTCTGTGATTGGAAGCTGTTTTAACTTGGAATCATTTTCCATCTACAGTACTGATCAGAAAGAAAAGGCGCATGGAGAACCAGAATCTAAAAGAAGGTAAATAAGATGGCAGAGTTTGATGGAAGTTTTCCTTCATTTAAGAAAGCTCAAATTAATGTTGACAAAACTGCGAGAAACATGAGCTTGATAATAACTGAAGATGTTTTCAACAGTAATGCCGATATGGAGAATGCCAACCCTGAAGGGAAAGCCAAACCGTAAGTGTTACTCTAAATCAATCTTTTGTGAAACAAGACTGCCTTTTCATTTGCCCCAGTATAACTTTTTCCACAGACACCTTACTAAACAGGATTAAAAATATGTAAATAATGCAGACAGCAGGTATATCACATGAGAGAATAAGAGGGAAAGATTAAAACAGATATGAAATTTGAACACATTTAAAATACTTGAGAAGGCAATTTATTTTCTCAAAGATTTTTAAAGTAACTGTGAAGAATACATTTTTTTGCATATTTCTAAAATAAAATGTTAATAAAAACCTACTTACTTTTTCAACATTAATCATCTTTATACATTGTTGTATTATTGTAAAAGACATCCTTATTCTCATTTCCTATCAGAAACAAAGTAAGTTGTTAAAAAATATAATGACAATAAATAATGAAACACTTGCAGATGATCAAATATTTTGGTCTTAAATGGGCATGACTGATTTGCAGTAACTTTTTACTTTGCAAAGGTTTTAGGATTCATTCAATAATAGCTCAGTGTTTAAAAAATAAAACTTTGTATCCAGAAAAATTGTAAGAAATAAAAATAACGAAGAACAAAAGCTACTTAAAGCACGTATAGTACATGACTGACTGATTTACAGGAAAATATTAGCAAAAACAACTTATGACTAATAACTTTCAACGATCAAACCAAAAATGGATTTTGGAGAATTTAGGAAATAATGAATAATTTTAGTTTAATTTTCAAAATGCTACGGACATGGAGAAAACAGATACACACGAAGGCAATTGGCAAGTATATTTTAAGGGTTATATCTTGACTCCATTGAAAATTACTAAAGCAATAATGCAAATGTTAGTTTGGAATGAGAGAGAGAGGGTGGGGATGTATTTAAATGCGGATAAATGGTAGAATGGTTAATGGCCTGTGTTTCTATCACACTTTATCCAGTCCTGAGGACCCCAAGGCGCATTCACCCATTCACACACACATTCACACACCGGTGACGGTTAGCTGTATTATAGCCACAGCTGCCCTGGAGAACACTGATAGAGGCAAGGCTGCTGTACACTGGCACAATAGGGCCCTCTGACCATCACCAGTGGGAAAAGAGGGTTAAGCTTCATTCCCAAAAATATGACAATCGAAACAAACGGAGACGGGTTTGAACCAGCAACCCTCTATTTACAGGACGAACTCCTACCTCCTGAACCACAGTTGCCCCAAAAAACAAAATAGACCCATTGATATTGGCTTTTTCCCAGAATTCCTGCAACATGTAAAGTGGAACATATATGATCCTTCTTAATCAGAGGCTTGTTTAATCATAACAAACTGTCCACAAATGGAGCTTATCACACCCCAAAAAAGTATTTACATTTTTCTTGCTAGTAGCAGTGAGGACCTTCATTGACTTCCATTTCTTTTAGTGACTGTATAATGCCTAAACCAGACGTTTTTTCCAAACCCTAACCTTCACTAAAACATAATTTAAAGCATATCTCTAAAACCAAGCAGTAGAGCTCAGTAACATTTTCCCGAAAGTGAGGAAGAGGCAGGATATTCTTACTTTATTATAAATAGTCATGTAACAAAAGAAGACAACAACAGAAAGTTGGTATGTTTAAACAACAATCCAGGCTTTATTATTAGTTTCATCGGTGTTGCTGATACAAAGAAAGAACTGAAAAAATATTGTTCTAAGCCTACATTTTGATTTAAAATATTAAAAGTTTCGATTTTTTCTTTTGCCCCAAGATTAATTTTACCCGCTCATAGTTTGGGATGTATTTTGTGATTGGAAGCTGTTTTAACTTGGAGTCATTTTCCATCTACAGTACTGATCAAAAAGAAAAGGCGAATGGAGAAACAGAATCTAAAAAAAGGTAAATAACATGGCAGAGTTTGATGGAAGTTTTCATTCATTTAAGAAAGCTCAAATTAATGTTGACAAAACTGCGAGAAACATGAGCTTGATAATAACTGAAGATGTTTTCAACAGTAATGATGATATGGAGAATGCCAACCCTGAAGGGAAAGCCAAACTGTAAGTTGTTGAGAAGGTGTTTTCACTCTAATTTAAAGCCTATTTTAAAGGAACAGACACACATTTAATTTATGACCCTGGGCTCTCTCTGAGCTCTCATTTCACCTTCCCGCGTGCTCGTTCATTTCTGTAAAAAGGAGCAATAAGAACAACAAACAACAATTATATATTTTAACAGTGAGACGTCGTTCACTGGACTCAGTTCTAGTAACTGACTCCAGCTTTATCTCAGCATAAGGTTTTTATTTGAAACAAGAGTTAAAAAGGAACCTCCTCCCACATAGATCTTCGTTCACAGAATGTTCAGCTTCTTCACAAAAGGCACACAGGATGTGCCACATTCCTCTTGATTATTCACGGTTTCTAAGTGTTTCCATATGCACTACAAAATTAAACCCTCATACAACATTAACAGAATTTATATCTCTTCAAAGTGTTACTCTAAATCAATCTTTTGTGAAACAAGACTGCCTTTTCTGATACAAAGAAAGAACTGAAAACATCTTGTTCTAAGCCTACATTTTGATTTAAAATATAAAAAGTTTAGATTTTTCTTTGCCCCAAAATTAATTTTACCTGCTCATAGTTTGGAATGTATTCTGTGATTGGAAGCTGTTTTAACTTGGAATCATTTTCCATCTACAGTACTGATCAGAAAGAAACGTCGCATGGAGAAACAGAATCTAAAAAAAGGTAAATAACATGGCAGAGTTTGATGGAAGTTTTCCTTCATTTAAGAAAGCTCAAAGTAATGTTCACAAAACTGCGAGAATCATGAGCTTGATAATAACTGAAGATGTTTTCAACAGTAATGCCGATATGGAGAATGCCAACCCTGAAGGGAAAGCCAAACCGTAAGTGTTACTCTAAATCAATCTTTTGTGAAACAAGACTGCCTTTTCATTTGCCCCAGTATAACTTTTTCCACAGACACCTTACTAAACAGGATTAAAAATATGTAAATAATGCAGACAGCAGGTATATCACATGAGAGAATAAGAGGGAAAGATTAAAACAGATATGAAATTTGAACACATTTAAAATACTTGAGAAGGCAATTTATTTTCTCAAAGATTTTTAAATTAACTGTGAAGAATACATTTTTTTGCATATTTCTAAAATAAAATGTTAATAAAAACCTACTTACTTTTTCAACATTAATCATCTTTATACATTGTTGTATTATTGTTAAAGACATCCTTATTCTCATTTCCTATCAGAAACAAAGTAAGTTGTTAAAGAAAAATAATGACAATAAATAATGAAACACTTGCAGATGATCAAATATTTTGGTCTTAAATGGGCATGACTGATTTGCAGTAACTTTTTACTTTGCCAAGGTTTTAGGATTCATTCAATAATAGCTCAGTGTTAAAAAAAATAAAAATTTTGTATCCAGAAAAATTGTCAGAAAGAAAAATAACGAAGAACAAAAGCTACTTAAAGCACGTATAGTACATGACTGACTGATTTACAGGAAAATATTAGCAAAAAAAACTTATGATTAATAAATTTCAACGATCAAACCAAATATGGATTTTGGAGAATTTAAGAAATAATTAATCATTTTAGTTTAATTTTAACAATGCTACGGACATGGAGAAAACAACAGATACACACGAAGGCAATTGGCAAGTATATTTTAAGGGTTATATCTTGACTCCTTGAAAATTACTAAAGCAATAATGCAAATGTTAGTTTGGAATGAGAGAGAGAGGGTGGGGATGTATTTAAATGCGGATAAATGGTAGAATGGTTAATGGCCTGTGTTTCTATCACACTTTATCCAGTCCTGAGGACCCCAAGGCGCATTCACCCATTCACACACACATTCACACACCGGTGATGGTTAGCTGTATTAGAGCCACAGCTGCCCTGGAGAACACTGATAGAGGCAAGGCTGCCGTACACTGGCACAATAGGGCCCTCTGACCATCACCAGTGGGAAAAGAGGGTTAAGCTTCATTCCCAAAAATATGACAATCGAAAAAAAACGGAGACGGGTTTGAACCAGCAACCCTCTATTTACAGGACGAACTCCTACCTCCTGAGCCACAGTAGCCCCAAAAAATAAAATAGACCCATTGATATTGGCTTTTTCCCAGAATTCCTGCTACATGTAAAGTGGAACATATATGATCCTTCTTAATCAGAGGCTTGTTTAATCATAACAAACTGTCCACAAACAGGGCTTATCACGTCCCGAAAAAGTATTTAGTTTACTTGCTAGTAACAGTGAGGACCTTCATTGACTTCCATTTCTTTTAGTGACTGTATAATGCCTAAACCAGACGTTTTTTCCAAACCCTAACCTTCACTAAAACATAATTTAAAGCATATCTCTAAAACCAAGCGGTAGAGCTCCGTAACATTTTCCCGAAAGTGAGGACCAGGCAGGATATTCTTACTTTATTATAAATAGTCATGTAACAAAAGAAGACAACAACAGAAAGTTGGTATGTTTAAACAACAATCCAGGCTTTATTATTAGTTTCATCGGTGTTGCTGATACAAAGAAAGAACTGAAAAAATCTTGTTCTAAGCCTACATTTTTTATTTAAAATATTAACAGTATAGATTTTTTCTTTTGCCCCAAAATTAATTTTACCTGCTCATAGTTTGGGATGTATTCTGTGATTGGAATCAGGTTTTAACTTGGAATCATTTTCCATCTACAGTACTGATCAGAAAGAAAAGTCGCATGGAGAAACAGAATGTAAAAAAAGTTAAATAACATGGCAGAGTTGAATGGAAGTTTTCATTCATTTAAGAAAGCTCAAATTAATGTTGACAAAACTGCAAGAAACATGAGCTTGATAATAACTCAAGATGTTTTCAACAGTAATGCCGATATGGAGAATGCCAACCCTGAAGGGAAAGCCAAACCGTAAGTGTTACTCTAAATCAATCTTTTGTGAAACAAGACTGCCTTTTCATTGGCCCCAGTATAACTTTTTCCACAGACACCTTACTAAACAGGATTAAAAATATGTAAATAATGCAGACAGCAGGTATATCACATGAGAGAATAAGAGGGAAAGATTAAAACAGATATGAAATTTGAACACATTTAAAATACTTGAGAATGCAATTTATTTTCTCAAAGATTTTTAAAGTAACTGTGAAGAATACATTTTTTTGCATATTTCTAAAATAAAATGTTAATAAAAACCTACTTACTTTTTCAACATTAATCATCTTTATACATTGTTGTATTATTGTTAAAGACATCCTTATTCTCATTTCCTATCAGAAACAAAGTAAGTTGTTAAAGAAAAATAATGACAATAAATAATGAAACACTTGCAGATGATCAAATATTTTGGTCTTAAATGGGCATGACTGATTTGCAGTAACTTTTTACTTTGCAAAGGTTTTAGGATCCATTCAATAATAGCTCAGTGTTTAAAAAAAATAAAACTTTGTATCCAGAAAATTTGTCAGAAAGAAAAATAACGAAGAACAAAAGCTACTTAAAGCACGTATAGTATATGACTGACTGATTTACAGGAAAATATTAGCAAAAAAAACTTATGATTAATAAATTTCAACGATCAAACCAAATATGGATTTTGGAGAATTTAAGAAATAATTAATCATTTTAGTTTAATTTTAACAATGCTACGGACATGGAGAAAACAACAGATACACACGAAGGCAATTGGCAAGTATGTTTTAAGGGTTATATCTTGACTCCATTGAAAATTACTAAAGCAATAATGCAAATGTTAGTTTGGAATGAGAGAGAGAGGGTGGGGATGTATTTAAATGCGGATAAATGGTAGAATGGTTAATGGCCTGTGTTTCTATCACACTTTATCCAGTCCTGAGGACCCCAAGGCGCATTCACCCATTCACACACACATTCACACACCGGTGATGGTTAGCTGTATTAGAGCCACAGCTGCCCTGGAGAACACTGATAGAGGCAAGGCTGCCGTACACTGGCACAATAGGGCCCTCTGACCATCACCAGTGGGAAAAGAGGGTTAAGCTTCATTCCCAAAAATATGACAATCGAAAAAAAATGGAGACGGGTTTGAACCAGCAACCCTCTATTTACAGGACGAACTCCTACCTCCTGAGCCACAGTTGTCCCCCCCAAAAAAATAGACCCATTGATATTGGCTTATTCCCAGAATTCCTGCTACATGTAAAGTGGAACATATATAATCCTTCTTAATCAGAGGCTTGTTTAATCATAACAAACTGTCCACAAATGGAGCTTATCGCACCCCAAAAAAGTATTTACATTTTTCTTGCTAGTAGCAGTGAGGACCTTCATTGACTTCCATTTCTTTTAGTGACTGTATAATGCCTAAACCAGACGTTTTTTTCCAAACCCTAACCTTCACTAAAACATAATTTAAAGCATATCTCTAAAACCAAGCAGTAGAGCTCAGTAACATTTTCCCGAAAGTGAGGAACAGGCAGGATATTCTTTCTTTATTATAAATAGTCATGTAACAAAAGAAGACAACAACAGAAAGTTGGTATGTTTAAACAACAATCCAGGCTTTATTATTAGTTTCATCGGTGTTGCTGATACAAAGAAAGAACTGAAAAAATATTGTTCTAAGCCTACATTTTGATTTAAAATATTAAAAGTTTCGATTTTTTCTTTTGCCCCAAGATTAATTTTACCTGCTCATAGTTTGGGATGTATTTTGTGATTGGAAGCTGTTTTAACTTGGAGTCATTTTCCATCTACAGTACTGATCAAAAAGAAAAGGCGAATGGAGAAATAGAATCTAAAAAAAGGTAAATAACATGGCAGAGTTTGATGGAAGTTTTCATTCATTTAAGAAAGCTCAAATTAATGTTGACAAAACTGCGAGAAACATGAGCTTGATAATAACTGAAGATGTTTTCAACAGTAATGATGATATGGAGAATGCCAACCCTGAAGGGAAAGCCAAACTGTAAGTTGTTGAGAAGGTGTTTTCACTCTAATTTAAAGCCTATTTTAAAGGAACAGACACACATTTAATTTATGACCCTGGGCTCTCTCTGAGCTCTCATTTCACCTTCCCGCGTGCTCGTTCATTTCTGTAAAAAGGAGCAATAAGAACACTAAACAACAATTATATATTTTAACAGTGAGACGTCGTTCACTGGACTCAGTTCTAGTAACTGAGTCCAGCTTTATCTTAGCATAAGGTTTTTATTTGAAACAAGAGTTAAAAAGGAAACTCCTCCCACATAGATCTTCGTTCACAGAATGTTCAGCTTCTTCACAAAAGGCACACAGGATGTGCCACATTCCTCTTGATTATTCACGGTTTCTAAGTGTTTCCATATGCACTACAAAATTAAACCCTCATACAACATTAACAGAATTTATATCTCTTCAAAGTGTTACTCTAAATCAATCTTTTGTGAAACAAGACTGCCTTTTCTGATACAAAGAAAGAACTGAAAACATCTTGTTCTAAGCCTACATTTTGATTTAAAATATAAAAAGTTTAGATTTTTCTTTGCCCCAAAATTAATTTTACCTGCTCATAGTTTGGAATGTATTCTGTGATTGGAAGCTGTTTTAACTTGGAATCATTTTCCATCTACAGTACTGATCAGAAAGAAACGTCGCATGGAGAGACAGAATCTAAAAAAAGGTAAATAACATGGCAGAGTTTGATGGAAGTTTTCCTTCATTTAAGAAAGCTCAAAGTAATGTTCACAAAACTGCGAGAATCATGAGCTTGATAATAACTGAAGATGTTTTCAACAGTAATGCCGATATGGAGAATGCCAACCCTGAAGGGAAAGCCAAACCGTAAGTGTTACTCTAAATCAATCTTTTGTGAAACAAGACTGCCTTTTCATTTGCCCCAGTATAACTTTTTGCACAGACACCTTACTAAACAGGATTAAAAATATGTAAATAATGCAGACAGCAGGTATATCACATGAGAGAATAAGAGGGAAAGATTAAAACAGATATGAAATTTGAACACATTTAAAATACTTGAGAATGCAATTTATTTTCTCAAAGATTTTTAAATTAACTGTGAAGAATACATTTTTTTGCATATTTCTAAAATAAAATGTTAATAAAAACCTACTTACTTTTTCAACATTAATCATCTTTATACATTGTTGTATTATTGTTAAAGACATCCTTATTCTCATTTCCTATCAGAAACAAAGTAAGTTGTTAAAGAAAATAAATGACAATAAATAATGAAACACTTGCAGATGATCAAATATTTTGGTCTTAAATGGGCATGACTGATTTGCAGTAACTTTTTACTTTGCCAAGGTTTTAGGATCCATTCAATAGTAGCTCAGTGTTAAAAAAAATAAAAATTTTGTATCCAGAAAAATTGTCAGAAAGAAAAATAACGAAGAACAAAAGCTACTTAAAGCACGTATAGTATATGACTGACTGATTTACAGGAAAATATTAGCAAAAAAAACTTATGATTAATAAATTTCAACGATCAAACCAAATATGGATTTTGGAGAATTTAAGAAATAATTAATCATTTTAGTTTAATTTTAACAATGCTACGGACATGGAGAAAACAACAGATACACACGAAGGCAATTGGCAAGTATATTATAAGGGTTATATCTTGACTCCTTGAAAATTACTAAAGCAATAATGCAAATGTTAGTTTGGAATGAGAGAGAGAGATTCTGGATGTATTTAAATGCGGATAAATGGTAGAATGATTAATGGCCTGTGTTTCTATCACACTTTATCCAGTCCTGAGGACCCCAAGGCGCATTCACCCATTCACACACACATTCACACACCGGTGATGGTTAGCTGTATTAGAGCCACAGCTGCCCTGGAGAACACTGATAGAGGCAAGGCTGCCGTACACTGGCACAATAGGGCCCTCTGACCATCACCAGTGGGAAAAGAGGGTTAAGCTTCATTCCCAAAAATATGACAATCGAAAAAAAACGGAGACGGGTTTGAACCAGCAACCCTCTATTTACAGGACGAACTCCTACCTCCTGAGCCACAGTTGCCCCAAAAAACAAAATAGACCCATTGATATTGGCTTATTCCCAGAATTCCTGCTACATATGTAAAGTGGAACATATATGATCCTTCTTAATCAGAGGCTTGTTTAATCATAACAAACTGTCCACAAATGGAGCTTATCACGTCCCGAAAAAGTATTTAGAGTTTACTTGCTAGTAGCAGTGAGGACCTTCATTGACTTCCATTTCTTTTAGTGACTGTATAATGCCTAAACCAGACGTTTTTTCCAAACCCTAACCTTCACTAAAACATAATTTAAAGCATATCTCTAAAACCAAGCGGTAGAGCTCCGTAACATTTTCCCGAAAGTGAGGACCAGGCAGGATATTCTTATTTTATTATAAATAGTCATGTAACAAAAGAAGACAACAACAGAAAGTTGGTATGTTTAAACAACAATCCAGGCTTTATTATTAGTTTCATCGGTGTTGCTGATACAAAAAAAGAACTGAAAAAATATTGTTCTAAGCCTACATTTTGATTTAAAATATTAAAAGTTTAAATTTTTTCTTTTGCCCCAAAATTAATTTTACCTGCTCATAGTTTGGGATGTATTCTGTGATTGGAAGCTGTTTTAACTTGGAATCATTTTCCATCTACAGTACTGATCAGAATGAAAATGTGCATGGAGAACCAGAATCTAAAAGAAGGTAAATAACATGGCAGAGTTTGACGGAAGTTTTCCTTCATTTAAGAAAGCTCAAATTAATGTTGACAAAACTGCGAAAAACATGAGCTTGATAATAACTGAAGATGTTTTCAACAGTAATGCCGATATGGAGAATGCCAACCCTGAAGGGAAAGCCAAACCGTAAGTGTTACTCTAAATCAATCTTTAGTGAAACAAGACTGCCTTTTCATTTGCCCCAGTATAACTTTTTCCACAGACACCTTACTAAACAGGATTAAAAATATGTAAATAATGCAGACAGCAGGTATATCACATGAGAGAATAAGAGGGAAAGATTAAAACAGATATGAAATTTGAACACATTTAAAATACTTGAGAATGCAATTTATTTTCTCAAAGATTTTTAAAGTAACTGTGAAGAATACATTTTTTTGCATATTTCTAAAATAAAATGTTAATAAAAACCTACTTACTTTTTCAACATTAATCATCTTTATACATTGTTGTATTATTGTTAAAGACAGCCTTATTCTCATTTCCTATCAGAAACAAAGTAAGTTGTTAAAAAATATAATGACAATAAATAATGAAACACTTGCAGATGATCAAATATTTTGGTCTTAAATGGGCATGACTGATTTGCAGTAACTTTTTACTTTGCAAAGGTTTTAGGATTCATTCAATAATAGCTCAGTGTTTAAAAAATAAAACTTTGTATCCAGAAAAATTGTAAGAAATAAAAATAACGAAGAACAAAAGCTACTTAAAGCACGTATAGTACATGACTGACTGATTTACAGGGAAATATTAGCAAAAACAACTTATGACTAATAACTTTCAACGATCAAACCAAAAATGGATTTTGGAGAATTTAGGAAATAATGAATAATTTTAGTTTAATTTTAAAAATGCTACGGACATGGAGAAAACAACAGATACACACGAAGGCAATTGGCAAGTATATTTTAAGGGTTATATCTTGACTCCATTGAAAATTACTAAAGCAATAATGCAAATGTTAGTTTGGAATGAGAGAGAGAGGGTGGGGATGTATTTAAATGCGGATAAATGGTAGAATGATTAATGGCCTGTGTTTCTATCACACTTTATCCAGTCCTGAGGACCCCAAGGTGCATTCACCCATTCACACACACATTCACACACCGGTGATGGTTAGCTGTATTATAGCCACAGCTGCCCTGGAGAACACTGATAGAGGCAAGGCTGCCGTACACTGGCACAATAGGGCCCTCTGACCATCACCAGTGGGAAAAGAGGGTTAAGCTTCATTCCCAAAAATATGACAATCGAAACAAACGGAGACAGGTTTGAACCAGCAAACCTCTATTTACAGGACGAACTCCTACCTCCTGAGCCACAGTTGCCCCAAAAAACAAAACAGACCCATTGATATTGGCTTATTCCCAGAATTCCTGCTACATGTAAAGAGGAAGATATATAATCCTTCTTAATCAGAGGCTTGTTTAATCATAACAAACTGTCCACAAATGGAGCTTATCACACCCCAAAAAAGTATTTACATTTTTCTTGCTAGTAGCAGTGAGGACCTTCATTGACTTCCATTTCTTTTAGTGACTGTATAATGCCTAAACCAGACGTTTTTTCCAAACCCTAACCTTCACTAAAACATAATTTAAAGCATATCTCTAAAACCAAGCAGTAGAGCTCAGTAACATTTTCCCGAAAGTGAGGAACAGGCAGGATATTCTTACTTTATTATAAATAGTCATGTAACAAAAGAAGACAACAACAGAAAGTTGGTATGTTTTAAACAACAATCCAGGCTTTATTATTAGTTTCATCGGTGTTGCTGATACAAAGAAAGAACTGAAAAAATATTGTTCTAAGCCTACATTTTAATTTAAAATATTAAAAGTTTAGATTTTTTCTTTTGCCCCAAGATTAATTTTACCTGCTCATAGTTTGGGATGTATTTTGTGATTGGAAGCTGTTTTAACTTGGAGTCATTTTCCATCTACAGTACTGATCAAAAAGAAAAGGCGAATGGAGAAACAGAATCTAAAAAAAGGTAAATAACATGGCAGAGTTTGATGGAAGTTTTCATTCATTTAAGAAAGCTCAAATTAATGTTGACAAAACTGCGAGAAACATGAGCTTGATAATAACTGAAGATGTTTTCAACAGTAATGATGATATGGAGAATGCCAACCCTGAAGGGAAAGCCAAACTGTAAGTTGTTGAGAAGGTGTTTTCACTCTAATTTAAAGCCTATTTTAAAGGAACAGACACACATTTAATTTATGACTCTGGGCTCTCTCTGAGCTCTCATTTCACCTTCCCGCGTGCTCGTTCATTTCTGTAAAAAGGAGCAATAAGAACAACAAACAACAATTATATATTTTAACAGTGAGACGTCGTTCACTGGACTCAGTTCTAGTAACTGAGTCCAGCTTTATCTCAGCATAAGGTTTTTATTTGAAACAAGAGTTAAAAAGGAAACTCCTCCCACATAGATCTTCGTTCACAGAATGTTCAGCTTCTTCACAAAAGGCACACAGGATGTGCCACATTCCTCTTGATTATTCACGGTTTCTAAGTGTTTCCATGTGGACTACAAAATTAAACCCTCATACAACATTAACAGAATTTATATCTCTTCAAAGTGTTACTCTAAATCAATCTTTTGTGAAACAAGACTGCCTTTTCTGATACAAAGAAAGAACTGAAAACATCTTGTTCTAAGCCTACATTTTGATTTAAAATATAAAAAGTTTAGATTTTTCTTTGCCCCAAAATTAATTTTACCTGCTCATAGTTTGGAATGTATTCTGTGATTGGAAGCTGTTTTAACTTGGAATCATTTTCCATCTACAGTACTGATCAGAAAGAAACGTCGCATGGAGAGACAGAATCTAAAAAAAGGTAAATAACATGGCAGAGTTTGATGGAAGTTTTCCTTCATTTAAGAAAGCTCAAAGTAATGTTCACAAAACTGCGAGAATCATGAGCTTGATAATAACTGAAGATGTTTTCAACAGTAATGCCGATATGGAGAATGCCAACCCTGAAGGGAAAGCCAAACCGTAAGTGTTACTCTAAATCAATCTTTTGTGAAACAAGACTGCCTTTTCATTGGCCCCAGTATAACTTTTTCCACAGACACCTTACTAAACAGGATTAAAAATATGTAAATAATGCAGACAGCAGGTATATCACATGAGAGAATAAGAGGGAAAGATTAAAACAGATATGAAATTTGAACACATTTAAAATACTTGAGAATGCAATTTATTTTCTCAAAGATTTTTAAAGTAACTGTGAAGAATACATTTTTTTGCATATTTCTAAAATAAAATGTTAATAAAAACCTACTTACTTTTTCAACATTAATCATCTTTATACATTGTTGTATTATTGTTAAAGACATCCTTATTGTCATTTCCTATCAGAAACAAAGTAAGTTGTTAAAAAATATAATGACAATAAATAATGAAACACTTGCAGATGATCAAAAATTTTGGTCTTAAATGGGCATGACTGATTTGCAGTAACTTTTTACTTTGCCAAGGTTTTAGGATCCATTCAATAGTAGCTCAGTGTTAAAAAAAATAAAAATTTTGTATCCAGAAAAATTGTCAGAAAGAAAAATAACGAAGAACAAAAGCTACTTAAAGCACGTATAGTATATGACTGACTGATTTACAGGAAAATATTAGCAAAAAAAACTTATGATTAATAAATTTCAACGATCAAACCAAATATGGATTTTGGAGAATTTAAGAAATAATTAATCATTTTAGTTTAATTTTAACAATGCTACGGACATGGAGAAAACAACAGATACACACGAAGGCAATTGGCAAGTATATTTTAAGGGTTATATCTTGACTCCTTGAAAATTACTAAAGCAATAATGCAAATGTTAGTTTGGAATGAGAGAGAGAGGGTGGGGATGTATTTAAATGCGGATAAATGGTAGAATGGTTAATGGCCTGTGTTTCTATCACACTTTATCCAGTCCTGAGGACCCCAAGGC
Source organism: Valencia hispanica (assembly GCA_963556495.2). Taxonomy (NCBI): domain Eukaryota; kingdom Metazoa; phylum Chordata; class Actinopteri; order Cyprinodontiformes; family Valenciidae; genus Valencia; species Valencia hispanica. The sequence continues at coordinate 11,119,307 of OY747707.1, read as the reverse complement.
GCATTCACCCATTCACACACACATTCACACACCGGTGATGGTTAGCTGTATTAGAGCCACAGCTGCCCTGGAGAACACTGATAGAGGCAAGGCTGCCGTACACTGGCACAATAGGGCCCTCTGACCATCACCAGTGGGAAAAGAGGGTTAAGCTTCATTCCCAAAAATATGACAATCGAAAAAAAACGGAGACGGGTTAAAACCAGCAACCCTCTATTTACAGGACGAACTCCTACCTCCTGAGCCACAGTAGCCCCAAAAAATAAAATAGACCCATTGATATTGGCTTTTTCCCAGAATTCCTGCTACATGTAAAGTGGAACATATATGATCCTTCTTAATCAGAGGCTTGTTTAATCATAACAAACTGTCCACAAACAGGGCTTATCACGTCCCGAAAAAGTATTTAGAGTTTACTTGCTAGTAGCAGTGAGGACCTTCATTGACTTCCATTTCTTTTAGTGACTGTATAATGTCTAAACCCGAAGTTTTTTCCAAACCCTAACCTTCACTAAAGCCTAATTCAAAGCATATCTCTAAAACCAAGCAGTAGAGCTCAGTAACATTTTCCCGAAAGTGAGGACCAGGCAGGATATTCTTATTTTATTATAAATAGTCATGTAACAAAAGAAGACAACAACAGAAAGTTGGTATGTTTAAACAACAATCCAGGCTTTATTATTAGTTTCATCGGTGTTGCTGATACAAAGAAAGAACTGAAAAAATCTTGTTCTAAGCCTACATTTTTTATTTAAAATATTAACAGTATAGATTTTTTCTTTTGCCCCAAAATTAATTTTACCTGCTCATAGTTTGGGATGTATTCTGTGATTGGAATCAGGTTTTAACTTGGAATCATTTTCCATCTACAGTACTGATCAGAAAGAAAAGTCGCATGGAGAAACAGAATCTAAAAAAAGTTAAATAACATGGCAGAGTTGAATGGAAGTTTTCATTCATTTAAGAAAGCTCAAATTAATGTTGACAAAACTGCAAGAAACATGAGCTTGATAATAACTGAAGATGTTTTCAACAGTAATGCCGATATGGAGAATGCCAACCCTGAAGGGAAAGCCAAACCGTAAGTGTTACTCTAAATCAATCTTTTGTGAAACAAGACTGCCTTTTCATTTGCCCCAGTATAACTTTTTCCAAAGACACCTTACTAAACAGGATTAAAAATATGTAAATAATGCAGACAGCAGGTATATCACATGAGAGAATAAGAGGGAAAGATTAAAACAGATATGAAATTTGAACACATTTAAAATACTTGAGAAGGCCATTTATTTTCTCAAAGATTTTTAAATTAATTGTGAAGAATACATTTTTTTGCATATTTCTAAAATAAAATGTTAATAAAAACCTACTTGCTTTTTCAACATTAATCATCTTTATACATTGTTGTATTATTGTTAAAGACAGCCTTATTCTCATTTCCTATCAGAAACAAAGTAAGTTGTTAAAGAAAAATAATGACAATAAATAATGAAACACTTGCAGATGATCAAAAATTTTTGTCTTAAATGGGCATGACTGATTTGCAGTAACTTTTTACTTTGCCAAGGTTTTAGGATTCATTCAATAATAGCTCTGTGTTTAAAAAATAAAACTTTGTATCCAGAAAAATTGTAAGAAAGAAAAATAGTGAAGAACAAAAGCTACTTAAAGCACGTATAGTACATGACTGACTGATTTACAGGAAAATATTAGCAAAAAAAACTTACGACTAATAACTTTCAACGATCAAACCAAATATGGATTTTGGAGAATTTAAGAAATAATTAATAATTTTAGTTTAATTTTAAAAATGCTACGGACATGGAGAAAACAACAGATACACACGAAGGCAATTGGCAAGTATGTTTTAAGGGTTATATTCAATTCAATTCAATTCAATTCAGTTTATTTATATAGCGCCAATTCACAACAGATGTCATCTCAAGGCACTTAACAAGAAGTCATTTCAATACATTTATACAAACATTCCAATCAGTTAAAAAGTTTCCTATTTAAGGAATCCCAGCAGATTGCGTCAGTCATTGGCGTGAGGTTGGGCAGATTTCCAACCACAGCAATCCTTCAGCAATCCCTCATACTGAGCAAGCATGTAGCGACAGTGGAGAGGAAAAACTCCCCTTTAACAGGAAGAAACCTCCAACAGAACCAGGCTCAGTAGGAGCGGCCATCTGCCACGACCGTCTGGGGGTTTGAGAAGACAGAGCAGAACACAGAAGGAACAGAAGATCTGATATAAGAGAACTTTCTATGTTACAGAAAGTAAAAAGTTGATAACAGGACACAGTGGATGTTCAGTTACTGAGAGGATCATCCCAGTCGATGACCCCCGTCCAACAGGGCATTGCAGCCAAGCAGGATACCAGACCAGGTGTATCTTCGATGGGGAGAAAAACACTGAGAGAAAACAAAGTTAACAGTCGAAATAACAGAATGTACTGTAATACAACTGGAGAGTCGTAGGAGAAAAGGAAGTAGCAGAGTGAAGAAAATTGGTAAGTCTGTCCTCCAGCAGTCTAAGCCTATAGCAGCATAACTACAGAGATAGCTCAGGATGACCTAAGCCACTCTAACTATAAGCTTTATCAAAAAGGAAAGTTTTAAGCCTGGCCTTAAAAGTAAACAGAGTGTCTGCCTCACGGACTAAAGCTGGGAGCTGGTTCCACAGGAGAGGAGCCTGATAACTAAAATATCTTGACTCCATTGAAAATTACTAAAGCAAAAATGCAAATGTTAGTTTGGAATGAGAGAGAGAGATTCTGGATGTATTTAAATGCGGATAAATGGTAGAATGGTTAATGGCCTGTGTTTCTATCACACTTTATCCAGTCCTGAGGACCCCAAGGCGCATTCACCCATTCACACACACATTCACACACCGGTGATGGTTAGCTGTATTAGAGCCACAGCTGCCCTGGAGAACACTGATAGAGGCAAGGCTGCCGTACACTGGCACAATAGGGCCCTCTGACCATCACCAGTGGGAAAAGAGGGTTAAGCTTCATTCCCAAAAATATGACAATCGAAACAAACGGAGACAGGTTTGAACCAGCAAACCTCTATTTACAGGACGAACTCCTACCTCCTGAGCCACAGTTGTCCCCCCCCAAAAAATAGACCCATTCATATTGGCTTATTCCCAGAATTCCTGCTACATGTAAAGTGGAACATATATGATCCTTCTTAATCAGAGGCTTGTTTAATCATAACAAACTGTCCACAAATGGAGCTTATCACGTCCCGAAAAAGTATTTAGAGTTTACTTGCTAGTAGCAGTGAGGACCTTCATTGACTTCCATTTCTTTTAGTGACTGTATAATGCCTAAACCAGACGTTTTTTCCAAACCCTAACCTTCACTAAAACCTAATTCAAAGCATATCTCTAAAACCAAGCAGTAGAGCTCAGTAACATTTTCCCGAAAGTGAGGAACAGGCAGGATATTCTTACTTTATTATAAATAGTCATATAACAAAAGAAGACAACAACAGAAAGTTGGTATGTTTAAACAACAATCCAGGCTTTATTATTAGTTTCATCGGTGTTGCTGATACAATAAAAGAACTGAAAAAATATTGTTCTAAGCCTACATTTTGATTTAAAATATTAAAAGTTTAAATTTTTTCTTTTGCCCCAAAATTAATTTTACCTGCTCCTAGTTTGGGATGTATTCTGTGATTGGAAGCTGTTTTAACTTGGAATCATTTTCCATCTACAGTACTGATCAGAATGAAAATGTGCATGGAGAACCAGAATCTAAAAGAAGGTAAATAAGATGGCAGAGTTTGATGGAAGTTTTCCTTCATTTAAGAAAGCTCAAATTAATGTTGACAAAACTGCGAAAAACATGAGCTTGATAATAACTGAAGATGTTTTCAACAGTAATGCCGATATGGAGAATGCCAACCCTGAAGGGAAAGCCAAACCGTAAGTGTTACTCTAAATCAATCTTTTGTGAAACAAGACTGCCTTTTCATTGGCCCCAGTATAACTTTTTCCACAGACACCTTACTAAACAGGATTAAAAATATGTAAATAATGCAGACAGCAGGTATATCACATGAGAGAATAAGAGGGAAAGATTAAAACAGATATGAAATTTGAACACATTTAAAATACTTGAGAAGGCAATTTATTTTCTCAAAGATTTTTAAAGTAACTGTGAAGAATACATTTTTTTGCATATTTCTAAAATAAAATGTTAATAAAAACCTACTTAGTTTTTCAACATTAATCATCTTTATACATTGTTGTATTATTGTTAAAGACAGCCTTATTCTCATTTCCTATCAGAAACAAAGTAAGTTGTTAAAAAATATAATGACAATAAATAATGAAACACTTGCAGATGATCAAATATTTTGGTCTTAAATGGGCATGACTGATTTGCAGTAACTTTTTACTTTGCAAAGGTTTTAGGATTCATTCAATAATAGCTCAGTGTTTAAAAAATAAAACTTTGTATCCAGAAAAATTGTAAGAAATAAAAATAACGAAGAACAAAAGCTACTTAAAGCACGTATAGTACATGACTGACTGATTTACAGGAAAATATTAGCAAAAACAACTTATGACTAATAACTTTCAACGATCAAACCAAAAATGGATTTTGGAGAATTTAGGAAATAATTAATAATTTTAGTTTAATTTTAAAAATGCTACGGACATGGAGAAAACAGATACACACGAAGGCAATTGGCAAGTATGTTTTAAGGGTTATATCTTGACTCCTTGAAAATTACTAAAGCAATAATGCAAATGTTAGTTTGGAATGAGAGAGAGAGGGTGGGGATGTATTTAAATGCGGATAAATGGTAGAATGGTTAATGGCCTGTGTTTCTATCACACTTTATCCAGTCCTGAGGACCCCAAGGCGCATTCACCCATTCACACACACATTCACACACCGGTGATGGTTAGCTGTATTATAGCCACAGCTGCCCTGGAGAACACTGATAGAGGCAAGGCTGCCGTACACTGGCACAATAGGGCCCTCTGACCATCACCAGTGGGAAAAGAGGGTTAAGCTTCATTCCCAAAAATATTACAATCGAAACAAACGGAGACGGGTTTGAACCAGCAACCCTCTATTTACAGGACGAACTCCTACCTCCTGAGCCACAGTTGCCCCAAAAAACAAAACAGACCCATTGATATTGGCTTATTTCCAGATATCCTGCTACATGTAAAGTGGAACATATATAATCCTTCTTAATCAGAGGCTTGTTTAATCATAACAAACTGTCCACAAATGGAGCTTATCACACCCCAAAAAAGTATTTACATTTTTCTTGCTAGTAGCAGTGAGGACCTTCATTGACTTCCATTTCTTTTAGTGACTGTATAATGTCCAAACCAGACGTTTTTTCCAAACCCTAACCTTCACTAAAACATAATTTAAAGCATATCTCTAAAACCAAGCAGTAGAGCTCAGTAACATTTTCCCGAATGTGAGGAACAGGCAGGATATTCTTACTTTATTATAAATAGTCATGTAACAAAAGAAGACCACAACAGAAAGTTGGTATGTTTAAACAACAATCCAGGCTTTATTATTAGTTTCATCGGTGTTGCTGATACAAAGAAAGAACTGAAAAAATATTGTTCTAAGCCTACATTTTGATTTAAAATATTAAAAGTTTAGATTTTTTCTTTTGCCCCAAGATTAATTTTACCTGCTCATAGTTTGGGATGTATTTTGTGATTGGAAGCTGTTTTAACTTGGAGTCATTTTCCATCTACAGTACTGATCAAAAAGAAAAGGCGAATGGAGAAACAGAATCTAAAAAAAGGTAAATAACATGGCAGAGTTTGATGGAAGTTTTCATTCATTTAAGAAAGCTCAAATTAATGTTGACAAAACTGCGAGAAACATGAGCTTGATAATAACTGAAGATGTTTTCAACAGTAATGATGATATGGAGAATGCCAACCCTGAAGGGAAAGCCAAACTGTAAGTTGTTGAGAAGGTGTTTTCACTCTAATTTAAAGCCTATTTTAAAGGAACAGACACACATTTAATTTATGACTCTGGGCTCTCTCTGAGCTCTCATTTCACCTTCCCGCGTGCTCGTTCATTTCTGTAAAAAGGAGCAATAAGAACACTAAACAACAATTATATATTTTAACAGTGAGACGTCGTTCACTGGACTCAGTTCTAGTAACTGAGTCCAGCTTTATCTCAGCATAAGGTTTTTATTTGAAACAAGAGTTAAAAAGGAAACTCCTCCCACATAGATCTTCGTTCACAGAATGTTCAGCTTCTTCACAAAAGGCACACAGGATGTGCCACATTCCTCTTGATTATTCACGGTTTCTAAGTGTTTCCATGTGGACTACAAAATTAAACCCTCATACAACATTAACAGAATTTATATCTCTTCAAAGTGTTACTCTAAATCAATCTTTTGTGAAACAAGACTGCCTTTTCTGATACAAAGAAAGAACTGAAAACATCTTGTTCTAAGCCTACATTTTGATTTAAAATATAAAAAGTTTAGATTTTTCTTTGCCCCAAAATTAATTTTACCTGCTCATAGTTTGGAATGTATTCTGTGATTGGAAGCTGTTTTAACTTGGAATCATTTTCCATCTACAGTACTGATCAGAAAGAAACGTCGCATGGAGAGACAGAATCTAAAAAAAGGTAAATAACATGGCAGAGTTTGATGGAAGTTTTCCTTCATTTAAGAAAGCTCAAAGTAATGTTCACAAAACTGCGAAAATCATGAGCTTGATAATAACTGAAGATGTTTTCAACAGTAATGCCGATATGGAGAATGCCAACCCTGAAGGGAAAGCCAAACTGTAAGTGTTACTCTAAATCAATCTTTTGTGAAACAAGACTGCCTTTTCATTGGCCCCAGTATAACTTTTTCCACAGACACCTTACTAAACAGGATTAAAAATATGTAAATAATGCAGACAGCAGGTATATCACATGAGAGAATAAGAGGGAAAGATTAAAACAGATATGAAATTTGAACACATTTAAAATACTTGAGAATGCAATTTATTTTCTCAAAGATTTTTAAATTAACTGTGAAGAATACATTTTTTTGCATATTTCTAAAATAAAATGTTAATAAAAACCTACTTACTTTTTCAACATTAATCATCTTTATACATTGTTGTATTATTGTTAAAGACATCCTTATTGTCATTTCCTATCAGAAACAAAGTAAGTTGTTAAAGAAAAATAATGACAATAAATAATGAAACACTTGCAGATGATCAAATATTTTGGTCTTAAATGGGCATGACTGATTTGCAGTAACTTTTTACTTTGCCAAGGTTTTAGGATCCATTCAATAGTAGCTCAGTGTTAAAAAAAATAAAAATTTTGTATCCAGAAAAATTGTCAGAAAGAAAAATAACGAAGAACAAAAGCTACTTAAAGCACGTATAGTATATGACTGACTGATTTACAGGAAAATATTAGCAAAAAAAACTTATGATTAATAAATTTCAACGATCAAACCAAATATGGATTTTGGAGAATTTAAGAAATAATTAATCATTTTAGTTTAATTTTAACAATGCTACGGACATGGAGAAAACAACAGATACACACGAAGGCAATTGGCAAGTATATTTTAAGGGTTATATCTTGACTCCTTGAAAATTACTAAAGCAATAATGCAAATGTTAGTTTGGAATGAGAGAGAGAGGGTGGGGATGTATTTAAATGCGGATAAATGGTAGAATGGTTAATGGCCTGTGTTTCTATCACACTTTATCCAGTCCTGAGGACCCCAAGGCGCATTCACCCATTCACACACACATTCACACACCGGTGATGGTTAGCTGTATTATAGCCACAGCTGCCCTGGAGAACACTGATAGAGGCAAGGCTGCCGTACACTGGCACAATAGGGCCCTCTGACCATCACCAGTGGGAAAAGAGGGTTAAGCTTCATTCCCAAAAATATGACAATCGAAAAAAGACGGAGACGGGTTTGAACCAGCAACCCTCTATTTACAGGACGAACTCCTACCTCCTGAGCCACAGTAGCCCCAAAAAACAAAATAGACCCATTGATATTGGCTTTTTCCCAGAATTCCTGCTACATGTAAAGTGGAACATATATGATCCTTCTTAATCAGAGGCTTGTTTAATCATAACAAACTGTCCACAAATGGAGCTTATCACGTCCCGAAAAAGTATTTAGAGTTTACTTGCTAGTAGCAGTGAGGACCTTCATTGACTTCCATTTCTTTTAGTGACTGTATAATGTCTAAACCCGAAGTTTTTTCCAAACCCTAACCTTCACTAAAGCCTAATTCAAAGCATATCTCTAAAACCAAGCAGTAGAGCTCAGTAACATTTTCCCGAAAGTGAGGACCAGGCAGGATATTCTTATTTTATTATAAATAGTCATGTAACAAAAGAAGACAACAACAGAAAGTTGGTATGTTTAAACAACAATCCAGGCTTTATTATTAGTTTCATCGGTGTTGCTGATACAAAGAAAGAACTGAAAAAATCTTGTTCTAAGCCTACATTTTTTATTTAAAATATTAACAGTATAGATTTTTTCTTTTGCCCCAAAATTAATTTTACCTGCTCATAGTTTGGGATGTATTCTGTGATTGGAATCAGGTTTTAACTTGGAATCATTTTCCATCTACAGTACTGATCAGAAAGAAAAGTCGCATGGAGAAACAGAATCTAAAAAAAGTTAAATAACATGGCAGAGTTGAATGGAAGTTTTCATTCATTTAAGAAAGCTCAAATTAATGTTGACAAAACTGCAAGAAACATGAGCTTGATAATAACTGAAGATGTTTTCAACAGTAATGCCGATATGGAGAATGCCAACCCTGAAGGGAAAGCCAAACCGTAAGTGTTACTCTAAATCAATCTTTTGTGAAACAAGACTGCCTTTTCATTTGCCCCAGTATAACTTTTTCCAAAGACACCTTACTAAACAGGATTAAAAATATGTAAATAATGCAGACAGCAGGTATATCACATGAGAGAATAAGAGGGAAAGATTAAAACAGATATGAAATTTGAACACATTTAAAATACTTGAGAAGGCCATTTATTTTCTCAAAGATTTTTAAATTAATTGTGAAGAATACATTTTTTTGCATATTTCTAAAATAAAATGTTAATAAAAACCTACTTGCTTTTTCAACATTAATCATCTTTATACATTGTTGTATTATTGTTAAAGACATCCTTATTCTCATTTCCTATCAGAAACAAAGTAAGTTGTTAAAGAAAAATAATGACAATAAATAATGAAACACTTGCAGATGATCAAAAATTTTTGTCTTAAATGGGCATGACTGATTTGCAGTAACTTTTTACTTTGCCAAGGTTTTAGGATTCATTCAATAATAGCTCTGTGTTTAAAAAATAAAACTTTGTATCCAGAAAAATTGTAAGAAAGAAAAATAGTGAAGAACAAAAGCTACTTAAAGCACGTATAGTACATGACTGACTGATTTACAGGAAAATATTAGCAAAAACAACTTACGACTAATAACTTTCAACGATCAAACCAAATATGGATTTTGGAGAATTTAAGAAATAATTAATAATTTTAGTTTAATTTTAAAAATGCTACGGACATGGAGAAAACAACAGATACACACGAAGGCAATTGGCAAGTATGTTTTAAGGGTTATATTCAATTCAATTCAATTCAATTCAGTTTATTTATATAGCGCCAATTCACAACAGATGTCATCTCAAGGCACTTAACAAGAAGTCATTTCAATACATTTATACAAACATTCCAATCAGTTAAAAAGTTTCCTATTTAAGGAATCCCAGCAGATTGCGTCAGTCATTGGCGTGAGGTTGGGCAGATTTCCAACCACAGCAATCCTTCAGCAATCCCTCATACTGAGCAAGCATGTAGCGACAGTGGAGAGGAAAAACTCCCCTTTAACAGGAAGAAACCTCCAACAGAACCAGGCTCAGTAGGAGCGGCCATCTGCCACGACCGTCTGGGGGTTTGAGAAGACAGAGCAGAACACAGAAGGAACAGAAGATCTGATATAAGAGAACTTTCTATGTTACAGAAAGTAAAAAGTTGATAACAGGACACAGTGGATGTTCAGTTACTGAGAGGATCATCCCAGTCGATGACCCCCGTCCAACAGGGCATTGCAGCCAAGCAGGATACCAGACCAGGTGTATCTTCGATGGGGAGAAAAACACTGAGAGAAAACAAAGTTAACAGTCGAAATAACAGAATGTACTGTAATACAACTGGAGAGTCGTAGGAGAAAAGGAAGTAGCAGAGTGAAGAAAATTGGTAAGTCTGTCCTCCAGCAGTCTAAGCCTATAGCAGCATAACTACAGAGATAGCTCAGGATGACCTAAGCCACTCTAACTATAAGCTTTATCAAAAAGGAAAGTTTTAAGCCTGGCCTTAAAAGTAAACAGAGTGTCTGCCTCACGGACTAAAGCTGGGAGCTGGTTCCACAGGAGAGGAGCCTGATAACTAAAATATCTTGACTCCATTGAAAATTACTAAAGCAAAAATGCAAATGTTAGTTTGGAATGAGAGAGAGAGATTCTGGATGTATTTAAATGCGGATAAATGGTAGAATGGTTAATGGCCTGTGTTTCTATCACACTTTATCCAGTCCTGAGGACCCCAAGGCGCATTCACCCATTCACACACACATTCACACACCGGTGATGGTTAGCTGTATTAGAGCCACAGCTGCCCTGGAGAACACTGATAGAGGCAAGGCTGCCGTACACTGGCACAATAGGGCCCTCTGACCATCACCAGTGGGAAAAGAGGGTTAAGCTTCATTCCCAAAAATATGACAATCGAAACAAACGGAGACAGGTTTGAACCAGCAACCCTCTATTTACAGGACGAACTCCTACCTCCTGAGCCACAGTTGTCCCCCCCAAAAAAATAGACCCATTCATATTGGCTTATTCCCAGAATTCCTGCTACATATGTAAAGTGGAACATATATGATCCTTCTTAATCAGAGGCTTGTTTAATCATAACAAACTGTCCACAAATGGAGCTTATCACGTCCCGAAAAAGTATTTAGAGTTTACTTGCTAGTAGCAGTGAGGACCTTCATTGACTTCCATTTCTTTTAGTGACTGTATAATGCCTAAACCAGACGTTTTTTCCAAACCCTAACCTTCACTAAAACATAATTTAAAGCATATCTCTAAAACCAAGCGGTAGAGCTCCGTAACATTTTCCCGAAAGTGAGGACCAGGCAGGATATTCTTACTTTATTATAAATAGTCATGTAACAAAAGAAGACAACAACAGAAAGTTGGTATGTTTAAACAACAATCCAGGCTTTATTATTAGTTTCATCGGTGTTGCTGATACAAAAAAAGAACTGAAAAAATATTGTTCTAAGCCTACATTTTGATTTAAAATATTAAAAGTTTAAATTTTTTCTTTTGCCCCAAAATTAATTTTACCTGCTCATAGTTTGGGATGTATTCTGTGATTGGAAGCTGTTTTAACTTGGAATCATTTTCCATCTACAGTACTGATCAGAAAGAAAAGGCGCATGGAGAACCAGAATCTAAAAGAAGGTAAATAAGATGGCAGAGTTTGATGGAAGTTTTCATTCATTTTTGAAAGCTCAAATTAATGTTGACAAAACTGCGAGAAACATGAGCTTGATAATAACTGAAGATGTTTTCAACAGTAATGCCGATATGGAGAATGCCAACCCTGAAGGGAAAGCCAAACCGTAAGTGTTACTCTAAATCAATCTTTTGTGAAACAAGACTGCCTTTTCATTTGCCCCAGTATAACTTTTTCCACAGACACCTTACTAAACAGGATTAAAAATATGTAAATAATGCAGACAGCAGGTATATCACATGAGAGAATAAGAGGGAAAGATTAAAACAGATATGAAATTTGAACACATTTAAAATACTTGAGAAGGCAATTTATTTTCTCAAAGATTTTTAAAGTAACTGTGAAGAATACATTTTTTTGCATATTTCTAAAATAAAATGTTAATAAAAACCTACTTACTTTTTCAACATTAATCATCTTTATACATTGTTGTATTATTGTTAAAGACAGCCTTATTCTCATTTCCTATCAGAAACAAAGTAAGTTGTTAAAAAATATAATGACAATAAATAATGAAACACTTGCAGATGATCAAATATTTTGGTCTTAAATGGGCATGACTGATTTGCAGTAACTTTTTACTTTGCAAAGGTTTTAGGATTCATTCAATAATAGCTCAGTGTTTAAAAAATAAAACTTTGTATCCAGAAAAATTGTAAGAAATAAAAATAACGAAGAACAAAAGCTACTTAAAGCACGTATAGTACATGACTGACTGATGTACAGGAAAATATTAGCAAAAACAACTTATGACTAATAACTTTCAACGATCAAACCAAAAATGGATTTTGGAGAATTTAGGAAATAATGAATAATTTTAGTTTAATTTTAAAAATGCTACGGACATGGAGAAAACAGATACACACGAAGGCAATTGGCAAGTATGTTTTAAGGGTTATATCTTGACTCCATTGAAAATTACTAAAGCAATAATGCAAATGTTAGTTTGGAATGAGAGAGAGAGGGTGGGGATGTATTTAAATGCGGATAAATGGTAGAATGGTTAATGGCCTGTGTTTCTATCACACTTTATCCAGTCCTGAGGACCCCAAGGCGCATTCACCCATTCACACACACATTCACACACCGGTGATGGTTAGCTGTATTATAGCCACAGCTGCCCTGGAGAACACTGATAGAGGCAAGGCTGCCGTACACTGGCACAATAGGGCCCTCTGACCATCACCAGTGGGAAAAGAGGGTTAAGCTTCATTCCCAAAAATATGACAATCGAAAAAAAACGGAGACGGGTTTGAACCAGCAACCCTCTATTTACAGGACGAACTCCTACCTCCTGAACCACAGTAGCCCCAAAAAATAAAATAGACCCATTGATATTGGCTTTTTCCCAGAATTCCTGCTACATGTAAAGTGGAACATATATGATCCTTCTTAATCAGAGGCTTGTTTAATCATAACAAACTGTCCACAAACAGGGCTTATCACGTCCCGAAAAAGTATTTAGTTTACTTGCTAGTAGCAGTGAGGACCTTCATTGACTTCCATTTCTTTTAGTGACTGTATAATGTCTAATCCCGAAGTTTTTTCCAAACCCTAACCTTCACTAAAGCCTAATTCAAAGCATATCTCTAAAACCAAGCAGTAGAGCTCAGTAACATTTTCCCGAAAGTGAGGACCAGGCAGGATATTCTTATTTTATTATAAATAGTCATGTAACAAAAGAAGACAACAACAGAAAGTTGGTATGTTTAAACAACAATCCAGGCTTTATTATTAGTTTCATCGGTGTTGCTGATACAAAGAAAGAACTGAAAAAATCTTGTTCTAAGCCTACATTTTTTATTTAAAATATTAACAGTATAGATTTTTTCTTTTGCCCCAAAATTAATTTTACCTGCTCATAGTTTGGGATGTATTCTGTGATTGGAATCAGGTTTTAACTTGGAATCATTTTCCATCTACAGTACTGATCAGAAAGAAAAGTCGCATGGAGAAACAGAATCTAAAAAAAGTTAAATAACATGGCAGAGTTGAATGGAAGTTTTCATTCATTTAAGAAAGCTCAAATTAATGTTGACAAAACTGCAAGAAACATGAGCTTGATAATAACTGAAGATGTTTTCAACAGTAATGCCGATATGGAGAATGCCAACCCTGAAGGGAAAGCCAAACCGTAAGTGTTACTCTAAATCAATCTTTTGTGAAACAAGACTGCCTTTTCATTTGCCCCAGTATAACTTTTTCCACAGACACCTTACTAAACAGGATTAAAAATATGTAAATAATGCAGACAGCAGGTATATCACATGAGAGAATAAGAGGGAAAGATTAAAACAGATATGAAATTTGAACACATTTAAAATACTTGAGAAGGCCATTTATTTTCTCAAAGATTTTTAAATTAACTGTGAAGAATACATTTTATTGCATATTTCTAAAATAAAATGTTAATAAAAACCTACTTGCTTTTTCAACATTAATCATCTTTATACATTGTTGTATTATTGTTAAAGACAGCCTTATTCTCATTTCCTATCAGAAACAAAGTAAGTTGTTAAAGAAAAATAATGACAATAAATAATGAAACACTTGCAGATGATCAAAAATTTTTGTCTTAAATGGGCATGACTGATTTGCAGTAACTTTTTACTTTGCCAAGGTTTTAGGATCCATTCAATAGTAGCTCAGTGTTTAAAAAATAAAACTTTGTATCCAGAAAAATTGTAAGAAAGAAAAATAGTGAAGAACAAAAGCTACTTAAAGCATGTATAGTACATGACTGACTGATTTACAGGAAAATATTAGCAAAAACAACTTACGACTAATAACTTTCAACGATCAAACCAAATATGGATTTTGGAGAATTTAAGAAATAATTAATCATTTTAGTTTAATTTTAACAATGCTACGGACATGGAGAAAACAACAGATACACACGAAGGCAATTGGCAAGTATGTTTTAAGGGTTATATCTTGACTCCATTGAAAATTACTAAAGCAAAAATGCAAATGTTAGTTTGGAATGAGAGAGAGAGGGTGGGGATGTATTTAAATGCGGATAAATGGTAGAATGGTTAATGGCCTGTGTTTCTATCACACTTTATCCAGTCCTGAGGACCCCAAGGCGCATTCACCCATTCACACACACATTCACACACCGGTGATGGTTAGCTGTATTATAGCCACAGCTGCCCTGGAGAACACTGATAGAGGCAAGGCTGCCGTACACTGGCACAATAGGGCCCTCTGACCATCACCAGTGGGAAAAGAGGGTTAAGCTTCATTCCCCAAAATATGACAATCGAAACAAACGGAGACGGGTTTGAACCAGCAACCCTCTATTTACAGGACGAACTCCTACCTCCTGAGCCACAGTTGTCCCCCCCAAAAAAATAGACCCATTCATATTGGCTTATTCCCAGAATTCCTGCTACATGTAAAGTGGAACATATATGATCCTTCTTAATTAGAGGCTTGTTTAATCATAACAAACTGTCCACAAATGGAGCTTATCACGTCCCGAAAAAGTATTTAGAGCTTACTTGCTAGTAGCAGTGAGGACCTTCATTGACTTCCATTTCTTTTAGTG
The DNA here is from genome assembly GCA_963556495.2 of Valencia hispanica. Classification (NCBI taxonomy): domain Eukaryota; kingdom Metazoa; phylum Chordata; class Actinopteri; order Cyprinodontiformes; family Valenciidae; genus Valencia; species Valencia hispanica. The sequence goes on along the minus strand of OY747707.1, from coordinate 11,104,141 downwards.
ACTGTATAATGCCTAAACCAGACGTTTTTTCCAAACCCTAACCTTCACTAAAACATAATTTAAAGCATATCTCTAAAACCAAGCGGTAGAGCTCCGTAACATTTTCCCGAAAGTGAGGACCAGGCAGGATATTCTTACTTTATTATAAATAGTCATGTAACAAAAGAAGACAACAACAGAAAGTTGGTATGTTTAAACAACAATCCAGGCTTTATTATTAGTTTCATCGGTGTTGCTGATACAAAAAAAGAACTGAAAAAATATTGTTCTAAGCCTACATTTTGATTTAAAATATTAAAAGTTTAAATTTTTTCTTTTGCCCCAAAATTAATTTTACCTGCTCATAGTTTGGGATGTATTCTGTGATTGGAAGCTGTTTTAACTTGGAATCATTTTCCATCTACAGTACTGATCAGAAAGAAAAGGCGCATGGAGAACCAGAATCTAAAAGAAGGTAAATAAGATGGCAGAGTTTGATGGAAGTTTTCATTCATTTAAGAAAGCTCAAATTAATGTTGACAAAACTGCGAGAAACATGAGCTTGATAATAACTGAAGATGTTTTCAACAGTAATGCCGATATGGAGAATGCCAACCCTGAAGGGAAAGCCAAACCGTAAGTGTTACTCTAAATCAATCTTTTGTGAAACAAGACTGCCTTTTCATTTGCCCCAGTATAACTTTTTCCACAGACACCTTACTAAACAGGATTAAAAATATGTAAATAACGCAGACAGCAGGTATATCACATGAGAGAATAAGAGGGAAAGATTAAAACAGATATGAAATTTGAACACATTTAAAATACTTGAGAAGGCAATTTATTTTCTCAAAGATTTTTAAAGTAACTGTGAAGAATACATTTTTTTGCATATTTCTAAAATAAAATGTTAATAAAAACCTACTTAGTTTTTCAACATTAATCATCTTTATACATTGTTGTATTATTGTTAAAGACAGCCTTATTCTCATTTCCTATCAGAAACAAAGTAAGTTGATAAAAAATATAATGACAATAAATAATGAAACACTTGCAGATGATCAAATATTTTGGTCTTAAATGGGCATGACTGATTTGCAGTAACTTTTTACTTTGCCAAGGTTTTAGGATTCATTCAATAATAGCTCTGTGTTTAAAAAATAAAACTTTGTATCCAGAAAAATTGTAAGAAAGAAAAATAGTGAAGAACAAAAGCTACTTAAAGCACGTATAGTACATGACTGACTGATTTACAGGAAAATATTAGCAAAAACAACTTACGACTAATAACTTTCAACGATCAAACCAAATATGGATTTTGGAGAATTTAAGAAATAATTAATAATTTTAGTTTAATTTTAAAAATGCTACGGACATGGAGAAAACAACAGATACACACGAAGGCAATTGGCAAGTATGTTTTAAGGGTTATATTCAATTCAATTCAATTCAGTTTATTTATATAGCGCCAATTCACAACAGATGTCATCTCAAGGCACTTAACAAGAAGTCATTTCAATACAATTATACAAACATTCCAATCAGTTAAAAAGTTTCCTATTTAAGGAATCCCAGCAGATTGCGTCAGTCATTGGCGTGAGGTTGGGCAGATTTCCAACCACAGCAATCCTTCAGCAATCCCTCATACTGAGCAAGCATGTAGCGACAGTGGAGAGGAAAAACTCCCCTTTAACAGGAAGAAACCTCCAACAGAACCAGGCTCAGTAGGAGCGGCCATCTGCCACGACCGTCTGGGGGTTTGAGAAGACAGAGCAGAACACAGAAGGAACAGAAGATCTGATATAAGAGAACTTTCTATGTTACAGAAAGTAAAAAGTTGATAACAGGACACAGTGGATGTTCAGTTACTGAGAGGATCATCCCAGTCGATGACCCCCGTCCAACAGGGCATTGCAGCCAAGCAGGATACCAGACCAGGTGTATCTTCGATGGGGAGAAAAACACTGAGAGAAAACAAAGTTAACAGTCGAAATAACAGAATGTACTGTAATACAACTGGAGAGTCGTAGGAGAAAAGGAAGTAGCAGAGTGAAGAAAATTGGTAAGTCTGTCCTCCAGCAGTCTAAGCCTATAGCAGCATAACTACAGAGATAGCTCAGGATGACCTAAGCCACTCTAACTATAAGCTTTATCAAAAAGGAAAGTTTTAAGCCTGGCCTTAAAAGTAAACAGAGTGTCTGCCTCACGGACTAAAGCTGGGAGCTGGTTCCACAGGAGAGGAGCCTGATAACTAAAATATCTTGACTCCATTGAAAATTACTAAAGCAAAAATGCAAATGTTAGTTTGGAATGAGAGAGAGAGATTCTGGATGTATTTAAATGCGGATAAATGGTAGAATGGTTAATGGCCTGTGTTTCTATTACACTTTATCCAGTCCTGAGGACCCCAAGGCGCATTCACCAATTCACACACACATTCACACACCGGTGATGGTTAGCTGTATTAGAGCCACAGCTGCCCTGGAGAACACTGATAGAGGCAAGGCTGCCGTACACTGGCACAATAGGGCCCTCTGACCATCACCAGTGGGAAAAGAGGGTTAAGCTTCATTCCCAAAAATATGACAATCGAAACAAACGGAGACGGGTTTGAACCAGCAACCCTCTATTTACAGGACGAACTCCTACCTCCTGAGCCACAGTTGTCCCCCCCAAAAAAATAGACCCATTCATATTGGCTTATTCCCAGAATTCCTGCTACATATGTAAAGTGGAACATATATAATCCTTCTTAATTAGAGGCTTGTTTAATCATAACAAACTGTCCACAAATGGAGCTTATCACACCCCAAAAAAGTATTTAGAGTTTACTTGCTAGTAGCAGTGAGGACCTTCATTGACTTCCATTTCTTTTAGTGACTGTATAATGCCTAAACCAGACGTTTTTCCAAACCCTAACCTTCACTAAAACATAATTTAAAGCATATCTCTAAAACCAAGCGGTAGAGCTCCGTAACATTTTCCCGAAAGTGAGGACCAGGCAGGATATTCTTACTTTATTATAAATAGTCATGTAACAAAAGAAGACAACAACAGAAAGTTGGTATGTTTAAACAACAATCCAGGCTTTATTATTAGTTTCATCGGTGTTGCTGATACAAAAAAAGAACTGAAAAAATATTGTTCTAAGCCTACATTTTGATTTAAAATATTAAAAGTTTAAATTTTTTCTTTTGCCCCAAAATTAATTTTACCTGCTCATAGTTTGGGATGTATTCTGTGATTGGAAGCTGTTTTAACTTGGAATCATTTTCCATCTACAGTACTGATCAGAAAGAAAAGGCGCATGGAGAACCAGAATCTAAAAGAAGGTAAATAAGATGGCAGAGTTTGATGGAAGTTTTCCTTCATTTAAGAAAGCTCAAATTAATGTTGACAAAACTGCGAGAAACATGAGCTTGATAATAACTGAAGATGTTTTCAACAGTAATGCCGATATGGAGAATGCCAACCCTGAAGGGAAAGCCAAACCGTAAGTGTTACTCTAAATCAATCTTTTGTGAAACAAGACTGCCTTTTCATTTGCCCCAGTATAACTTTTTCCACAGACACCTTACTAAACAGGATTAAAAATATGTAAATAATGCAGACAGCAGGTATATCACATGAGAGAATAAGAGGGAAAGATTAAAACAGATATGAAATTTGAACACATTTAAAATACTTGAGAAGGCAATTTATTTTCTCAAAGATTTTTAAAGTAACTGTGAAGAATACATTTTTTTGCATATTTCTAAAATAAAATGTTAATAAAAACCTACTTACTTTTTCAACATTAATCATCTTTATACATTGTTGTATTATTGTAAAAGACATCCTTATTCTCATTTCCTATCAGAAACAAAGTAAGTTGTTAAAAAATATAATGACAATAAATAATGAAACACTTGCAGATGATCAAATATTTTGGTCTTAAATGGGCATGACTGATTTGCAGTAACTTTTTACTTTGCAAAGGTTTTAGGATTCATTCAATAATAGCTCAGTGTTTAAAAAATAAAACTTTGTATCCAGAAAAATTGTAAGAAATAAAAATAACGAAGAACAAAAGCTACTTAAAGCACGTATAGTACATGACTGACTGATTTACAGGAAAATATTAGCAAAAACAACTTATGACTAATAACTTTCAACGATCAAACCAAAAATGGATTTTGGAGAATTTAGGAAATAATGAATAATTTTAGTTTAATTTTCAAAATGCTACGGACATGGAGAAAACAGATACACACGAAGGCAATTGGCAAGTATATTTTAAGGGTTATATCTTGACTCCATTGAAAATTACTAAAGCAATAATGCAAATGTTAGTTTGGAATGAGAGAGAGAGGGTGGGGATGTATTTAAATGCGGATAAATGGTAGAATGGTTAATGGCCTGTGTTTCTATCACACTTTATCCAGTCCTGAGGACCCCAAGGCGCATTCACCCATTCACACACACATTCACACACCGGTGACGGTTAGCTGTATTATAGCCACAGCTGCCCTGGAGAACACTGATAGAGGCAAGGCTGCTGTACACTGGCACAATAGGGCCCTCTGACCATCACCAGTGGGAAAAGAGGGTTAAGCTTCATTCCCAAAAATATGACAATCGAAACAAACGGAGACGGGTTTGAACCAGCAACCCTCTATTTACAGGACGAACTCCTACCTCCTGAACCACAGTTGCCCCAAAAAACAAAATAGACCCATTGATATTGGCTTTTTCCCAGAATTCCTGCAACATGTAAAGTGGAACATATATGATCCTTCTTAATCAGAGGCTTGTTTAATCATAACAAACTGTCCACAAATGGAGCTTATCACACCCCAAAAAAGTATTTACATTTTTCTTGCTAGTAGCAGTGAGGACCTTCATTGACTTCCATTTCTTTTAGTGACTGTATAATGCCTAAACCAGACGTTTTTTCCAAACCCTAACCTTCACTAAAACATAATTTAAAGCATATCTCTAAAACCAAGCAGTAGAGCTCAGTAACATTTTCCCGAAAGTGAGGAAGAGGCAGGATATTCTTACTTTATTATAAATAGTCATGTAACAAAAGAAGACAACAACAGAAAGTTGGTATGTTTAAACAACAATCCAGGCTTTATTATTAGTTTCATCGGTGTTGCTGATACAAAGAAAGAACTGAAAAAATATTGTTCTAAGCCTACATTTTGATTTAAAATATTAAAAGTTTCGATTTTTTCTTTTGCCCCAAGATTAATTTTACCCGCTCATAGTTTGGGATGTATTTTGTGATTGGAAGCTGTTTTAACTTGGAGTCATTTTCCATCTACAGTACTGATCAAAAAGAAAAGGCGAATGGAGAAACAGAATCTAAAAAAAGGTAAATAACATGGCAGAGTTTGATGGAAGTTTTCATTCATTTAAGAAAGCTCAAATTAATGTTGACAAAACTGCGAGAAACATGAGCTTGATAATAACTGAAGATGTTTTCAACAGTAATGATGATATGGAGAATGCCAACCCTGAAGGGAAAGCCAAACTGTAAGTTGTTGAGAAGGTGTTTTCACTCTAATTTAAAGCCTATTTTAAAGGAACAGACACACATTTAATTTATGACCCTGGGCTCTCTCTGAGCTCTCATTTCACCTTCCCGCGTGCTCGTTCATTTCTGTAAAAAGGAGCAATAAGAACAACAAACAACAATTATATATTTTAACAGTGAGACGTCGTTCACTGGACTCAGTTCTAGTAACTGACTCCAGCTTTATCTCAGCATAAGGTTTTTATTTGAAACAAGAGTTAAAAAGGAACCTCCTCCCACATAGATCTTCGTTCACAGAATGTTCAGCTTCTTCACAAAAGGCACACAGGATGTGCCACATTCCTCTTGATTATTCACGGTTTCTAAGTGTTTCCATATGCACTACAAAATTAAACCCTCATACAACATTAACAGAATTTATATCTCTTCAAAGTGTTACTCTAAATCAATCTTTTGTGAAACAAGACTGCCTTTTCTGATACAAAGAAAGAACTGAAAACATCTTGTTCTAAGCCTACATTTTGATTTAAAATATAAAAAGTTTAGATTTTTCTTTGCCCCAAAATTAATTTTACCTGCTCATAGTTTGGAATGTATTCTGTGATTGGAAGCTGTTTTAACTTGGAATCATTTTCCATCTACAGTACTGATCAGAAAGAAACGTCGCATGGAGAAACAGAATCTAAAAAAAGGTAAATAACATGGCAGAGTTTGATGGAAGTTTTCCTTCATTTAAGAAAGCTCAAAGTAATGTTCACAAAACTGCGAGAATCATGAGCTTGATAATAACTGAAGATGTTTTCAACAGTAATGCCGATATGGAGAATGCCAACCCTGAAGGGAAAGCCAAACCGTAAGTGTTACTCTAAATCAATCTTTTGTGAAACAAGACTGCCTTTTCATTTGCCCCAGTATAACTTTTTCCACAGACACCTTACTAAACAGGATTAAAAATATGTAAATAATGCAGACAGCAGGTATATCACATGAGAGAATAAGAGGGAAAGATTAAAACAGATATGAAATTTGAACACATTTAAAATACTTGAGAAGGCAATTTATTTTCTCAAAGATTTTTAAATTAACTGTGAAGAATACATTTTTTTGCATATTTCTAAAATAAAATGTTAATAAAAACCTACTTACTTTTTCAACATTAATCATCTTTATACATTGTTGTATTATTGTTAAAGACATCCTTATTCTCATTTCCTATCAGAAACAAAGTAAGTTGTTAAAGAAAAATAATGACAATAAATAATGAAACACTTGCAGATGATCAAATATTTTGGTCTTAAATGGGCATGACTGATTTGCAGTAACTTTTTACTTTGCCAAGGTTTTAGGATTCATTCAATAATAGCTCAGTGTTAAAAAAAATAAAAATTTTGTATCCAGAAAAATTGTCAGAAAGAAAAATAACGAAGAACAAAACCTACTTAAAGCACGTATAGTACATGACTGACTGATTTACAGGAAAATATTAGCAAAAAAAACTTATGATTAATAAATTTCAACGATCAAACCAAATATGGATTTTGGAGAATTTAAGAAATAATTAATCATTTTAGTTTAATTTTAACAATGCTACGGACATGGAGAAAACAACAGATACACACGAAGGCAATTGGCAAGTATATTTTAAGGGTTATATCTTGACTCCTTGAAAATTACTAAAGCAATAATGCAAATGTTAGTTTGGAATGAGAGAGAGAGGGTGGGGATGTATTTAAATGCGGATAAATGGTAGAATGGTTAATGGCCTGTGTTTCTATCACACTTTATCCAGTCCTGAGGACCCCAAGGCGCATTCACCCATTCACACACACATTCACACACCGGTGATGGTTAGCTGTATTAGAGCCACAGCTGCCCTGGAGAACACTGATAGAGGCAAGGCTGCCGTACACTGGCACAATAGGGCCCTCTGACCATCACCAGTGGGAAAAGAGGGTTAAGCTTCATTCCCAAAAATATGACAATCGAAAAAAAACGGAGACGGGTTTGAACCAGCAACCCTCTATTTACAGGACGAACTCCTACCTCCTGAGCCACAGTAGCCCCAAAAAATAAAATAGACCCATTGATATTGGCTTTTTCCCAGAATTCCTGCTACATGTAAAGTGGAACATATATGATCCTTCTTAATCAGAGGCTTGTTTAATCATAACAAACTGTCCACAAACAGGGCTTATCACGTCCCGAAAAAGTATTTAGTTTACTTGCTAGTAACAGTGAGGACCTTCATTGACTTCCATTTCTTTTAGTGACTGTATAATGCCTAAACCAGACGTTTTTTCCAAACCCTAACCTTCACTAAAACATAATTTAAAGCATATCTCTAAAACCAAGCGGTAGAGCTCCGTAACATTTTCCCGAAAGTGAGGACCAGGCAGGATATTCTTACTTTATTATAAATAGTCATGTAACAAAAGAAGACAACAACAGAAAGTTGGTATGTTTAAACAACAATCCAGGCTTTATTATTAGTTTCATCGGTGTTGCTGATACAAAGAAAGAACTGAAAAAATCTTGTTCTAAGCCTACATTTTTTATTTAAAATATTAACAGTATAGATTTTTTCTTTTGCCCCAAAATTAATTTTACCTGCTCATAGTTTGGGATGTATTCTGTGATTGGAATCAGGTTTTAACTTGGAATCATTTTCCATCTACAGTACTGATCAGAAAGAAAAGTCGCATGGAGAAACAGAATGTAAAAAAAGTTAAATAACATGGCAGAGTTGAATGGAAGTTTTCATTCATTTAAGAAAGCTCAAATTAATGTTGACAAAACTGCAAGAAACATGAGCTTGATAATAACTCAAGATGTTTTCAACAGTAATGCCGATATGGAGAATGCCAACCCTGAAGGGAAAGCCAAACCGTAAGTGTTACTCTAAATCAATCTTTTGTGAAACAAGACTGCCTTTTCATTGGCCCCAGTATAACTTTTTCCACAGACACCTTACTAAACAGGATTAAAAATATGTAAATAATGCAGACAGCAGGTATATCACATGAGAGAATAAGAGGGAAAGATTAAAACAGATATGAAATTTGAACACATTTAAAATACTTGAGAATGCAATTTATTTTCTCAAAGATTTTTAAAGTAACTGTGAAGAATACATTTTTTTGCATATTTCTAAAATAAAATGTTAATAAAAACCTACTTACTTTTTCAACATTAATCATCTTTATACATTGTTGTATTATTGTTAAAGACATCCTTATTCTCATTTCCTATCAGAAACAAAGTAAGTTGTTAAAGAAAAATAATGACAATAAATAATGAAACACTTGCAGATGATCAAATATTTTGGTCTTAAATGGGCATGACTGATTTGCAGTAACTTTTTACTTTGCAAAGGTTTTAGGATCCATTCAATAATAGCTCAGTGTTTAAAAAAAATAAAACTTTGTATCCAGAAAATTTGTCAGAAAGAAAAATAACGAAGAACAAAAGCTACTTAAAGCACGTATAGTATATGACTGACTGATTTACAGGAAAATATTAGCAAAAAAAACTTATGATTAATAAATTTCAACGATCAAACCAAATATGGATTTTGGAGAATTTAAGAAATAATTAATCATTTTAGTTTAATTTTAACAATGCTACGGACATGGAGAAAACAACAGATACACACGAAGGCAATTGGCAAGTATGTTTTAAGGGTTATATCTTGACTCCATTGAAAATTACTAAAGCAATAATGCAAATGTTAGTTTGGAATGAGAGAGAGAGGGTGGGGATGTATTTAAATGCGGATAAATGGTAGAATGGTTAATGGCCTGTGTTTCTATCACACTTTATCCAGTCCTGAGGACCCCAAGGCGCATTCACCCATTCACACACACATTCACACACCGGTGATGGTTAGCTGTATTAGAGCCACAGCTGCCCTGGAGAACACTGATAGAGGCAAGGCTGCCGTACACTGGCACAATAGGGCCCTCTGACCATCACCAGTGGGAAAAGAGGGTTAAGCTTCATTCCCAAAAATATGACAATCGAAAAAAAATGGAGACGGGTTTGAACCAGCAACCCTCTATTTACAGGACGAACTCCTACCTCCTGAGCCACAGTTGTCCCCCCCAAAAAAATAGACCCATTGATATTGGCTTATTCCCAGAATTCCTGCTACATGTAAAGTGGAACATATATAATCCTTCTTAATCAGAGGCTTGTTTAATCATAACAAACTGTCCACAAATGGAGCTTATCGCACCCCAAAAAAGTATTTACATTTTTCTTGCTAGTAGCAGTGAGGACCTTCATTGACTTCCATTTCTTTTAGTGACTGTATAATGCCTAAACCAGACGTTTTTTTCCAAACCCTAACCTTCACTAAAACATAATTTAAAGCATATCTCTAAAACCAAGCAGTAGAGCTCAGTAACATTTTCCCGAAAGTGAGGAACAGGCAGGATATTCTTTCTTTATTATAAATAGTCATGTAACAAAAGAAGACAACAACAGAAAGTTGGTATGTTTAAACAACAATCCAGGCTTTATTATTAGTTTCATCGGTGTTGCTGATACAAAGAAAGAACTGAAAAAATATTGTTCTAAGCCTACATTTTGATTTAAAATATTAAAAGTTTCGATTTTTTCTTTTGCCCCAAGATTAATTTTACCTGCTCATAGTTTGGGATGTATTTTGTGATTGGAAGCTGTTTTAACTTGGAGTCATTTTCCATCTACAGTACTGATCAAAAAGAAAAGGCGAATGGAGAAATAGAATCTAAAAAAAGGTAAATAACATGGCAGAGTTTGATGGAAGTTTTCATTCATTTAAGAAAGCTCAAATTAATGTTGACAAAACTGCGAGAAACATGAGCTTGATAATAACTGAAGATGTTTTCAACAGTAATGATGATATGGAGAATGCCAACCCTGAAGGGAAAGCCAAACTGTAAGTTGTTGAGAAGGTGTTTTCACTCTAATTTAAAGCCTATTTTAAAGGAACAGACACACATTTAATTTATGACCCTGGGCTCTCTCTGAGCTCTCATTTCACCTTCCCGCGTGCTCGTTCATTTCTGTAAAAAGGAGAAATAAGAACACTAAACAACAATTATATATTTTAACAGTGAGACGTCGTTCACTGGACTCAGTTCTAGTAACTGAGTCCAGCTTTATCTTAGCATAAGGTTTTTATTTGAAACAAGAGTTAAAAAGGAAACTCCTCCCACATAGATCTTCGTTCACAGAATGTTCAGCTTCTTCACAAAAGGCACACAGGATGTGCCACATTCCTCTTGATTATTCACGGTTTCTAAGTGTTTCCATATGCACTACAAAATTAAACCCTCATACAACATTAACAGAATTTATATCTCTTCAAAGTGTTACTCTAAATCAATCTTTTGTGAAACAAGACTGCCTTTTCTGATACAAAGAAAGAACTGAAAACATCTTGTTCTAAGCCTACATTTTGATTTAAAATATAAAAAGTTTAGATTTTTCTTTGCCCCAAAATTAATTTTACCTGCTCATAGTTTGGGATGTATTCTGTGATTGGAAGCTGTTTTAACTTGGAATCATTTTCCATCTACAGTACTGATCAGAAAGAAACGTCGCATGGAGAGACAGAATCTAAAAAAAGGTAAATAACATGGCAGAGTTTGATGGAAGTTTTCCTTCATTTAAGAAAGCTCAAAGTAATGTTCACAAAACTGCGAGAATCATGAGCTTGATAATAACTGAAGATGTTTTCAACAGTAATGCCGATATGGAGAATGCCAACCCTGAAGGGAAAGCCAAACCGTAAGTGTTACTCTAAATCAATCTTTTGTGAAACAAGACTGCCTTTTCATTTGCCCCAGTATAACTTTTTGCACAGACACCTTACTAAACAGGATTAAAAATATGTAAATAATGCAGACAGCAGGTATATCACATGAGAGAATAAGAGGGAAAGATTAAAACAGATATGAAATTTGAACACATTTAAAATACTTGAGAATGCAATTTATTTTCTCAAAGATTTTTAAAGTAACTGTGAAGAATACATTTTTTTGCATATTTCTAAAATAAAATGTTAATAAAAACCAACTTACTTTTTCAACATTAATCATCTTTATACATTGTTGTATTATTGTTAAAGACATCCTTATTCTCATTTCCTATCAGAAACAAAGTAAGTTGTTAAAGAAAAATAATGACAATAAATAATGAAACACTTGCAGATGATCAAATATTTTGGTCTTAAATGGGCATGACTGATTTGCAGTAACTTTTTACTTTGCCAAGGTTTTAGGATCCATTCAATAGTAGCTCAGTGTTAAAAAAAAAAAAAAATTTGTATCCAGAAAAATTGTCAGAAAGAAAAATAACGAAGAACAAAACCTACTTAAAGCACGTATAGTACATGACTGACTGATTTACAGGAAAATATTAGCAAAAAAAACTTATGATTAATAAATTTCAACGATCAAACCAAATATGGATTTTGGAGAATTTAAGAAATAATCATTTTAGTTTAATTCTAACAATGCTACGGACATGGAGAAAACAACAGATACACACGAAGGCAATTGGCAAGTATATTTTAAGGGTTATATCTTGACTCCTTGAAAATTACTAAAGCAATAATGCAAATGTTAGTTTGGAATGAGAGAGAGAGGGTGGGGATGTATTTAAATGCGGATAAATGGTAGAATGGTTAATGGCCTGTGTTTCTATCACACTTTATCCAGTCCTGAGGACCCCAAGGCGCATTCACCCATTCACACACACATTCACACACCGGTGATGGTTAGCTGTATTAGAGCCACAGCTGCCCTGGAGAACACTGATAGAGGCAAGGCTGCCGTACACTGGCACAATAGGGCCCTCTGACCATCACCAGTGGGAAAAGAGGGTTAAGCTTCATTCCCAAAAATATGACAATCGAAACAAACGGAGACAGGTTTGAACCAGCAAACCTCTATTTACAGGACGAACTCCTACCTCCTGAGCCACAGTTGCCCCAAAAAACAAAACAGACCCATTGATATTGGCTTATTCCCAGAATTCCTGCTACATGTAAAGTGGAACATATATAATCCTTCTTAATCAGAGGCTTGTTTAATCATAACAAACTGTCCACAAATGGAGCTTATCACACCCCAAAAAAGTATTTACATTTTTCTTGCTAGTAGCAGTGAGGACCTTCATTGACTTCCATTTCTTTTAGTGACTGTATAATGCCTAAACCAGACGTTTTTTCCAAACCCTAACCTTCACTAAAACATAATTTAAAGCATATCTCTAAAACCAAGCGGTAGAGCTCCGTAACATTTTCCCGAAAGTGAGGACCAGGCAGGATATTCTTACTTTATTATAAATAGTCATGTAACAAAAGAAGACAACAACAGAAAGTTGGTATGTTTAAACAACAATCCAGGCTTTATTATTAGTTTCATCGGTGTTGCTGATACAAAAAAAGAACTGAAAAAATATTGTTCTAAGCCTACATTTTGATTTAAAATATTAAAAGTTTAAATTTTTTCTTTTGCCCCAAAATTAATTTTACCTGCTCATAGTTTGGGATGTATTCTGTGATTGGAAGCTGTTTTAACTTGGGATCATTTTCCATCTACAGTACTGATCAGAAAGAAAAGGCGCATGGAGAACCAGAATCTAAAAGAAGGTAAATAAGATGGCAGAGTTTGATGGAAGTTTTCATTCATTTTAGAAAGCTCAAATTAATGTTGACAAAACTGCGAGAAACATGAGCTTGATAATAACTGAAGATGTTTTCAACAGTAATGCCGATATGGAGAATGCCAACCCTGAAGGGAAAGCCAAACCGTAAGTGTTACTCTAAATCAATCTTTTGTGAAACAAGACTGCCTTTTCATTTGCCCCAGTATAACTTTTTGCACAGACACCTTACTAAACAGGATTAAAAATATGTAAATAATGCAGACAGCAGGTATATCACATGAGAGAATAAGAGGGAAAGATTAAAACAGATATGAAATTTGAACACATTTAAAATACTTGAGAAGGCAATTTATTTTCTCAAAGATTTTTAAATTAACTGAAGAATACATTTGTTTTGCATATTTCTAAAATAAAATGTTAATAAAAACCTACTTACTTTTTCAACATTAATCATCTTTATACATTGTTGTATTATTGTTAAAGACAGCCTTATTCTCATTTCCTATCAGAAACAAAGTAAGTTGTTAAAAAATATAATGACAATAAATAATGAAACACTTGCAGATGATCAAATATTTTGGTCTAAAATGGGCATGACTGATTTGCAGTAACTTTTTACTTTGCAAAGGTTTTAGGATTCATTCAATAATAGCTCAGTGTTTAAAAAATAAAACTTTGTATCCAGAAAAATTGTCAGAAAGAAAAATAACGAAGAACAAAAGCTACTTAAAGCACGTATAGTACATGACTGACTGATTTACAGGAAAATATTAGCAAAAACAACTTATGACTAATAACTTTCAACGATCAAACCAAAAATGGATTTTGGAGAATTTAGGAAATAATGAATAATTTTAGTTTAATTTTAAAAATGCTACGGACATGGAGAAAACAGATACACACGAAGGCAATTGGCAAGTATGTTTTAAGGGTTATATCTTGACTCCATTGAAAATTACTAAAGCAATAATGCAAATGTTAGTTTGGAATGAGAGAGAGAGGGTGGGGATGTATTTAAATGCGGATAAATGGTAGAATGGTTAATGGCCTGTGTTTCTATCACACTTTATCCAGTCCTGAGGACCCCAAGGCGCATTCACCCATTCACACACACATTCACACACCGGTGATGGTTAGCTGTATTAGAGCCACAGCTGCCCTGGAGAACACTGATAGAGGCAAGGCTGCCGTACACTGGCACAATAGGGCCCTCTGACCATCACCAGTGGGAAAAGAGGGTTAAGCTTCATTCCCAAAAATATGAGAATCGAAACAAACGGAGACGTGTTTGAACCAGCAACCCTCTATTTACAGGACGAACTCCTACCTCCTGAGCCACAGTTGCCCCAAAAAACAAAACAGACCCATTGATATTGGCTTATTCCCAGAATTCCTGCAACATGTAAAGTGGAACATATATGATCCTTCTTAATCAGAGGCTTGTTTAATCATAACAAACTGTCCACAAATGGAGCTTATCACACCCCAAAAAAGTATTTACATTTTTCTTGCTAGTAGCAGTGAGGACCTTCATTGACTTCCATTTCTTTTAGTGACTGTATAATGCCTAAACCAGACGTTTTTTCCAAACCCTAACCTTCACTAAAACATAATTTAAAGCATATCTCTAAAACCAAGCAGTAGAGCTCAGTAACATTTTCCCGAAAGTGAGGAACAGGCAGGATATTCTTACTTTATTATAAATAGTCATGTAACAAAAGAAGAAAACAACAGAAAGTTGGTATGTTTAAACAACAATCCAGGCTTTATTATTAGTTTCATCGGTGTTGCTGATACAAAGAAAGAACTGAAAAAATATTGTTCTAAGCCTACATTTTGATTTAAAATATTAAAAGTTTCGATTTTTTCTTTTGCCCCAAGATTAATTTTACCTGCTCATAGTTTGGGATGTATTTTGTGATTGGAAGCTGTTTTAACCTGGAGTCATTTTCCATCTACAGTACTGATCAAAAAGAAAAGGCGAATGGAGAAACAGAATCTAAAAAAAGGTAAATAACATGGCAGAGTTTGATGGAAGTTTTCATTCATTTAAGAAAGCTCAAATTAATGTTGACAAAACTGCGAGAAACATGAGCTTGATAATAACTGAAGATGTTTTCAACAGTAATGATGATATGGAGAATGCCAACCCTGAAGGGAAAGCCAAACTGTAAGTTGTTGAGAAGGTGTTTTCACTCTAATTTAAAGCCTATTTTAAAGGAACAGACACACATTTAATTTATGACCCTGGGCTCTCTCTGAGCTCTCATTTCACCTTCCCGCGTGCTCGTTCATTTCTGTAAAAAGGAGCAATAAGAACAACAAACAACAATTATATATTTTAACAGTGAGACGTCGTTCACTGGACTCAGTTCTAGTAACTGAGTCCAGCTTTATCTCAGCATAAGGTTTTTATTTGAAACAAGAGTTAAAAAGGAAACTCCTCCCACATAGATCTTCGTTCACAGAATGTTCAGCTTCTTCACAAAAGGCACACAGGATGTGCCACATTCCTCTTGATTATTCACGGTTTCTAAGTGTTTCCATGTGGACTACAAAATTAAACCCTCATACAACATTAACAGAATTTATATCTCTTCAAAGTGTTACTCTAAATCAATCTTTTGTGAAACAAGACTGCCTTTTCTGATACAAAGAAAGAACTGAAAACATCTTGTTCTAAGCCTACATTTTGATTTAAAATATAAAAAGTTTAGATTTTTCTTTGCCCCAAAATTAATTTTACCTGCTCATAGTTTGGAATGTATTCTGTGATTGGAAGCTGTTTTAACTTGGAATCTTTTTCCATCTACAGTACTGATCAGAAAGAAACGTCGCATGGAGAGACAGAATCTAAAAAAAGGTAAATAACATGGCAGAGTTTGATGGAAGTTTTCCTTCATTTAAGAAAGCTCAAAGTAATGTTCACAAAACTGCGAGAATCATGAGCTTGATAATAACTGAAGATGTTTTCAACAGTAATGCCGATATGGAGAATGCCAACCCTGAAGGGAAAGCCAAACCGTAAGTGTTACTCTAAATCAATCTTTTGTGAAACAAGACTGCCTTTTAATTGGCCCCAGTATAACTTTTTCCACAGACACCTTACTAAACAGGATTAAAAATATGTAAATAATGCAGACAGCAGGTATATCACATGAGAGAATAAGAGGGAAAGATTAAAACAGATATGAAATTTGAACACATTTAAAATACTTGAGAATGCAATTTATTTTCTCAAAGATTTTTAAATTAACTGTGAAGAATACATTTTTTTGCATATTTCTAAAATAAAATGTTAATAAAAACCTACTTACTTTTTCAACATTAATCATCTTTATACATTGTTGTATTATTGTTAAAGACATCCTTATTCTCATTTCCTATCAGAAACAAAGTAAGTTGTTAAAGAAAATAAATGACAATAAATAATGAAACACTTGCAGATGATCAAATATTTTGGTCTTAAATGGGCATGACTGATTTGCAGTAACTTTTTACTTTGCCAAGGTTTTAGGATCCATTCAATAGTAGCTCAGTGTTAAAAAAAATAAAAATTTTGTATCCAGAAAAATTGTCAGAAAGAAAAATAACGAAGAACAAAAGCTACTTAAAGCACGTATAGTATATGACTGACTGATTTACAGGAAAATATTAGCAAAAAAAACTTATGATTAATAAATTTCAACGATCAAACCAAATATGGATTTTGGAGAATTTAAGAAATAATTAATCATTTTAGTTTAATTTTAACAATGCTACGGACATGGAGAAAACAACAGATACACACGAAGGCAATTGGCAAGTATATTATAAGGGTTATATCTTGACTCCTTGAAAATTACTAAAGCAATAATGCAAATGTTAGTTTGGAATGAGAGAGAGAGGGTGGGGATGTATTTAAATGCGGATAAATGGTAGAATGGTTAATGGCCTGTGTTTCTATCACACTTTATCCAGTCCTGAGGACCCCAAGGCGCATTCACCCATTCACACACACATTCACACACCGGTGATGGTTAGCTGTATTAGAGCCACAGCTGCCCTGGAGAACACTGATAGAGGCAAGGCTGCCGTACACTGGCACAATAGGGCCCTCTGACCATCACCAGTGGGAAAAGAGGGTTAAGCTTCATTCCCAAAAATATGACAATCGAAAAAAAACGGAGACGGGTTTGAACCAGCAACCCTCTATTTACAGGACGAACTCCTACCTCCTGAGCCACAGTTGCCCCAAAAAACAAAATAGACCCATTGATATTGGCTTATTCCCAGAATTCCTGCTACATATGTAAAGTGGAACATATATGATCCTTCTTAATCAGAGGCTTGTTTAATCATAACAAACTGTCCACAAATGGAGCTTATCACGTCCCGAAAAAGTATTTAGAGTTTACTTGCTAGTAGCAGTGAGGACCTTCATTGACTTCCATTTCTTTTAGTGACTGTATAATGCCTAAACCAGACGTTTTTTCCAAACCCTAACCTTCACTAAAACATAATTTAAAGCATATCTCTAAAACCAAGCGGTAGAGCTCCGTAACATTTTCCCGAAAGTGAGGACCAGGCAGGATATTCTTATTTTATTATAAATAGTCATGTAACAAAAGAAGACAACAACAGAAAGTTGGTATGTTTAAACAACAATCCAGGCTTTATTATTAGTTTCATCGGTGTTGCTGATACAAAAAAAGAACTGAAAAAATATTGTTCTAAGCCTACATTTTGATTTAAAATATTAAAAGTTTAAATTTTTTCTTTTGCCCCAAAATTAATTTTACCTGCTCATAGTTTGGGATGTATTCTGTGATTGGAAGCTGTTTTAACTTGGAATCATTTTCCATCTACAGTACTGATCAGAAAGAAAATGTGCATGGAGAACCAGAATCTAAAAGAAGGTAAATAACATGGCAGAGTTTGACGGAAGTTTTCATTCATTTAAGAAAGCTCAAATTAATGTTGACAAAACTGCAAGAAACATGAGCTTGATAATAACTGAAGATGTTTTCAACAGTAATGCCGATATGGAGAATGCCAACCCTGAAGGGAAAGCCAAACCGTAAGTGTTACTCTAAATCAATCTTTTGTGAAACAAGACTGCCTTTTCATTGGCCCCAGTATAACTTTTTCCACAGACACCTTACTAAACAGGATTAAAAATATGTAAATAATGCAGACAGCAGGTATATCACATGAGAGAATAAGAGGGAAAGATTAAAACAGATATGAAATTTGAACACATTTAAAATACTTGAGAATGCAATTTATTTTCTCAAAGATTTTTAAATTAACTGTGAAGAATACATTTTTTTGCATATTTCTAAAATAAAATGTTAATAAAAACCTACTTGCTTTTTCAACATTAATCATCTTTATACATTGTTGTATTATTGTTAAAGACAGCCTTATTCTCATTTCCTATCAGAAACAAAGTAAGTTGTTAAAGAAAAATAATGACAATAAATAATGAAACACTTGCAGATGATCAAAAATTTTTGTCTTAAATGGGCATGACTGATTTGCAGTAACTTTTTACTTTGCCAAGGTTTTAGGATTCATTCAATAATAGCTCAGTGTTTAAAAAATAAAACTTTGTATCCAGAAAAATTGTCAGAAAGAAAAATAACGAAGAACAAAAGCTACTTAAAGCACGTATAGTATATGACTGACTGATTTACAGGAAAATATTAGCAAAAAAAACTTATGATTAATAAATTTCAACGATCAAACCCAATATGGATTTTGGAGAATTTAAGAAATAATTAATCATTTTAGTTTAATTTTAACAATGCTACGGACATGGAGAAAACAACAGATACACACGAAGGCAATTGGCAAGTATATTTTAAGGGTTATATCTTGACTCCATTGAAAATTACTAAAGCAATAATGCAAATGTTAGTTTGGAATGAGAGAGAGAGGGTGGGGATGTATTTAAATGCGGATAAATGGTAGAATGGTTAATGGCCTGTGTTTCTATCACACTTTATCCAGTCCTGAGGACCCCAAGGCGCATTCACCCATTCACACACACATTCACACACCGGTGATGGTTAGCTGTATTATAGCCACAGCTGCCCTGGAGAACACTGATAGAGGCAAGGCTGCCGTACACTGGCACAATAGGGCCCTCTGACCATCACCAGTGGGAAAAGAGGGTTAAGCTTCATTCCCAAAAATATGACAATCGAAACAAACGGAGACAGGTTTGAACCAGCAACCCTCTATTTACAGGACGAACTCCTACCTCCTGAGCCACAGTTGTCCCCCCCATAAAAATAGACCCATTGATATTGGCTTATTCCCAGAATTCCTGCTACATGTAAAGTGGAACATATATGATCCTTCTTAATCAGAGGCTTGTTTAATCATAACAAACTGTCCACAAATGGAGCTTATCACACCCCAAAAAAGTATTTACATTTTTCTTGCTAGTAGCAGTGAGGACCTTCATTGACTTCCATTTCTTTTAGCGACTGTATAATGCCTAAACCAGACGTTTTTTCCAAACCCTAACCTTCACTAAAACATAATTTAAAGCATATCTCTAAAACCAAGCAGTAGAGCTCCGTAACATTTTCCCGAAAGTGAGGACCAGGCAGGATATTCTTACTTTATTATAAATAGTCATGTAACAAAAGAAGACAACAACAGAAAGTTGGTATGTTTAAACAACAATCCAGGCTTTATTATTAGTTTCATCGGTGTTGCTGATACAAAGAAAGAACTGAAAAAATATTGTTCTAAGCCTACATTTTGATTTAAAATATTAAAAGTTTAAATTTTTTCTTTTGCCCCAAAATTAATTTTACCTGCTCATAGTTTGGGATGTATTCTGTGATTGGAAGCTGTTTTAACTTGGAATCATTTTCCATCTACAGTACTGATCAGAAAGAAAAGGCGCATGGAGAACCAGAATCTAAAAGAAGGTAAATAAGATGGCAGAGTTTGATGGAAGTTTTCATTCATTTAAGAAAGCTCAAATTAATGTTGACAAAACTGCGAGAAACATGAGCTTGATAATAACTGAAGATGTTTTCAACAGTAATGATGATATGGAGAATGCCAACCCTGAAGGGAAAGCCAAACTGTAAGTTGTTGAGAAGGTGTTTTCACTCTAATTTAAAGCCTATTTTAAAGGAACAGACACACATTTAATTTATGACCCTGGGCTCTCTCTGAGCTCTCATTTCACCTTCCCGCGTGCTCGTTCATTTCTGTAAAAAGGAGAAATAAGAACACTAAACAACAATTATATATTTTAACAGTGAGACGTCGTTCACTGGACTCAGTTCTAGTAACTGAGTCCAGCTTTGTCTCAGCATAAGGTTTTTATTTGAAACAAGAGTTAAAAAGGAAACTCCTCCCACATAGATCTTCGTTCACAGAATGTTCAGCTTCTTCACAAAAGGCACACAGGATGTGCCACATTCCTCTTGATTATTCACGGTTTCTAAGTGTTTCCATATGCACTACAAAATTAAACCCTCATACAACATTAACAGAATTTATATCTCTTCAAAGTGTTACTCTAAATCAATCTTTTGTGAAACAAGACTGCCTTTTCTGATACAAAGAAAGAACTGAAAACATCTTGTTCTAAGCCTACATTTTGATTTAAAATATAAAAAGTTTAGATTTTTCTTTGCCCCAAAATTAATTTTACCTGCTCATAGTTTGGAATGTATTCTGTGATTGGAAGCTGTTTTAACTTGGAATCATTTTCCATCTACAGTACTGATCAGAAAGAAAAGTCGCATGGAGAAACAGAATCTAAAAAAAGGTAAATAACATGGCAGAGTTTGATGGAAGTTTTCCTTCATTTAAGAAAGCTCAAAGTAATGTTCACAAAACTGCGAGAAACATGAGCTTGATAATAACTCAAGATGTTTTCAACAGTAATGCCGATATGGAGAATGCCAACCCTGAAGGGAAAGCCAAACCGTAAGTGTTACTCTAAATCAATCTTTTGTGAA
Organism: Valencia hispanica; assembly: GCA_963556495.2. NCBI lineage: Eukaryota > Metazoa > Chordata > Actinopteri > Cyprinodontiformes > Valenciidae > Valencia > Valencia hispanica. Next base: position 11,083,006 of record OY747707.1, on the reverse strand, counting down.
ACAAGACTGCCTTTTCATTGGCCCCAGTATAACTTTTTCCACAGACACCTTACTAAACAGGATTAAAAATATGTAAATAATGCCGACAGCAGGTATATCACATGAGAGAATAAGAGGGAAAGATTAAAACAGATATGAAATTTGAACACATTTAAAATACTTGAGAATGCAATTTATTTTCTCAAAGATTTTTAAAGTAACTGTGAAGAATACATTTTTTTGCATATTTCTAAAATAAAATGTTAATAAAAACCTACTTACTTTTTCAACATTAATCATCTTTATACATTGTTGTATTATTGTTAAAGACATCCTTATTCTCATTTCCTATCAGAAACAAAGTAAGTTGTTAAAGAAAAATAATGACAATAAATAATGAAACACTTGCAGATGATCAAATATTTTGGTCTTAAATGGGCATGACTGATTTGCAGTAACTTTTTACTTTGCAAAGGTTTTAGGATCCATTCAATAATAGCTCAGTGTTTAAAAAAAATAAAACTTTGTATCCAGAAAATTTGTCAGAAAGAAAAATAACGAAGAACAAAAGCTACTTAAAGCACGTATAGTACATGACTGACTGATTTACAGGAAAATATTAGCAAAAACAACTTATGATTAATAAATTTCAACGATCAAACCAAATATGGATTTTGGAGAATTTAAGAAATAATTAATCATTTTAGTTTAATTTTAACAATGCTACGGACATGGAGAAAACAACAGATACACACGAAGGCAATTGGCAAGTATGTTTTAAGGGTTATATCTTGACTCCATTGAAAATTACTAAAGCAATAATGCAAATGTTAGTTTGGAATGAGAGAGAGAGGGTGGGGATGTATTTAAATGCGGATAAATGGTAGAATGGTTAATGGCCTGTGTTTCTATCACACTTTATCCAGTCCTGAGGACCCCAAGGCGCATTCACCCATTCACACACACATTCACACACCGGTGATGGTTAGCTGTATTAGAGCCACAGCTGCCCTGGAGAACACTGATAGAGGCAAGGCTGCCGTACACTGGCACAATAGGGCCCTCTGACCATCACCAGTGGGAAAAGAGGGTTAAGCTTCATTCCCAAAAATATGACAATCGAAAAAAAACGGAGACGGGTTTGAACCAGCAACCCTCTATTTACAGGACGAACTCCTACCTCCTGAGCCACAGTTGCCCCCCCAAAAAAATAGACCCATTGATATTGGCTTTTTCCCAGAATTCCTGCTACATGTAAAGTGGAACATATATGATCCTTCTTAATCAGAGGCTTGTTTAATCATAACAAACTGTCCACAAATGGAGCTTATCGCACCCCAAAAAAGTATTTAGAGTTTACTTGCTAGTAGCAGTGAGGACCTTCATTGACTTCCATTTCTTTTAGTGACTGTATAATGCCTAAACCAGACGTTTTTTTCCAAACCCTAACCTTCACTAAAACATAATTTAAAGCATATCTCTAAAACCAAGCAGTAGAGCTCAGTAACATTTTCCCGAAAGTGAGGAACAGGCAGGATATTCTTACTTTATTATAAATAGTCATGTAACAAAAGAAGACAACAACAGAAAGTTGGTATGTTTAAACAACAATCCAGGCTTTATTATTAGTTTCATCGGTGTTGCTGATACAAAGAAAGAACTGAAAAAATATTGTTCTAAGCCTACATTTTGATTTAAAATATTAAAAGTTTCGATTTTTTCTTTTGCCCCAAGATTAATTTTACCTGCTCATAGTTTGGGATGTATTTTGTGATTGGAAGCTGTTTTAACTTGGAGTCATTTTCCATCTACAGTACTGATCAAAAAGAAAAGGCGAATGGAGAAATAGAATCTAAAAAAAGGTAAATAACATGGCAGAGTTTGATGGAAGTTTTCATTCATTTAAGAAAGCTCAAATTAATGTTGACAAAACTGCGAGAAACATGAGCTTGATAATAACTGAAGATGTTTTCAACAGTAATGATGATATGGAGAATGCCAACCCTGAAGGGAAAGCCAAACTGTAAGTTGTTGAGAAGGTGTTTTCACTCTAATTTAAAGCCTATTTTAAAGGAATAGACACACATTTAATTTTTGACCCTGGGCTCTCTCTGAGCTCTCATTTCACCTTCCCGCGTGCTCGTTCATTTCTGTAAAAAGGAGCAATAAGAACACTAAACAACAATTATATATTTTAACAGTGAGACGTCGTTCACTGGACTCAGTTCTAGTAACTGAGTCCAGCTTTATCTCAGCATAAGGTTTTTATTTGAAACAAGAGTTAAAAAGGAAACTCCTCCCACATAGATCTTCGTTCACAGAATGTTCAGCTTCTTCACAAAAGGCACACAGGATGTGCCACATTCCTCTTGATTATTCACGGTTTCTAAGTGTTTCCATATGCACTACAAAATTAAACCCTCATACAACATTAACAGAATTTATATCTCTTCAAAGTGTTACTCTAAATCAATCTTTTGTGAAACAAGACTGCCTTTTCTGATACAAATAAAGAACTGAAAACATCTTGTTCTAAGCCTACATTTTGATTTAAAATATAAAAAGTTTAGATTTTTCTTTGCCCCAAAATTAATTTTACCTGCTCATAGTTTGGAATGTATTCTGTGATTGGAAGCTGTTTTAACTTGGAATCATTTTCCATCTACAGTACTGATCAGAAAGAAACGTCGCATGGAGAGACAGAATCTAAAAAAAGGTAAATAACATGGCAGAGTTTGATGGAAGTTTTCCTTCATTTAAGAAAGCTCAAAGTAATGTTCACAAAACTGCGAGAATCATGAGCTTGATAATAACTGAAGATGTTTTCAACAGTAATGCCGATATGGAGAATGCCAACCCTGAAGGGAAAGCCAAACCGTAAGTGTTACTCTAAATCAATCTTTTGTGAAACAAGACTGCCTTTTCATTTGCCGCAGTATAACTTTTTGCACAGACACCTTACTAAACAGGATTAAAAATATGTAAATAATGCAGACAGCAGGTATATCACATGAGAGAATAAGAGGGAAAGATTAAAACAGATATGAAATTTGAACACATTTAAAATACTTGAGAATGCAATTTATTTTCTCAAAGATTTTTAAAGTAACTGTGAAGAATACATTTTTTTGCATATTTCTAAAATAAAATGTTAATAAAAACCTACTTACTTTTTCAACATTAATCATCTTTATACATTGTTGTATTATTGTTAAAGACATCCTTATTCTCATTTCCTATCAGAAACAAAGTAAGTTGTTAAAGAAAAATAATGACAATAAATAATGAAACACTTGCAGATGATCAAATATTTTGGTCTTAAATGGGCATGACTGATTTGCAGTAACTTTTTACTTTGCCAAGGTTTTAGGATCCATTCAATAGTAGCTCAGTGTTAAAAAAAAAAAAAAAATTTGTATCCAGAAAAATTGTCAGAAAGAAAAATAACGAAGAACAAAACCTACTTAAAGCACGTATAGTATATGACTGACTGATTTACAGGAAAATATTAGCAAAAAAAACTTATGATTAATAAATTTCAACGATCAAACCAAATATGGATTTTGGAGAATTTAAGAAATAATCATTTTAGTTTAATTCTAACAATGCTACGGACATGGAGAAAACAACAGATACACACGAAGGCAATTGGCAAGTATATTTTAAGGGTTATATCTTGACTCCTTGAAAATTACTAAAGCAATAATGCAAATGTTAGTTTGGAATGAGAGAGAGAGGGTGGGGATGTATTTAAATGCGGATAAATGGTAGAATGGTTAATGGCCTGTGTTTCTATCACACTTTATCCAGTCCTGAGGACCCCAAGGCGCATTCACCCATTCACACACACATTCACACACCGGTGATGGTTAGCTGTATTAGAGCCACAGCTGCCCTGGAGAACACTGATAGAGGCAAGGCTGCTGTACACTGGCACAATAGGGCCCTCTGACCATCACCAGTGGGAAAAGAGGGTTAAGCTTCATTCCCAAAAATATGACAATCGAAACAAACGGAGACAGGTTTGAACCAGCAAACCTCTATTTACAGGACGAACTCCTACCTCCTGAGCCACAGTTGTCCCCCCCAAAAAACAAAACAGACCCATTGATATTGGCTTATTCCCAGAATTCCTGCTACATGTAAAGTGGAACATATATAATCCTTCTTAATCAGAGGCTTGTTTAATCATAACAAACTGTCCACAAATGGAGCTTATCACACCCCAAAAAAGTATTTACATTTTTCTTGCTAGTAGCAGTGAGGACCTTCATTGACTTCCATTTCTTTTAGTGACTGTATAATGCCTAAACCAGACGTTTTTTCCAAACCCTAACCTTCACTAAAACATAATTTAAAGCATATCTCTAAAACCAAGCGGTAGAGCTCAGTAACATTTTCCCGAAAGTGAGGACCAGGCAGGATATTCTTACTTTATTATAAATAGTCATGTAACAAAAGAAGACAACAACAGAAAGTTGGTATGTTTAAACAACAATCCAGGCTTTATTATTAGTTTCATCGGTGTTGCTGATACAAAAAAAGAACTGAAAAAATATTGTTCTAAGCCTACATTTTGATTTAAAATATTAAAAGTTTAAATTTTTTCTTTTGCCCCAAAATTAATTTTACCTGCTCATAGTTTGGGATGTATTCTGTGATTGGAAGCTGTTTTAACTTGGGATCATTTTCCATCTACAGTACTGATCAGAAAGAAAAGGCGCATGGAGAACCAGAATCTAAAAGAAGGTAAATAAGATGGCAGAGTTTGATGGAAGTTTTCATTCATTTTAGAAAGCTCAAATTAATGTTGACAAAACTGCGAGAAACATGAGCTTGATAATAACTGAAGATGTTTTCAACAGTAATGCCGATATGGAGAATGCCAACCCTGAAGGGAAAGCCAAACCGTAAGTGTTACTCTAAATCAATCTTTTGTGAAACAAGACTGCCTTTTCATTTGCCCCAGTATAACTTTTTGCACAGACACCTTACTAAACAGGATTAAAAATATGTAAATAATGCAGACAGCAGGTATATCACATGAGAGAATAAGAGGGAAAGATTAAAACAGATATGAAATTTGAACACATTTAAAATACTTGAGAAGGCAATTTATTTTCTCAAAGATTTTTAAAGTAACTGTGAAGAATACATTTTTTTGCATATTTCTAAAATAAAATGTTAATAAAAACCTACTTACTTTTTCAACATTAATCATCTTTATACATTGTTGTATTATTGTTAAAGACATCCTTATTCTCATTTCCTATCAGAAACAAAGTAAGTTGTTAAAAAATATAATGACAATAAATAATGAAACACTTGCAGATGATCAAATATTTTGGTCTAAAATGGGCATGACTGATTTGCAGTAACTTTTTACTTTGCAAAGGTTTTAGGATTCATTCAATAATAGCTCAGTGTTTAAAAAATAAAACTTTGTATCCAGAAAAATTGTAAGAAATAAAAATAACGAAGAACAAAAGCTACTTAAAGCACGTATAGTACATGACTGACTGATGTACAGGAAAATATTAGCAAAAACAACTTATGACTAATAACTTTCAACGATCAAACCAAAAATGGATTTTGGAGAATTTAGGAAATAATGAATAATTTTAGTTTAATTTTAAAAATGCTACGGACATGGAGAAAACAGATACACACGAAGGCAATTGGCAAGTATGTTTTAAGGGTTATATCTTGACTCCATTGAAAATTACTAAAGCAATAATGCAAATGTTAGTTTGGAATGAGAGAGAGAGGGTGGGGATGTATTTAAATGCGGATAAATGGTAGAATGGTTAATGGCCTGTGTTTCTATCACACTTTATCCAGTCCTGAGGACCCCAAGGCGCATTCACCCATTCACACACACATTCACACACCGGTGATGGTTAGCTGTATTATAGCCACAGCTGCCCTGGAGAACACTGATAGAGGCAAGGCTGCCGTACACTGGCACAATAGGGCCCTCTGACCATCACCAGTGGGAAAAGAGGGTTAAGCTTCATTCCCAAAAATATGACAATCGAAACAAACGGAGACGGGTTTGAACCAGCAACCCTCTATTTACAGGACGAACTCCTACCTCCTGAGCCACAGTTGCCCCAAAAAACAAAACAGACCCATTCATATTGGCTTATTCCCAGAATTCCTGCAACATGTAAAGTGGAACATATATGATCCTTCTTAATCAGAGGCTTGTTTAATCATAACAAACTGTCCACAAATGGAGCTTATCACACCCCAAAAAAGTATTTACATTTTTCTTGCTAGTAGCAGTGAGGACCTTCATTGACTTCCATTTCTTTTAGTGACTGTATAATGCCTAAACCAGACGTTTTTTCCAAACCCTAACCTTCACTAAAACATAATTTAAAGCATATCTCTAAAACCAAGCAGTAGAGCTCAGTAACATTTTCCCGAAAGTGAGGAACAGGCAGGATATTCTTACTTTATTATAAATAGTCATGTAACAAAAGAAGACAACAACAGAAAGTTGGTATGTTTAAACAACAATCCAGGCTTTATTATTAGTTTCATCGGTGTTGCTGATACAAAGAAAGAACTGAAAAAATATTGTTCTAAGCCTACATTTTGATTTAAAATATTAAAAGTTTCGATTTTTTCTTTTGCCCCAAGATTAATTTTACCTGCTCATAGTTTGGGATGTATTTTGTGATTGGAAGCTGTTTTAACCTGGAGTCATTTTCCATCTACAGTACTGATCAAAAAGAAAAGGCGAATGGAGAAACAGAATCTAAAAAAAGGTAAATAACATGGCAGAGTTTGATGGAAGTTTTCATTCATTTAAGAAAGCTCAAATTAATGTTGACAAAACTGCGAGAAACATGAGCTTGATAATAACTGAAGATGTTTTCAACAGTAATGATGATATGGAGAATGCCAACCCTGAAGGGAAAGCCAAACTGTAAGTTGTTGAGAAGGTGTTTTCACTCTAATTTAAAGCCTATTTTAAAGGAACAGACACACATTTAATTTATGACCCTGGGCTCTCTCTGAGCTCTCATTTCACCTTCCCGCGTGCTCGTTCATTTCTGTAAAAAGGAGCAATAAGAACACTAAACAACAATTATATATTTTAACAGTGAGACGTCGTTCACTGGACTCAGTTCTAGTAACTGAGTCCAGCTTTATCTCAGCATAAGGTTTTTATTTGAAACAAGAGTTAAAAAGGAAACTCCTCCCACATAGATCTTCGTTCACAGAATGTTCAGCTTCTTCACAAAAGGCACACAGGATGTGCCACATTCCTCTTGATTATTCACGGTTTCTAAGTGTTTCCATATGCACTACAAAATTAAACCCTCATACAACATTAACAGAATTTATATCTCTTCAAAGTGTTACTCTAAATCAATCTTTTGTGAAACAAGACTGCCTTTTCTGATACAAAGAAAGAACTGAAAACATCTTGTTCTAAGCCTACATTTTGATTTAAAATATAAAAAGTTTAGATTTTTCTTTGCCCCAAAATTAATTTTACCTGCTCATAGTTTGGAATGTATTCTGTGATTGGAAGCTGTTTTAACTTGGAATCATTTTCCATCTACAGTACTGATCAGAAAGAAACGTCGCATGGAGAGACAGAATCTAAAAAAAGGTAAATAACATGGCAGAGTTTGATGGAAGTTTTCCTTCATTTAAGAAAGCTCAAAGTAATGTTCACAAAACTGCGAGAATCATGAGCTTGATAATAACTGAAGATGTTTTCAACAGTAATGCCGATATGGAGAATGCCAACCCTGAAGGGAAAGCCAAACCGTAAGTGTTACTCTAAATCAATCTTTTGTGAAACAAGACTGCCTTTTCATTTGCCCCAGTATAACTTTTTCCACAGACACCTTACTAAACAGGATTAAAAATATGTAAATAATGCAGACAGCAGGTATATCACATGAGAGAATAAGAGGGAAAGATTAAAACAGATATGAAATTTGAACACATTTAAAATACTTGAGAATGCAATTTATTTTCTCAAAGATTTTTAAATTAACTGTGAAGAATACATTTTTTTGCATATTTCTAAAATAAAATGTTAATAAAAACCTACTTACTTTTTCAACATTAATCATCTTTATACATTGTTGTATTATTGTTAAAGACATCCTTATTCTCATTTCCTATCAGAAACAAAGTAAGTTGTTAAAGAAAAATAATGACAATAAATAATGAAACACTTGCAGATGATCAAATATTTTGGTCTTAAATGGGCATGACTGATTTGCAGTAACTTTTTACTTTGCCAAGGTTTTAGGATTCATTCAATAGTAGCTCAGTGTTAAAAAAAAATAAAAATTTTGTATCCAGAAAAATTGTCAGAAAGAAAAATAACGAAGAACAAAAGCTACTTAAAGCACGTATAGTACATGACTGACTGATTTACAGGAAAATATTAGCAAAAAAAACTTATGATTAATAAATTTCAACGATCAAACCAAATATGGATTTTGGAGAATTTAAGAAATAATCATTTTAGTTTAATTCTAACAATGCTACGGACATGGAGAAAACAACAGATACACACGAAGGCAATTGGCAAGTATGTTTTAAGGGTTATATCTTGACTCCTTGAAAATTACTAAAGCAATAATGCAAATGCTAGTTTGGAATGAGAGAGAGAGGGTGGGGATGTATTTAAATGCGGATAAATGGTAGAATGGTTAATGGCCTGTGTTTCTATCACACTTTATCCAGTCCTGAGGACCCCAAGGCGCATTCACCCATTCACACACACATTCACACACCGGTGATGGTTAGCTGTATTAGAGCCACAGCTGCCCTGGAGAACACTGATAGAGGCAAGGCTGCTGTACACTGGCACAATAGGGCCCTCTGACCATCACCAGTGGGAAAAGAGGGTTAAGCTTCATTCCCCAAAATATGACAATCGAAACAAACGGAGACGGGTTTGAACCAGCAACCCTCTATTTACAGGACGAACTCCTACCTCCTGAACCACAGTTGCCCCAAAAAACAAAATAGACCCATTGATATTGGCTTATTCCCAGAATTCCTGCAACATGTAAAGTGGAACATATATGATCCTTCTTAATCAGAGGCTTGTTTAATCATAACAAACTGTCCACAAATGGAGCTTATCACACCCCAAAAAAGTATTTACATTTTTCTTGCTAGTAGCAGTGAGGACCTTCATTGACTTCCATTTCTTTTAGTGACTGTATAATGCCTAAACCAGACGTTTTTTCCAAACCCTAACCTTCACTAAAACATAATTTAAAGCATATCTCTAAAACCAAGCAGTAGAGCTCAGTAACATTTTCCCGAAAGTGAGGAACAGGCAGGATATTCTTACTTTATTATAAATAGTCATGTAACAAAAGAAGACAACAACAGAAAGTTGGTATGTTTAAACAACAATCCAGGCTTTATTATTAGTTTCATCGGTGTTGCTGATACAAAGAAAGAACTGAAAAAATATTGTTCTAAGCCTACATTTTGATTTAAAATATTAAAAGTTTCGATTTTTTCTTTTGCCCCAAGATTAATTTTACCTGCTCATAGTTTGGGATGTATTTTGTGATTGGAAGCTGTTTTAACTTGGAGTCATTTTCCATCTACAGTACTGATCAAAAAGAAAAGGCGAATGGAGAAACAGAATCTAAAAAAAGGTAAATAACATGGCAGAGTTTGATGGAAGTTTTCATTCATTTAAGAAAGCTCAAATTAATGTTGACAAAACTGCGAGAAACATGAGCTTGATAATAACTGAAGATGTTTTCAACAGTAATGATGATATGGAGAATGCCAACCCTGAAGGGAAAGCCAAACTGTAAGTTGTTGAGAAGGTGTTTTCACTCTAATTTAAAGCCTATTTTAAAGGAACAGACACACATTTAATTTATGACCCTGGGCTCTCTCTGAGCTCTCATTTCACCTTCCCGCGTGCTCGTTCATTTCTGTAAAAAGGAGCAATAAGAACAACAAACAACAATTATATATTTTAACAGTGAGACGTCGTTCACTGGACTCAGTTCTAGTAACTGAGTCCAGCTTTATCTCAGCATAAGGTTTTTATTTGAAACAAGAGTTAAAAAGGAAACTCCTCCCACATAGATCTTCGTTCACAGAATGTTCAGCTTCTTCACAAAAGGCACACAGGATGTGCCACATTCCTCTTGATTATTCACGGTTTCTAAGTGTTTCCATATGCACTACAAAATTAAACCCTCATACAACATTAACAGAATTTATATCTCTTCAAAGTGTTACTCTAAATCAATCTTTTGTGAAACAAGACTGCCTTTTCTGATACAAAGAAAGAACTGAAAACATCTTGTTCTAAGCCTACATTTTGATTTAAAATATAAAAAGTTTAGATTTTTCTTTGCCCCAAAATTAATTTTACCTGCTCATAGTTTGGAATGTATTCTGTGATTGGAAGCTGTTTTAACTTGGAATCTTTTTCCATCTACAGTACTGATCAGAAAGAAACGTCGCATGGAGAGACAGAATCTAAAAAAAGGTAAATAACATGGCAGAGTTTGATGGAAGTTTTCCTTCATTTAAGAAAGCTCAAAGTAATGTTCACAAAACTGCGAGAATCATGAGCTTGATAATAACTGAAGATGTTTTCAACAGTAATGCCGATATGGAGAATGCCAACCCTGAAGGGAAAGCCAAACCGTAAGTGTTACTCTAAATCAATCTTTTGTGAAACAAGACTGCCTTTTAATTGGCCCCAGTATAACTTTTTCCACAGACACCTTACTAAACAGGATTAAAAATATGTAAATAATGCAGACAGCAGGTATATCACATGAGAGAATAAGAGGGAAAGATTAAAACAGATATGAAATTTGAACACATTTAAAATACTTGAGAATGCAATTTATTTTCTCAAAGATTTTTAAATTAACTGTGAAGAATACATTTTTTTGCATATTTCTAAAATAAAATGTTAATAAAAACCTACTTACTTTTTCAACATTAATCATCTTTATACATTGTTGTATTATTGTTAAAGACATCCTTATTCTCATTTCCTATCAGAAACAAAGTAAGTTGTTAAAGAAAATAAATGACAATAAATAATGAAACACTTGCAGATGATCAAATATTTTGGTCTTAAATGGGCATGACTGATTTGCAGTAACTTTTTACTTTGCCAAGGTTTTAGGATCCATTCAATAGTAGCTCAGTGTTAAAAAAAATAAAAATTTTGTATCCAGAAAAATTGTCAGAAAGAAAAATAACGAAGAACAAAAGCTACTTAAAGCACGTATAGTATATGACTGACTGATTTACAGGAAAATATTAGCAAAAAAAACTTATGATTAATAAATTTCAACGATCAAACCAAATATGGATTTTGGAGAATTTAAGAAATAATTAATCATTTTAGTTTAATTTTAACAATGCTACGGACATGGAGAAAACAACAGATACACACGAAGGCAATTGGCAAGTATATTATAAGGGTTATATCTTGACTCCTTGAAAATTACTAAAGCAATAATGCAAATGTTAGTTTGGAATGAGAGAGAGAGGGTGGGGATGTATTTAAATGCGGATAAATGGTAGAATGGTTAATGGCCTGTGTTTCTATCACACTTTATCCAGTCCTGAGGACCCCAAGGCGCATTCACCCATTCACACACACATTCACACACCGGTGATGGTTAGCTGTATTAGAGCCACAGCTGCCCTGGAGAACACTGATAGAGGCAAGGCTGCCGTACACTGGCACAATAGGGCCCTCTGACCATCACCAGTGGGAAAAGAGGGTTAAGCTTCATTCCCAAAAATATGACAATCGAAAAAAAACGGAGACGGGTTTGAACCAGCAACCCTCTATTTACAGGACGAACTCCTACCTCCTGAGCCACAGTTGCCCCAAAAAACAAAATAGACCCATTGATATTGGGTTATTCCCAGAATTCCTGCTACATATGTAAAGTGGAACATATATGATCCTTCTTAATCAGAGGCTTGTTTAATCATAACAAACTGTCCACAAATGGAGCTTATCACGTCCCGAAAAAGTATTTAGAGTTTACTTGCTAGTAGCAGTGAGGACCTTCATTGACTTCCATTTCTTTTAGTGACTGTATAATGCCTAAACCAGACGTTTTTTCCAAACCCTAACCTTCACTAAAACATAATTTAAAGCATATCTCTAAAACCAAGCGGTAGAGCTCCGTAACATTTTCCCGAAAGTGAGGACCAGGCAGGATATTCTTATTTTATTATAAATAGTCATGTAACAAAAGAAGACAACAACAGAAAGTTGGTATGTTTAAACAACAATCCAGGCTTTATTATTAGTTTCATCGGTGTTGCTGATACAAAAAAAGAACTGAAAAAATATTGTTCTAAGCCTACATTTTGATTTAAAATATTAAAAGTTTAAATTTTTTCTTTTGCCCCAAAATTAATTTTACCTGCTCATAGTTTGGGATGTATTCTGTGATTGGAAGCTGTTTTAACTTGGAATCATTTTCCATCTACAGTACTGATCAGAATGAAAATGTGCATGGAGAACCAGAATCTAAAAGAAGGTAAATAAGATGGCAGAGTTTGACGGAAGTTTTCCTTCATTTAAGAAAGCTCAAATTAATGTTGACAAAACTGCGAAAAACATGAGCTTGATAATAACTGAAGATGTTTTCAACAGTAATGCCGATATGGAGAATGCCAACCCTGAAGGGAAAGCCAAACCGTAAGTGTTACTCTAAATCAATCTTTAGTGAAACAAGACTGCCTTTTCATTTGCCCCAGTATAACTTTTTCCACAGACACCTAACTAAACAGGATTAAAAATATGTAAATAATGCAGACAGCAGGTATATCACATGAGAGAATAAGAGGGAAAGATTAAAACAGATATGAAATTTGAACACATTTAAAATACTTGAGAATGCAATTTATTTTCTCAAAGATTTTTAAAGTAACTGTGAAGAATACATTTTTTTGCATATTTCTAAAATAAAATGTTAATAAAAACCTACTTACTTTTTCAACATTAATCATCTTTATACATTGTTGTATTATTGTTAAAGACAGCCTTATTCTCATTTCCTATCAGAAACAAAGTAAGTTGTTAAAAAATATAATGACAATAAATAATGAAACACTTGCAGATGATCAAATATTTTGGTCTTAAATGGGCATGACTGATTTGCAGTAACTTTTTACTTTGCAAAGGTTTTAGGATTCATTCAATAATAGCTCAGTGTTTAAAAAATAAAACTTTGTATCCAGAAAAATTGTAAGAAATAAAAATAACGAAGAACAAAAGCTACTTAAAGCACGTATAGTACATGACTGACTGATTTACAGGGAAATATTAGCAAAAACAACTTATGACTAATAACTTTCAACGATCAAACCAAAAATGGATTTTGGAGAATTTAGGAAATAATGAATAATTTTAGTTTAATTTTAAAAATGCTACGGACATGGAGAAAACAACAGATACACACGAAGGCAATTGGCAAGTATATTTTAAGGGTTATATCTTGACTCCATTGAAAATTACTAAAGCAATAATGCAAATGTTAGTTTGGAATGAGAGAGAGAGGGTGGGGATGTATTTAAATGCGGATAAATGGTAGAATGATTAATGGCCTGTGTTTCTATCACACTTTATCCAGTCCTGAGGACCCCAAGGTGCATTCACCCATTCACACACACATTCACACACCGGTGATGGTTAGCTGTATTATAGCCACAGCTGCCCTGGAGAACACTGATAGAGGCAAGGCTGCCGTACACTGGCACAATAGGGCCCTCTGACCATCACCAGTGGGAAAAGAGGGTTAAGCTTCATTCCCAAAAATATGACAATCGAAACAAACGGAGACAGGTTTGAACCAGCAAACCTCTATTTACAGGACGAACTCCTACCTCCTGAGCCACAGTTGCCCCAAAAAACAAAACAGACCCATTGATATTGGCTTATTCCCAGAATTCCTGCTACATGTAAAGAGGAAGATATATAATCCTTCTTAATCAGAGGCTTGTTTAATCATAACAAACTGTCCACAAATGGAGCTTATCACACCCCAAAAAAGTATTTACATTTTTCTTGCTAGTAGCAGTGAGGACCTTCATTGACTTCCATTTCTTTTAGTGACTGTATAATGCCTAAACCAGACGTTTTTTCCAAACCCTAACCTTCACTAAAACATAATTTAAAGCATATCTCTAAAACCAAGCAGTAGAGCTCAGTAACATTTTCCCGAAAGTGAGGAACAGGCAGGATATTCTTACTTTATTATAAATAGTCATGTAACAAAAGAAGACAACAACAGAAAGTTGGTATGTTTTAAACAACAATCCAGGCTTTATTATTAGTTTCATCGGTGTTGCTGATACAAAGAAAGAACTGAAAAAATATTGTTCTAAGCCTACATTTTAATTTAAAATATTAAAAGTTTAGATTTTTTCTTTTGCCCCAAGATTAATTTTACCTGCTCATAGTTTGGGATGTATTTTGTGATTGGAAGCTGTTTTAACTTGGAGTCATTTTCCATCTACAGTACTGATCAAAAAGAAAAGGCGAATGGAGAAACAGAATCTAATAAAAGGTAAATGACATGGCAGAGTTTGATGGAAGTTTTCATTCATTTAAGAAAGCTCAAATTAATGTTGACAAAACTGCGAGAAACATGAGCTTGATAATAACTGAAGATGTTTTCAACAGTAATGATGATATGGAGAATGCCAACCCTGAAGGGAAAGCCAAACTGTAAGTTGTTGAGAAGGTGTTTTCACTCTAATTTAAAGCCTATTTTAAAGGAACAGACACACATTTAATTTATGACTCTGGGCTCTCTCTGAGCTCTCATTTCACCTTCCCGCGTGCTCGTTCATTTCTGTAAAAAGGAGTAATAAGAACAACAAACAACAATTATATATTTTAACAGTGAGACGTCGTTCACTGGACTCAGTTCTAGTAACTGAGTCCAGCTTTATCTCAGCATAAGGTTTTTATTTGAAACAAGAGTTAAAAAGGAAACTCCTCCCACATAGATCTTCGTTCACAGAATGTTCAGCTTCTTCACAAAAGGCACACAGGATGTGCCACATTCCTCTTGATTATTCACGGTTTCTAAGTGTTTCCATGTGGACTACAAAATTAAACCCTCATACAACATTAACAGAATTTATATCTCTTCAAAGTGTTACTCTAAATCAATCTTTTGTGAAACAAGACTGCCTTTTCTGATACAAAGAAAGAACTGAAAACATCTTGTTCTAAGCCTACATTTTGATTTAAAATATAAAAAGTTTAGATTTTTCTTTGCCCCAAAATTAATTTTACCTGCTCATAGTTTGGAATGTATTCTGTGATTGGAAGCTGTTTTAACTTGGAATCATTTTCCATCTACAGTACTGATCAGAAAGAAACGTCGCATGGAGAGACAGAATCTAAAAAAAGGTAAATAACATGGCAGAGTTTGATGGAAGTTTTCCTTCATTTAAGAAAGCTCAAAGTAATGTTCACAAAACTGCGAGAATCATGAGCTTGATAATAACTGAAGATGTTTTCAACAGTAATGCCGATATGGAGAATGCCAACCCTGAAGGGAAAGCCAAACCGTAAGTGTTACTCTAAATCAATCTTTTGTGAAACAAGACTGCCTTTTCATTGGCCCCAGTATAACTTTTTCCACAGACACCTTACTAAACAGGATTAAAAATATGTAAATAATGCAGACAGCAGGTATATCACATGAGAGAATAAGAGGGAAAGATTAAAACAGATATGAAATTTGAACACATTTAAAATACTTGAGAATGCAATTTATTTTCTCAAAGATTTTTAAATTAACTGTGAAGAATACATTTTTTTGCATATTTCTAAAATAAAATGTTAATAAAAACCTACTTACTTTTTCAACATTAATCATCTTTATACATTGTTGTATTATTGTTAAAGACATCCTTATTGTCATTTCCTATCAGAAACAAAGTAAGTTGTTAAAAAATATAATGACAATAAATAATGAAACACTTGCAGATGATCAAAAATTTTGGTCTTAAATGGGCATGACTGATTTGCAGTAACTTTTTACTTTGCCAAGGTTTTAGGATCCATTCAATAGTAGCTCAGTGTTAAAAAAAATAAAAATTTTGTATCCAGAAAAATTGTCAGAAAGAAAAATAACGAAGAACAAAAGCTACTTAAAGCACGTATAGTATATGACTGACTGATTTACAGGAAAATATTAGCAAAAAAAACTTATGATTAATAAATTTCAACGATCAAACCAAATATGGATTTTGGAGAATTTAAGAAATAATTAATCATTTTAGTTTAATTTTAACAATGCTACGGACATGGAGAAAACAACAGATACACACGAAGGCAATTGGCAAGTATATTTTAAGGGTTATATCTTGACTCCTTGAAAATTACTAAAGCAATAATGCAAATGTTAGTTTGGAATGAGAGAGAGAGGGTGGGGATGTATTTAAATGCGGATAAATGGTAGAATGGTTAATGGCCTGTGTTTCTATCACACTTTATCCAGTCCTGAGGACCCCAAGGCGCATTCACCCATTCACACACACATTCACACACCGGTGATGGTTAGCTGTATTAGAGCCACAGCTGCCCTGGAGAACACTGATAGAGGCAAGGCTGCCGTACACTGGCACAATAGGGCCCTCTGACCATCACCAGTGGGAAAAGAGGGTTAAGCTTCATTCCCAAAAATATGACAATCGAAAAAAAACGGAGACGGGTTAAAACCAGCAACCCTCTATTTACAGGACGAACTCCTACCTCCTGAGCCACAGTAGCCCCAAAAAATAAAATAGACCCATTGATATTGGCTTTTTCCCAGAATTCCTGCTACATGTAAAGTGGAACATATATGATCCTTCTTAATCAGAGGCTTGTTTAATCATAACAAACTGTCCACAAACAGGGCTTATCACGTCCCGAAAAAGTATTTAGAGTTTACTTGCTAGTAGCAGTGAGGACCTTCATTGACTTCCATTTCTTTTAGTGACTGTATAATGTCTAAACCCGAAGTTTTTTCCAAACCCTAACCTTCACTAAAGCCTAATTCAAAGCATATCTCTAAAACCAAGCAGTAGAGCTCAGTAACATTTTCCCGAAAGTGAGGACCAGGCAGGATATTCTTATTTTATTATAAATAGTCATGTAACAAAAGAAGACAACAACAGAAAGTTGGTATGTTTAAACAACAATCCAGGCTTTATTATTAGTTTCATCGGTGTTGCTGATACAAAGAAAGAACTGAAAAAATCTTGTTCTAAGCCTACATTTTTTATTTAAAATATTAACAGTATAGATTTTTTCTTTTGCCCCAAAATTAATTTTACCTGCTCATAGTTTGGGATGTATTCTGTGATTGGAATCAGGTTTTAACTTGGAATCATTTTCCATCTACAGTACTGATCAGAAAGAAAAGTCGCATGGAGAAACAGAATCTAAAAAAAGTTAAATAACATGGCAGAGTTGAATGGAAGTTTTCATTCATTTAAGAAAGCTCAAATTAATGTTGACAAAACTGCAAGAAACATGAGCTTGATAATAACTGAAGATGTTTTCAACAGTAATGCCGATATGGAGAATGCCAACCCTGAAGGGAAAGCCAAACCGTAAGTGTTACTCTAAATCAATCTTTTGTGAAACAAGACTGCCTTTTCATTTGCCCCAGTATAACTTTTTCCAAAGACACCTTACTAAACAGGATTAAAAATATGTAAATAATGCAGACAGCAGGTATATCACATGAGAGAATAAGAGGGAAAGATTAAAACAGATATGAAATTTGAACACATTTAAAATACTTGAGAAGGCCATTTATTTTCTCAAAGATTTTTAAATTAATTGTGAAGAATACATTTTTTTGCATATTTCTAAAATAAAATGTTAATAAAAACCTACTTGCTTTTTCAACATTAATCATCTTTATACATTGTTGTATTATTGTTAAAGACAGCCTTATTCTCATTTCCTATCAGAAACAAAGTAAGTTGTTAAAGAAAAATAATGACAATAAATAATGAAACACTTGCAGATGATCAAAAATTTTTGTCTTAAATGGGCATGACTGATTTGCAGTAACTTTTTACTTTGCCAAGGTTTTAGGATTCATTCAATAATAGCTCTGTGTTTAAAAAATAAAACTTTGTATCCAGAAAAATTGTAAGAAAGAAAAATAGTGAAGAACAAAAGCTACTTAAAGCACGTATAGTACATGACTGACTGATTTACAGGAAAATATTAGCAAAAACAACTTACGACTAATAACTTTCAACGATCAAACCAAATATGGATTTTGGAGAATTTAAGAAATAATTAATAATTTTAGTTTAATTTTAAAAATGCTACGGACATGGAGAAAACAACAGATACACACGAAGGCAATTGGCAAGTATGTTTTAAGGGTTATATTCAATTCAATTCAATTCAATTCAGTTTATTTATATAGCGCCAATTCACAACAGATGTCATCTCAAGGCACTTAACAAGAAGTCATTTCAATACATTTATACAAACATTCCAATCAGTTAAAAAGTTTCCTATTTAAGGAATCCCAGCAGATTGCGTCAGTCATTGGCGTGAGGTTGGGCAGATTTCCAACCACAGCAATCCTTCAGCAATCCCTCATACTGAGCAAGCATGTAGCGACAGTGGAGAGGAAAAACTCCCCTTTAACAGGAAGAAACCTCCAACAGAACCAGGCTCAGTAGGAGCGGCCATCTGCCACGACCGTCTGGGGGTTTGAGAAGACAGAGCAGAACACAGAAGGAACAGAAGATCTGATATAAGAGAACTTTCTATGTTACAGAAAGTAAAAAGTTGATAACAGGACACAGTGGATGTTCAGTTACTGAGAGGATCATCCCAGTCGATGACCCCCGTCCAACAGGGCATTGCAGCCAAGCAGGATACCAGACCAGGTGTATCTTCGATGGGGAGAAAAACACTGAGAGAAAACAAAGTTAACAGTCGAAATAACAGAATGTACTGTAATACAACTGGAGAGTCGTAGGAGAAAAGGAAGTAGCAGAGTGAAGAAAATTGGTAAGTCTGTCCTCCAGCAGTCTAAGCCTATAGCAGCATAACTACAGAGATAGCTCAGGATGACCTAAGCCACTCTAACTATAAGCTTTATCAAAAAGGAAAGTTTTAAGCCTGGCCTTAAAAGTAAACAGAGTGTCTGCCTCACGGACTAAAGCTGGGAGCTGGTTCCACAGGAGAGGAGCCTGATAACTAAAATATCTTGACTCCATTGAAAATTACTAAAGCAAAAATGCAAATGTTAGTTTGGAATGAGAGAGAGAGATTCTGGATGTATTTAAATGCGGATAAATGGTAGAATGGTTAATGGCCTGTGTTTCTATCACACTTTATCCAGTCCTGAGGACCCCAAGGCGCATTCACCCATTCACACACACATTCACACACCGGTGATGGTTAGCTGTATTAGAGCCACAGCTGCCCTGGAGAACACTGATAGAGGCAAGGCTGCCGTACACTGGCACAATAGGGCCCTCTGACCATCACCAGTGGGAAAAGAGGGTTAAGCTTCATTCCCAAAAATATGACAATCGAAAAAAAATGGAGACGGGTTTGAACCAGCAACCCTCTATTTACAGGACGAACTCCTACCTCCTGAGCCACAGTTGTCCCCCCCAAAAAAATAGACCCATTCATATTGGCTTATTCCCAGAATTCCTGCTACATATGTAAAGTGGAACATATATGATCCTTCTTAATCAGAGGCTTGTTTAATCATAACAAACTGTCCACAAATGGAGCTTATCACGTCCCGAAAAAGTATTTAGAGTTTACTTGCTAGTAGCAGTGAGGACCTTCATTGACTTCCATTTCTTTTAGTGACTGTATAATGCCTAAACCAGACGTTTTTTCCAAACCCTAACCTTCACTAAAACATAATTTAAAGCATATCTCTAAAACCAAGCGGTAGAGCTCCGTAACATTTTCCCGAAAGTGAGGACCAGGCAGGATATTCTTATTTTATTATAAATAGTCATGTAACAAAAGAAGACAACAACAGAAAGTTGGTATGTTTAAACAACAATCCAGGCTTTATTATTAGTTTCATCGGTGTTGCTGATACAAAAAAAGAACTGAAAAAATATTGTTCTAAGCCTACATTTTGATTTAAAATATTAAAAGTTTAAATTTTTTCTTTTGCCCCAAAATTAATTTTACCTGCTCATAGTGTGGGATGTATTCTGTGATTGGAAGCTGTTTTAACTTGGAATCATTTTCCATCTACAGTACTGATCAGAATGAAAATGTGCATGGAGAACCAGAATCTAAAAGAAGGTAAATAAGATGGCAGAGTTTGACGGAAGTTTTCCTTCATTTAAGAAAGCTCAAATTAATGTTGACAAAACTGCGAAAAACATGAGCTTGATAATAGCTGAAGATGTTTTCAACAGTAATGATGATATGGAGAATGCCAACCCTGAAGGGAAAGCCAAACCGTAAGTGTTACTCTAAATCAATCTTTAGTGAAACAAGACTGCCTTTTCATTGGCCCCAGTATAACTTTTTCCACAGACACCTTACTAAACAGGATTAAAAATATGTAAATAATGCAGACAGCAGGTATATCACATGAGAGAATAAGAGGGAAAGATTAAAACAGATATGAAATTTGAACACATTTAAAATACTTGAGAATGCAATTTATTTTCTCAAAGATTTTTAAAGTAACTGTGAAGAATACATTTTTTTGCATATTTCTAAAATAAAATGTTAATAAAAACCTACTTACTTTTTCAACATTAATCATCTTTATACATTGTTGTATTATTGTTAAAGACAGCCTTATTCTCATTTCCTATCAGAAACAAAGTAAGTTGTTAAAAAATATAATGACAATAAATAATGAAACACTTGCAGATGATCAAATATTTTGGTCTTAAATGGGCATGACTGATTTGCAGTAACTTTTTACTTTGCAAAGGTTTTAGGATTCATTCAATAATAGCTCAGTGTTTAAAAAATAAAACTTTGTATCCAGAAAAATTGTAAGACATAAAAATAACGAAGAACAAAAGCTACTTAAAGCACGTATAGTACATGACTGACTGATTTACAGGGAAATATTAGCAAAAACAACTTATGACTAATAACTTTCAACGATCAAACCAAAAATGGATTTTGGAGAATTTAGGAAATAATGAATAATTTTAGTTTAATTTTAAAAATGCTACGGACATGGAGAAAACAACAGATACACACGAAGGCAATTGGCAAGTATATTTTAAGGGTTATATCTTGACTCCATTGAAAATTACTAAAGCAATAATGCAAATGTTAGTTTGGAATGAGAGAGAGAGGGTGGGGATGTATTTAAATGCGGATAAATGGTAGAATGGTTAATGGCCTGTGTTTCTATCACACTTTATCCAGTCCTGAGGACCCCAAGGCGCATTCACCCATTCACACACACATTCACACACCGGTGATGGTTAGCTGTATTATAGCCACAGCTGCCCTGGAGAACACTGATAGAGGCAAGGCTGCCGTACACTGGCACAATAGGGCCCTCTGACCATCACCAGTGGGAAAAGAGGGTTAAGCTTCATTCCCAAAAATATGACAATCGAAACAAACGGAGACAGGTTTGAACCAGCAAACCTCTATTTACAGGACGAACTCCTACCTCCTGAGCCACAGTTGCCCCAAAAAACAAAACAGACCCATTGATATTGGCTTATTCCCAGAATTCCTGCTACATGTAAAGTGGAACATATATGATCCTTCTTAATCAGAGGCTTGTTTAATCATAACAAACTGTCCACAAATGGAGCTTATCACACCCCAAAAAAGTATTTAGAGTTTACTTGCTAGTAGCAGTGAGGACCTTCATTGACTTCCATTTCTTTTAGTGACTGTATAATGCCTAAACCAGACGTTTTTTCCAAACCCTAACCTTCACTAAAACATAATTTAAAGCATATCTCTAAAACCAAGCAGTAGAGCTCAGTAACATTTTCCCGAAAGTGAGGAACAGGCAGGATATTCTTACTTTATTATAAATAGTCATGTAACAAAAGAAGAAAACAACAGAAAGTTGGTATGTTTAAACAACAATCCAGGCTTTATTATTAGTTTCATCGGTGTTGCTGATACAAAGAAAGAACTGAAAAAATATTGTTCTAAGCCTACATTTTAATTTAAAATATTAAAAGTTTAGATTTTTTCTTTTGCCCCAAGATTAATTTTACCTGCTCATAGTTTGGGATGTATTTTGTGATTGGAAGCTGTTTTAACTTGGAGTCATTTTCCATCTACAGTACTGATCAAAAAGAAAAGGCGAATGGAGAAACAGAATCTAAAAAAAGGTAAATAACATGGCAGAGTTTGATGGAAGTTTTCATTCATTTAAGAAAGCTCAAATTAATGTTGACAAAACTGCGAGAAACATGAGCTTGATAATAACTGAAGATGTTTTCAACAGTAATGATGATATGGAGAATGCCAACCCTGAAGGGAAAGCCAAACTGTAAGTTGTTGAGAAGGTGTTTTCACTCTAATTTAAAGCCTATTTTAAAGGAACAGACACACATTTAATTTATGACCCTGGGCTCTCTCTGAGCTCTCATTTCACCTTCCCGCGTGCTCGTTCATTTCTGTAAAAAGGAGCAATAAGAACACTAAACAACAATTATATATTTTAACAGTGAGACGTCGTTCACTGGACTCAGTTCTAGTAACTGAGTCCAGCTTTATCTCAGCATAAGGTTTTTATTTGAAACAAGAGTTAAAAAGGAAACTCCTCCCACATAGATCTTCGTTCACAGAATGTTCAGCTTCTTCACAAAAGGCACACAGGATGTGCCACATTCCTCTTGATTATTCACGGTTTCTAAGTGTTTCCATGTGGACTACAAAATTAAACCCTCATACAACATTAACAGAATTTATATCTCTTCAAAGTGTTACTCTAAATCAATCTTTTGTGAAACAAGACTGCCTTTTCTGATACAAAGAAAGAACTGAAAACATCTTGTTCTAAGCCTACATTTTGATTTAAAATATAAAAAGTTTAGATTTTTCTTTGCCCCAAAATTAATTTTACCTGCTCATAGTTTGGAATGTATTCTGTGATTGGAAGCTGTTTTAACTTGGAATCATTTTCCATCTACAGTACTGATCAGAAAGAAACGTCGCATGGAGAGACAGAATCTAAAAAAAGGTAAATAACATGGCAGAGTTTGATGGAAGTTTTCCTTCATTTAAGAAAGCTCAAAGTAATGTTCACAAAACTGCGAGAATCATGAGCTTGATAATAACTGAAGATGTTTTCAACAGTAATGCCGATATGGAGAATGCCAACCCTGAAGGGAAAGCCAAACCGTAAGTGTTACTCTAAATCAATCTTTTGTGAAACAAGACTGCCTTTTCATTGGCCCCAGTATAACTTTTTCCACAGACACCTTACTAAACAGGATTAAAAATATGTAAATAATGCAGACAGCAGGTATATCACATGAGAGAATAAGAGGGAAAGATTAAAACAGATATGAAATTTGAACACATTTAAAATACTTGAGAATGCAATTTATTTTCTCAAAGATTTTTAAATTAACTGTGAAGAATACATTTTTTTGCATATTTCTAAAATAAAATGTTAATAAAAACCTACTTACTTTTTCAACATTAATCATCTTTATACATTGTTGTATTATTGTTAAAGACATCCTTATTGTCATTTCCTATCAGAAACAAAGTAAGTTGTTAAAGAAAAATAATGACAATAAATAATGAAACACTTGCAGATGATCAAATATTTTGGTCTTAAATGGGCATGACTGATTTGCAGTAACTTTTTACTTTGCCAAGGTTTTAGGATCCATTCAATAGTAGCTCAGTGTTAAAAAAAATAAAAATTTTGTATCCAGAAAAATTGTCAGAAAGAAAAATAACGAAGAACAAAAGCTACTTAAAGCACGTATAGTATATGACTGACTGATTTACAGGAAAATATTAGCAAAAAAAACTTATGATTAATAAATTTCAACGATCAAACCAAATATGGATTTTGGAGAATTTAAGAAATAATTAATCATTTTAGTTTAATTTTAACAATGCTACGGACATGGAGAACACAACAGATACACACGAAGGCAATTGGCAAGTATATTTTAAGGGTTATATCTTGACTCCTTGAAAATTACTAAAGCAATAATGCAAATGTTAGTTTGGAATGAGAGAGAGAGATTCTGGATGTATTTAAATGCGGATAAATGGTAGAATGGTTAATGGCCTGTGTTTCTATCACACTTTATCCAGTCCTGAGGACCCCAAGGCGCATTCACCCATTCACACACACATTCACACACCGGTGATGGTTAGCTGTATTATAGCCACAGCTGCCCTGGAGAACACTGATAGAGGCAAGGCTGCCGTACACTGGCACAATAGGGCCCTCTGACCATCACCAGTGGGAAAAGAGGGTTAAGCTTCATTCCCAAAAATATGACAATCGAAAAAAAACGGAGACGGGTTAAAACCAGCAACCCTCTATTTACAGGACGAACTCCTACCTCCTGAGCCACAGTAGCCCCAAAAAATAAAATAGACCCATTGATATTGGCTTTTTCCCAGAATTCCTGCTACATGTAAAGTGGAACATATATGATCCTTCTTAATCAGAGGCTTGTTTAATCATAACAAACTGTCCACAAATGGAGCTTATCACGTCCCGAAAAAGTATTTAGAGTTTACTTGCTAGTAGCAGTGAGGACCTTCATTGACTTCCATTTCTTTTAGTGACTGTATAATGTCTAAACCCGAAGTTTTTTCCAAACCCTAACCTTCACTAAAGCCTAATTCAAAGCATATCTCTAAAACCAAGCAGTAGAGCTCAGTAACATTTTCCCGAAAGTGAGGACCAGGCAGGATATTCTTATTTTATTATAAATAGTCATATAACAAAAGAAGACAACAACAGAAAGTTGGTATGTTTAAACAACAATCCAGGCTTTATTATTAGTTTCATCGGTGTTGCTGATACAAAGAAAGAACTGAAAAAATCTTGTTCTAAGCCTACATTTTTTATTTAAAATATTAACAGTATAGATTTTTTCTTTTGCCCCAAAATTAATTTTACCTGCTCATAGTTTGGGATGTATTCTGTGATTGGAATCAGGTTTTAACTTGGAATCATTTTCCATCTACAGTACTGATCAGAAAGAAAAGTCGCATGGAGAAACAGAATCTAAAAAAAGTTAAATAACATGGCAGAGTTGAATGGAAGTTTTCATTCATTTAAGAAAGCTCAAATTAATGTTGACAAAACTGCAAGAAACATGAGCTTGATAATAACTGAAGATGTTTTCAACAGTAATGCCGATATGGAGAATGCCAACCCTGAAGGGAAAGCCAAACCGTAAGTGTTACTCTAAATCAATCTTTTGTGAAACAAGACTGCCTTTTCATTTGCCCCAGTATAACTTTTTCCAAAGACACCTTACTAAACAGGATTAAAAATATGTAAATAATGCAGACAGCAGGTATATCACATGAGAGAATAAGAGGGAAAGATTAAAACAGATATGAAATTTGAACACATTTAAAATACTTGAGAAGGCAATTTATTTTCTCAAAGATTTTTAAATTAATTGTGAAGAATACATTTTTTTGCATATTTCTAAAATAAAATGTTAATAAAAACCTACTTGCTTTTTCAACATTAATCATCTTTATACATTGTTGTATTATTGTTAAAGACAGCCTTATTCTCATTTCCTATCAGAAACAAAGTAAGTTGTTAAAGAAAAATAATGACAATAAATAATGAAACACTTGCAGATGATCAAAAAATTTTGTCTTAAATGGGCATGACTGATTTGCAGTAACTTTTTACTTTGCAAAGGTTTTAGGATTCATTCAATAATAGCTCAGTGTTTAAAAAATAAAACTTTGTATCCAGAAAAATTGTAAGAAAGAAAAATAGTGAAGAACAAAAGCTACTTAAAGCACGTATAGTACATGACTGACTGATTTACAGGAAAATATTAGCAAAAACAACTTACGACTAATAACTTTCAACGATCAAACCAAATATGGATTTTGGAGAATTTAAGAAATAATTAATAATTTTAGTTTAATTTTAAAAATGCTACGGACATGGAGAAAACAACAGATACACACGAAGGCAATTGGCAAGTATGTTTTAAGGGTTATATTCAATTCAATTCAATTCAGTTTATTTATATAGCGCCAATTCACAACAGATGTCATCTCAAGGCACTTAACAAGAAGTCATTTCAATACATTTATACAAACATTCCAATCAGTTAAAAAGTTTCCTATTTAAGGAATCCCAGCAGATTGCGTCAGTCATTGGCGTGAGGTTGGGCAGATTTCCAACCACAGCAATCCTTCAGCAATCCCTCATACTGAGCAAGCATGTAGCGACAGTGGAGAGGAAAAACTCCCCTTTAACAGGAAGAAACCTCCAACAGAACCAGGCTCAGTAGGAGCGGCCATCTGCCACGACCGTCTGGGGGTTTGAGAAGACAGAGCAGAACACAGAAGGAACAGAAGATCTGATATAAGAGAACTTTCTATGTTACAGAAAGTAAAAAGTTGATAACAGGACACAGTGGATGTTCAGTTACTGAGAGGATCATCCCAGTCGATGACCCCCGTCCAACAGGGCATTGCAGCCAAGCAGGATACCAGACCAGGTGTATCTTCGATGGGGAGAAAAACACTGAGAGAAAACAAAGTTAACAGTCGAAATAACAGAATGTACTGTAATACAACTGGAGAGTCGTAGGAGAAAAGGAAGTAGCAGAGTGAAGAAAATTGGTAAGTCTGTCCTCCAGCAGTCTAAGCCTATAGCAGCATAACTACAGAGATAGCTCAGGATGACCTAAGCCACTCTAACTATAAGCTTTATCAAAAAGGAAAGTTTTAAGCCTGGCCTTAAAAGTAAACAGAGTGTCTGCCTCACGGACTAAAGCTGGGAGCTGGTTCCACAGGAGAGGAGCCTGATAACTAAAATATCTTGACTCCATTGAAAATTACTAAAGCAAAAATGCAAATGTTAGTTTGGAATGAGAGAGAGAGGGTGGGGATGTATTTAAATGCGGATAAATGGTAGAATGGTTAATGGCCTGTGTTTCTATCACACTTTATCCAGTCCTGAGGACCCCAAGGCGCATTCACCCATTCACACACACATTCACACACCGGTGATGGTTAGCTGTATTAGAGCCACAGCTGCCCTGGAGAACACTGATAGAGGCAAGGCTGCCGTACACTGGCACAATAGGGCCCTCTGACCATCACCATTGGGAAAAGAGGGTTAAGCTTCATTCCCAAAAATATGACAATCAAAAAAAAACGGAGACGGGTTTGAACCAGCAACCCTCTATTTACAGGACGAACTCCTACCTCCTGAGCCACAGTAGCCCCAAAAAATAAAATAGACCCATTGATATTGGCTTTTTCCCAGAATTCCTGCTACATGTAAAGTGGACGAATATGATCCTTCTTAATCAGAGGCTTGTTTAATCATAACAAACTGTCCACAAACGGAGCTTATCACGTCCCGAAAAAGTATTTAGAGTTTACTTGCTTGTAACAGTGAGGACCTTCATTGACTTCCATTTCTTTTAGTGACTGTATAATGTCCAAACCAGAAGTTTTTTCCAAACCCTAACCTTCACTAAAACATAATTTAAAGCATATCTCTAAAACCAAGCAGTAGAGCTCAGTAACATTTTCCCGAAAGTGAGGACCAGGCAGGATATTCTTATTTTATTATAAATAGTCATGTAACAAAAGAAGACAACAGAAAGTTGGTATGTTTAAACAACAATCCAGGCTTTATTATTAGTTTCATCGGTGTTGCTGATACCAAAAAAGAACTGAAAAAATATTGTTCTAAGCCTACATTTTGATTTAAAATATTAATGATGATGTTTTCAACAGTAATGCCGATATGGAGAATGCCAACCCTGAAGGGAAAGCCAAACCGTGTTACTCTAAATCAATTTTTTGTGAAACAAGACTGCCTTTTCATTTACAAAAAAAGAACTGAAAAAATATTGTTCTAAGCCTACATTTTGATTTAAAATATTAAAAGTTTAGATTTTTTCTTTTGCCCCAAGATTAATTTTACCTGCTCATAGTTTGGGATGTATTCTGTGATTGGAAGCTGTTTTAACTTGGAATCATTTTACATCTAAAGTACTGATCAGAAAGAAAAGGCGCATGGAGAAACAGAATCTAAAAAAAGGTAAATAACATAGCAAAGTTTGATGGAAGTTTTCATTCATTTAAGAAAGCTCAAATTAATGTTGACAAAACTGCGAGAAACATGAGCTTGATAATAACTGAAGATGTTTTCAACAGTAATGCCGATATGGAGAATGCCAACCCTGAAGGGATAGCCAAACTGTAAGTGTTACTCTAAATCAATCTTTTGTGAAACAAGACTGCCTTTTCATTTGCCCCAGTATAACTTTTTCCACAGACACCTTACTAAACAGGATTAAACATATGTAAATAATGCAGACAGCAGGTATATCACATGAGAGAATAAGAGGGAAAGATTAAAACAGATATGAAATTTGAACACATTTAAAATACTTGAGAATGCAATTTATTTTCTCAAAGATT
>OY747707.1:10980000-11054170 GCA_963556495.2 Valencia hispanica | reverse complement strand
TAAATTATAAAAAGATATTGCATATATATATATATATATATATATATATATATATATATATATATATATATATATATATATATATATATATATATATATATATATATGTATGCAATATATATCTCTGACCATCACCAGCGGGAAAACAGGATTAAGCTTCATTCCCAAAAATTTGACAATCGAAAAAAACGGAGACGGGTTTGAACCAGCAACCCTCTATTTACTGGAGGAACTCCTATCTCTTGAGTCACAATCGCCCCAATAATAAAACACATTAAAATCAATTCAGATTATTTTTTTAGCCCCGATTCACAACAGATGTCATCTTAAGGCATCTTACAAGAAAAACCATGTAAATACAATCATACAAACATTCCAATCAGTTTAAAGGACAAGTTCGGTTTTTTACACTGAAAGCCCTTTTGTCTGATTGCTTATGGTGAAATTGAAATTTTAATATTGAAATTGAAATTTGGACACATGCTGCTGTCCCGAGCTTTTTCGGTTTCTCTGGTAACTCCCCCCCCCCCCCCCCCCCATAATGGCTGCATAAGTGCACTGGAACAATCCTTCTTAAAATGCTTTAAACAAATAAATGAAACTCACTGAGTGGTCAGGGGTGTTCACTGATAT
The DNA here is from genome assembly GCA_963556495.2 of Valencia hispanica. Taxonomy (NCBI): domain Eukaryota; kingdom Metazoa; phylum Chordata; class Actinopteri; order Cyprinodontiformes; family Valenciidae; genus Valencia; species Valencia hispanica. Next base: position 11,053,537 of record OY747707.1, on the reverse strand, counting down.
GTTCACACAAAAATCGCTGTAAAATATGCTTTCCAACAGGTTTTATCGTCGTTTTTGTCCAACTCCATTGACTTGTATTGATGTGCTGTGATGTATGTACGGTATTAGTTCGCCGCTGGAAATGGAAATGGGGTGTTTGTATTCTGTCTGTAGTCTTATACAGTCGTGGTATCGTAGGCTAAACTATCCAAACATTTTTAAAAGATCAGTTATCTGTGTCAACTTGGAAATGCATTCTGCTTTTTCTCTGTATTCAATGAGATGCCAGTGGTTTGCTTGCAATTGGCAAAGGTGCATTATCGCCACCAACTGGGCTGGAGGTGGATTCCACGGCGATGTGACTGAGTGGTTGGTGGCGGATTTGAAAACCCGAAGTCAGGATCGGAAAGCGAAATATCGTTAGTTTGTTTGAAGACGGGATATATCAAAACTAGTGAATAGTTAAAAACTTACAAAATAAAGGAGACAAGGATTGAATGGAAGAAGGTCATGTGAGTTCTTGGTCTTCACTGATTTGTCGGAAAAAGGGAAGACATTTGGAAAGGACGTCGAAAGTTGGAAAGGACATGTTGTGCCACAGACAGGTAGGTTTTGACTATGAATAATTATGAATAACTTCTTAGGGCAATCATTAATAAGATTAATAATTTTATGTAAAAATTACCAAGTTTAGGGGCACCACCTGGATTCCAGGAATATCAATAGCCAAATTGTTCAGTCTCTGTTTATGTTTATGCTTACCTGCCTGATGAGGCTGAGGTACTTAAACAATAGATGAAGGAATAATTTCTTACTAATTGTGGATAGTTTAAGACTAATCAGCATCTTTTGGTTGTTTTCAAACCACCAATTCACAATGCAAAGCAGAAGTGAAGAAAACATTATTTGGAAGAAGCAATGTTTCATTAAACCATTTGCTGAATTAGAAATCAATAACTTTAGAGAATTTATCATGTTTTATGGATCGTCACCGCAGTGATTGATCTAAATGAATATTTAGACCTTATGTTGAAGTTAACGGCCCCCACGGGGGCACAATTATGTTGATCTAATTTAGTATCTCGACTTACCAAGAAGGCAGTTTCAAAATGACATACAAGATTAGTTTTAGTATTTAAACTATCTGCTTTAAAGTCGATCTCTATTTTGAATCAAAGGCGGGCCCACGTGGTTCACTAGAGCATCTAGCCTACAGCTAACTCACGTGGAGCCGCTTAAAGCCGCTCTGGATCATTTACTAAACACCAAACAAAGGGAAAACTGCAGGATATAACGTCTTTCCATCGGATGCCTCGAAAATTACTGTTTAAACCTCCAGGCCGACCGGCCTGTTTGTACCCAAACAATGAATGAAATCTTTCACAAAGTAACAAATCACTGTGAAAAATAAACAACCCGTAAATCTTGTTTATCCTAAACTAATCTCGCCTCTGCCCAGACAGACCTTATTGAACGGTTAAAGTTCTCAGAGTTGCTCCTTGGATGATGGGGGAAGCTCAACGACGTTAGCCGGCAGGCTAACAATAGTTGCGGTCGACCTCGTCCTCTCCAGTTTGCTAAACAGCGATCAGCTCCACCTTCCTTCACTGACACAGTACCTTTTCCTGTAGCTTTCCAGCACACCATTCGTCCCTGTGCATTGTCGCCGTGGGGGTAATAGTTTCAGTCTGGACACAGCTCTGCGGCTTGCAGTAGCGTGTTACCAGTCCCTTCCACACGGCAGTGTCTGTAAGTCAGAGAGGTTCTGTAGGGCTCAGGGCAGAACAGTGGGGTTTATCTCAGCAGTCTTTGTCTTCTTTGATGCGAGTTTCTCCCAGAAAACTCACGTGCTTCCCTCTTCCCTGGGGCCTTATATAACCTCTTTTCTTCTTCTCCTGTTGGAGCTAGAATGTGGGTTAGCGCCACCCAATGGCTGTTTGTACCCCAAAAGACATGAAAGCAGTGGCGGGTAGGATCAGCTGTACTGTGAATGGGAAGGAGATGGGTGAGTTAGAAGAGTATGAAAGTGATAATGATATGGAAATGAGTGGTGAACAGGAACAGGTAAGGGAGAAGAGAGGATATAATTTTGAAAGAATGGAAAGTAGGAAACAAAGGAGAGTGATGCACAGCGATAAAGAAAGAGATCTGGAAGAAGGGAAATAATTTAAAGTCATTTTGTGGTTTAGAGAGGGAAACGGGGTTAAGGCTTTGAATCAAGTGAAGTTGACGACAATATTGAAAAATCAAGTGGGAGACATTAAGTTGGCTAAAGTATTGAGAGATGATTTGTTGATAGTGTGTAAAAATAAAGATCAGAGTGGGAAAGCTTGCAAAATTAAGGAATTTGAAAAAAAACATAAGGTAATTAGATTTAGTAAGGTGGGAATGGGAGAAAAAGGAGCAAAGGGGGTGATCTGGGGGATCCCGATTAAAATGTCGGTAGAAGAAATTAAAGCCAATATAAAAGTTGCTAAGATAAGAGTCAAAATGACTTACAGTATTTAAAGGTGGAGTAAGAAGAGAAACTCAGAGTGTTTTATTGGAATTCCAAGGAGAAAATTTACCAACTAAAGTTGCACTAGGATATATGGCATATTCAGTACGAGAATATATACCAAAACCTTTAAGGTGCTTTCAATGTCAAAGGTTTGGACATACTGCAGCAGTATGTAAAGGGAAAAAAAGATGTCCAAGGTGTGGGGAGAATCATGAGTATGGAAACTGCGGAAGGAAGATGTAACCAAAGTGTTGCAGTTGTGGAGGAGAGCATAGTGTGACGTATGCGGGATGTCCGATAATGAAAAAGGAGATACAAATACAACAAGTGAGAATTAAATATAAGACATCATATCCTGAAGCAGTGAAGATGGTAAATCAAAGAACATGATATTAATGTATTGAAGAATCGTGGTTAAGAGTATGGATTGATTTTAAAGTTTCACAACATGTTGAAGTTAGGTGTGATAGAACAAGGTGATTAGGAGGTGGATGTGTGACATTTATTAAAAATAATATGAATTTTAGAACAGTGGAAATAGGAAAGGAAGAAGAATTTGTAACAGTGGAAGTGTTTATGAATCAGGGAAAAATTAATATAATAAATTATTATAATCCATGTAAAAAGTTAGATATTAAACAGATGAGATCAATAGTTGGGATTAATAGTAGACATATAATTATATGTGGTGACTTTAATGCACACATCACGGTGTGGGGGGGAGGGGGGGACAGATATAAATGGGGAAATAATGGAACAAATTATGAAGGAGGCAATTTTAGTATGTATTAATGATGGAAGAGGAACTAAGATTGATGTATCTACAGGTAAAATGTCAGCTTTAGATATAACATTAGTATCTAGTGAATTGGCAGGAAAAAGTGAGTGGGAAGTACTAGAAGTGGTCATTACCCAATACTAACAAAAATGTATGGGACTAGAGGGATGCTAATGGAAGCAAGGGAAGGAAGATGGCTTTTTAAAAGAGCTAAATGGGATGAGTTTAGGAATAATTGTGAGAAATGGTGTTCAAAAGTAGAGGTGTCGGATAAAGTAGAGGAAATAGAAGAAGTGTTTAGGAGAGTAATAATTGAGGCTGCAGATTCCTCAATACCAAAAAGTAAACCCAGCTAGCACACGGACGTCTTGCCGATGCATCAAACTCTATCGCCGAGACGTTGCATGGAGAGCGTTTGCTCATTGGCAAGATATCGCCGAGACGTCGGCCTTTGATCAAAAACGACCACCACCCGACGTCTCGGCGATCAATGAAAGCAGGGGCGCCCGCGGCCAGGCGTTCCATATATTTAGCCTATAAATGATTAATTACGACCTTTATTCATTTAGGTCGGGCCTTTTGAACTGGGTAGCCTATAATATTTTACAAACCAATTCGATATTCGTTTCATTAAAGCGGACACTCCCCCCATTGTCTCATTCAGAACTGCACTAATAAAGCGGCTGCATTGCCGCTCGCTCCTGAAGGCGATGGGTTTGGTTTTCAATAAATCTCCATACATCCCAGAAAATACCTGTGAGATCTAACAACAAATTAACACCAAAATATTGATAAATTGTTGCTTGACACCGGAGGAACTTCACACCTCATATTTCTTATTAATGTAATGATAGCCCATCTTCCAGTTCATGTGTCTGCAAGTGACACCAAATCAATCTTGAAATGTCTTAATACATCTAAAGAACCAGACACAACAATTTATTTGACATTTGATTGCATAGAATATTTTATATTAATAATTTTACTGTAATATTTCAGGTTTTCCTTCAATAGTTTCCAAGTCATGTGACCAAGTGATAGGCTACAAAATCAATCTTAAAATGTCTACTACAACTAGGATAGTACTCTGTTTACTATACAATATTACAGACATATAGATTTGCAAAACTTAATGGACATATTTTCCTTCGTTTCTTCTTACCCACAGCTGTGTGTCTTAGTTTTGCACTTTAATGAAAAGTGTGTGATTGTGTATTTCTAATATTTACTTTTTGTATATATTTTTTTTCTGCATATTGCTTTAATCTTAGTCGAGTTAAAATACCAAATGTTCTAAAATACTGTTTATATGGTGTTTTATTATTCGTCATTCAAATAAAATAAAATAAAACTATTTGACCTTAAAGATATTATAGAAAATAACTGTGGTATAGAAATAACATCACAGTTACTTTGCTGAGTAACTAATAACTTTTACAGTGTAGTAACTGAGTTACTAACTCAATTACTTTTTGGAAAAAGTAATTTGTAACTAGAACTAATTACTTTTTTAATGTAAGATTCCCAACACTGGTGGTGAATCGTCTGTGTGAGCAACACCGGCTAGTACAGAGTATAGTGTTCAATGATTGGCTACTGAGAGTGTTGGTCATTTTGAATCTTGGACCAGGTTAACATTGAAAGAAAGGATGCATGCTTGACTGCAGAGACACACTTAAAGAAATTGAACATTAGATTCAAATAATAAAGTGATGTCAACCGGTCCCACAAAACTATTTTGTTTAAATTTGAAGAATACCAGATGACTAAATTTCAGCACTTTCTTAATTAAGTGCTACATCATATACAGTTATGTTGAATTTACTCCATGTTATTATGTTAAGTTTAAACAACATTATTTAGAATTTCTGGAACACAATTTTGTTCCATTTACTAAAATCCCTTTTGTTTCAAGACACCCAACCACGCTTTACATTACTGAAGGCACTATTCATTCACTTACATTAATACTGCTACCCTGGGGCAGACTGACCACCACCGATCATTCATACTCAATCAGGAACCAGCTATATTTTTACTGGAGGTAAGGAGCATGAAGTGTCTTGCCCAGGGACACAGGAACAGATTGCTGGCAGCGGGGTTCGCCGCCAATCATTGGATAACCATCTGAGCTAACTGAATCTTGTTGTAAGATTTCAATAAATACGACTTTAGTCAACTGAAATTCATATATTGTTTATTTATAAAAACAAAATTTGAGACAAAAACGAGGCATCTGCCCAATGTGCCGAACACATGTGTTGAAAGTCGTGTTGTACTTAAGTGTCTTGATGAACTTGCTCCTCCATGAGGTGAGGAAGAGAAAAGGGCAAAGATGACAAAGAGATCAGGGACCAGAACAGCAGAGGGACTCGGAGCTGTGTAAAAAAAACAAAACACACATTTACACATTACACATTTACATTTGTGTGTGTAGAAGTTGTTTCTGTGTGTAGTTATGGAAATAAACTAAAACAATAACAGCCATCGATAAAACAGTAACATGTGCTTTTCCATAGCAAACAATTCCAGTCTCTTGGCCTGCCTCCAAGAGTCAGAGAAGATGATATTTGTTTGTTTTGCTACTACTGACAGCTCTACTTGAAGAAACCATGATGATGTGGCCAAATATTGTCATGTTTTCAGTGTCAGCCAATTCAATTGACCAAAGTTAACCGTTGTAAATCCATCCATCCATTTCCTGTACCACTTAGTCCAATTCAGGGTTGCAGGGAAGCTGGAGCCTATCCTAGGAATTACCAGGCATAAGGAAGGGTACACCCTGGACAGGTCGCCGGTCTATCGCACCCAACTGTTGTAAATTCTAATTAAAAATTTATGTTTTAGTATCAGTCAAAATTAGAGCATTAACTTCATCAAAAGACTTACCTATAGCTCAAAAGTCCCTGGCCTCTGCCTTCTCCTCCCTTCCACCCTATCCTTGTTCAACTGGAGCCAGTTTTGGATTGCCAATTCCACTTCAGCCTGTGTGTTTTGTGGAAAGGCCCCATTTCTAAGAACTGATGCTGCAAGAAAAAAAAAACAAGAGTTAGGCAAAACCTAAGGTGGTCAGTGTTAGAGTTAGTGATTTTTAACCACTAGAAATTAAATGTTGTCAGGACTGAAGCAGTAGCGGACACAAATGCAGGCCTTCTCGAAAGGATTTAATATAGAGGAACAAGAAGAAAATTGACGATCAACTTAAGACTACACAAAGACACTGAACACAGTGTATAAATAGAGGGATCACAGGTGAAACACATAAGGGTAATGATGAGGATGCTGTGCAACCCAAGATGCCTTGAGCAGAGGAATTGTGGGAGTTCTATGTCAGAACCGGTGATCAGTAGGCTAGTGAGGCTGAACATGGAAACAGAGGAGCAGGAATGACAAATGCTCATTTGAAAAAAAAAAACATTAAATCCCTCAGAGGAATAAACAGAAATGCGTGCACTACACAATACATACATAGTACTACTGCTTGGCAGTGTAGCACTCAAACACAGCTGTAGTAATACTTACTCAATAGAATTTCATAGACTGGTCTGCCCTTGATCCCAGTCTTCTGTCCCCTCCCACACCAATTCAATTTGGTAGCCACATCAGGGGAAAGCAATTTCTGGCATACATGCCACACTGTTTATTTCACAGTTTTCTCCCCAAATATGGCCAGTACTGCAATCTGAGGAAAATAAGAGAACAAAAGTAAGTGTTACCAAACAATGTAAATTAATGTCTTTCACATATGCATGTGTTAATCTGGAACACATTACTTTGAAAATTTTTACTGGATTTTTGCAGCCCAGCAGAAACAATAAACTCCACACATTTACTGTAGTTGAAAATATTTACACTTTTTAAAAATAGATGTCTATATGGGGGAACACATCCTTACTGACGTAACAGCGGTTGCCTTGGCAACACATCACAACGGCAGATAGCCCACTCAGCCGTTTCTTTAGAAAAAACATACGATTTTAAATGTTAAAAAACAACATTAACGTATTAATAATTGACTTAAAGGTTGAATATGGAACATTTTCTTGAAAAGCTATTTAAAAAAAAATAATAATAATACCTCCACGGGTGTTTCAAGTGGTGCAAAATGAAATCATTTGAATTAAAATATAACAAAATAGGATTAAAATATAATAAAATATAAATTTTGACGGGCACGACAATGACGTAATGTTTACACCTACCACCAGTAGCGGCCGCGGGGTGCCAGATACGGTCTCTATGATCCAACTATGTGGTTGGTACAAGTCGGCTGGTATTGGGAAAAATGGCTGAATCTACAAGTCAAGCAGCAGCTTCAGAGCCCTGGAGGAGATATCCGTCTCAGGAGAGGAGTGACCGGAGAACAACAGAAACTACAGTAGTTTTACGGAAAACCTACACTACATGGACCCGCATAAAACATGTCCACGGTGTCAAACACACGCGGAAACGGCGACTTTCATCCTGGATTGGTAAGCTAAGTCACTCGCTAACTTTAGCTGTCAGTTAAACTGCTCTAAAATACATTCCTCACTGGACGCAGTTCAGGCTGGTCACTGGGCATATCGGCAGCAAACCAGGCAACCCAACAGCGGGAATTATTTTTTTATTGTTGTAGCTACAACTTAGACCCACTAGATGTCGCTATAGTTTTCATGTTCCATATTGAACCTTTAATATTCCTTTCTTTCGTAAGTGATCATTGTATAAGCGGGATAATGCCGAGGTTTCCACAATCAGAAATGAATGGAAGACCCGGAGGCGTGAACCGTCCAACACGAAGCAAACCGTTTTATTGGCCGTTCTATGATGCTAGAAAAGACATTTACTTCGTAACAAGATACCTATATGCGATAAAGTCAAAACAGGATGTCGAAATAATTAAAGATTTCAGAATAAGACAGCCGATCGGCACACTTCTACCTTTTTCCAACCAAATAACGTCTAATAGAGGAAAAAAAATAGGACATAACGTTTTGAAGTCGGCTGTAGACCAACTCGTACATACAACGTTTAACTTTCACAGAGTAAAATAAATTACTTTTCTTGGCAATTTGTGGCTTACATGAAACTCCGAAACTCACTCTGTGACGTCCCTGGACCGCAACTGACAGGATAGGTCCCACCCTCTGGGGTCTTCTGCGTGTGGGCAGATCTGGGGCCGACTTAAAGCCGACGCAGCACGACGTTTGATGAGCGGGCGCTATAGGCGCTCATGGGCCGATGCTTGACTGAGGTTATAAATTATAGGGCCGACGTCCATCCTTAGTCTGACGTCGGCCAGACATATGTGTGCTATCTGGGAAGGAAATACGAGAAGGAGGAAAAATGTACCTTTGTGGTCTGAAGACTGTGAAACGGCAATTAAAGCAAGAAATAAAAACCTAAAAATACTAAGGAAAACACACAATGGGCAAAATCTTTTAAAATGTAAAAAGCTGCAAGCGGAGGTGAGAAGAGTTTGTTTAAAACAGTGGTCCCAAACCCCCGGGCCGCCGCGAGCCACAGAGAAAGAATAAATAACTTCCAGTTTTTCTGTTTTATTTATTATCTGAGGGTGACCGCTGTTTTATTTTGAAAAATGACCGGATATCCCCGTTACATAGCTCAGCCTTGACATGTCAAGAGGCTTGTATTGGTCACGTGACAGTTACGGCTAACATTGATCCCGCAAACTAGCAAGATGGATAGAAAACAAATGTCTCTCGATTGTTTCTTTGGAAACGGGAAAAGGCCCAAGGCTCTCACTGATTCAGCGTTGTGGTGAGTTAGATTTTTCATGCACTTTGTATTTGTTTTTGTGGTAAATCTTGAATTATTAAAGGTATGTTTACATGTTCCCATGGCGACCAGAGAGCGTTATGGGGCTGAGTGTTACTCGTCTCATGTCTGCTCGATGTTAGGAGGATGCTGTTGATAAAGCTGCTAATACACATTGGATTTACGTCTATTGTTATAATTTAAAAATAACCCGTTTTTATACCGTCCGTTATCATTTATCCGACACACCTTAAAGGCCGGTCCGTGAAAATATTGTCTGATATTAAACCGGTCCGTGACGAAAAAAAGGTTGGAGACCACTGGTTTAAAAGACAAAAAGAGAAAGTTTGAGACATTTTTTGTGGAAAAATAGGACGAACTACACCAATAAGTGAAGTGTGAGGAATGATAAGAAAAATGAAAGGAATAAGATGAGACTGGAATTACCCAGTGTTAAAAGTAGAAGAAGAATTAGCTATAACTAATAAGGAGAAAGTAGAAGTATTGGTAAAAAAAAAAAACATTTGTTTAAATTCATAGTACAGAAAATCTATCAGGAGAAAGGAGAGAAGAAACTAGAATGAAAAATGAAACAGAAGGGGGAGGAGGTGAGGAAGATAATATTAAAAGTAATATGGATATACCTTTTTCTGTGTTTGAAATAGAGCGTGCGCTGGTAAAAACTGGTATGACAAGTCCAGGAAAAGATCAGGTATGTTATATTATGTTAAAACAGTTAAAATTAAAATTATTGGAGATTTACAATATAATATGGGAAAAGGGAAAATTACCAAATAATTGGAAAGAACCAATTATTGTACCGATAATTAAAATGGGGAAAGAGCCAAGTTGTCCAGATAGTTACAGACCAATTGCATTAACATCTCATGTAGGCAAAATCATGGAAAGGATGGTAGTGGATAGATTAACAGATTATTTGGAAGGTAAGAAGATATCACCATATCAGAGGGGATTTAGGAAAGGGAGAAGCAAAATGGATGCAGTGGTTTGTTTAGAAACAGAAATTAGGAAAGCGCTAATTAAAAAAGAGAGTTTAGTGGTAGTGTTTTTTGATATAGAAAAAGCGTATGATATGGTATGGAAAGAGGGAGTGTTGATAAAATTTAAAAAATTAGGAATAGGAGGAAGAATGTATAATTGGATAAAGGATTTTTGGGTGAAAGAGAGATTCAAGTTAAAATAGGAAGTACATTTTCTATTAGGTGTAAGGTGGAAAATGGCACTCCACAAGGAAGTGTCATTAGTCCAATATTATTTTCTATTAAGATAGATGATGTGTTTCAGAAGGTGGGTAGTGAGTTTGGTAAAGCGTTATTTGTAGATGATGGAGCAATATCGAAGAAAGGGAAAAATATTAGGTATGTACAAAAGAAAATGCAAGAAGTAAATTGAAATAGTGGAAAACTGGTCATATGAATGGGGTTTTAAAATTTCGGTGGAAAAAACTAAATGCATGGTGTTTACTAGAAGGAAAAAGGTAATGGAGAATTTAAGATTATATGGAAAAGAATTGGAGCAAGTAAATAATTTTAAATATCTAGGAGTTATATTTGATAGAAAGTTAGTTTGGAAGGAGAACATTAATAAAATAATATAAAGATGTAAGAAAGTAATAAATATACTGAAGTGTGTGAGAGGATATGATTGGGGGGCTAGTGCTCAGGCATTAAAGTATATATATAGTGCAATGGTTAGGTCAGTAATAGATTATGGGAGTATAGTATATAGTTCAGCATCCAGAACACTAATGAAAAGGATTAAAGTTATACAAAATCAAGCATTACGAGTGTATTGTGGTGCAATGAGAATTACACCTATTGTGGCAGTGCTGGTGGAGATGGGAGAGATGCAAATACATCTTAGAATTAAACAGGTAACTTTAAATTATTGGACAAGTTTACAAGGATGTACAGGTAAAGAGAATTTGGCAAAAAGGCCATTAAGCCCATGTTGGGAAAATGGGAAAGTAAAGAAAGTGTTAGTTTGAGAGTACAAGAATTGCCAAGAGAGTAAGATCCAAGGTAAAATACAAGTTAAAAAGTTTTTATATACTGCTAACCCAAAATTGATATTTCCTGAAACTTATATTGTTTTTAGTATTTATGATAAAATGAGAGGTAGTGGAAGTAAAGGAAACTGGGATAAAATTATAGAAGATGTCATGTTTGCTGGGTTTTAACGACTCAAAGGCAGGACCAGACTGTATTTTTGGATATGGTAAAAGATGTTTATTGATAACAGATATGAAAGTCTCTGGTTGATCGCCGGGGAAAAACGGGTCCACGGTGGCAGGCGGAGGAAGGGGTGATTGTGATGTCCGATCCTGGAGGAAGATACGTTAGATCCAAAGCCGGAGGTGAGTGGAGACTGATGTTGTGCCAGGCGGTGTGTGATAGCAGGTGGAGCGGGCAGACGGGCAGGCAGATGGAGAATTGGTAGACCAGCGGAGGTAACGGAGCAGAAGCTGACCGGGAGGGAATCCAGAGTGATCGGTAAGTTGTTTCCAGGAGACTTCACCGTAGGAACGGAGATCAGAGGAGGAAACCAACTTTGGAGGATCAGGAAGTCTGGATCAGAATCTGGGAGGAAACTTAGGAAGAGTGAGCGCACCAAAGAAACAAAGGGAAAACTTTCTGGAGAGATTGGCTGGCCGTGTTCAATTCAATTCAATTCAAATTCAAAATTACTTTATTCATCCCAAAGGGAAATTAAACGTTGTTGTAACTCATTATGCAAGTTCCTTCAAAGATTTGTTGTAGATGCTGATGGCTGTGTGTAGGGATGATCTCTTGTAGTGCTCTGCAGATCTGAAGAAGCCTCTGACTGAAGACGCTCTGTAGTTGTATGACAGTCTGATGTAGAGGATGCTCTGGATCTATGGCGTCTTCTTTTCAACTCATCAGGGTTTTGTGGCTGTAGTTGAGGTATTATTTGAGCTTTTGTGATGTTAATCAGCTGCTGCCAGTTGTAAACCACCTTGTTGCCATGGTTATGCATCATAACAAATGTCCAAAAATAAAAAGTATCAGCAGAAATCCTTCTAGCTGCACATCATTCAAAACCAGAGAGAACAGTTGTCCACAAAAACAATGTTTCTACCAGAAATGGAAGAATTAAAGTTTAAAAAAAGAAAAAAAATATGAACCAAAGTAACAGAGCTACTCCAACATGCTGCCACCTTGAGCGGCGCAATTCCGGAATCTCTTTGTTACCACGCTAGAAGCGTGACGACCCCGGCCCCGAGGACGTACCGCCAAGATCCGGCGGACCGTATAAGCCGGATGGCCATCGATGAGTCGGGCGGGTGGTGGTGGTTTGGCTGGAGGGCACAAAGAGCTGGAGGAGACAGGTTTGATCTGTGACACATGGAAGACTAGGTGAACACGGAGATGGGATGGAATCTTGAGTTTAACAGTAGATGGACTGATGACCTTTTTGATGGGGAATGGACCGAGGAACCGAGGAGCAAGTTTTCTTGGATGGGATCTGAGAGGAAATCTTTGGATGAGAGCCAAACCTGTTGTCCTGATGAATAATGGGGTGCTGGTCGCCTCTCCTTGTCCGCGTATCGTTTGTTCTGAGCAGCGGTGCATTGGAGGGCGGCGTGAGCGTCTGATGGCGCGGATACGAGCACGGACCGATGGCAAAACTGGTTCAGGGAAAGAGTCTGCAAGAAGAGATGATTGGTAGCTGAGTGATATTTCAAAAGGGGAGAATCCGGTTGCAGAAGAAACGTGAGAGTTGTGAGAGCATTCGACCCAGGGGAGATGGATGGACCAGGTAAGTGGGTTTAAACAGCACAGACAACGGAGGGTGTTTTCAATTTCTGGGTTTAGCCTCTCGGACTGACCATTTGACCTGAGGGTGGTATCCAGAGGTGAGTTTGGAGGTGGCTCCCAGGGCAGAGCAGAACTGTTTCCAGATGGATGAAATGAATTGAGGACCTCGATCAGAAACTATTTCGGATGGGATTCCATGGAGTTTGAAGACGTGAAGAATGAGCTGGCGGACAGTTTCTGTGGATGAGGGAAGCTTAGGAAGAGCGATAAGATGGCAGGCTTTAGAAAAACGGTCAATGATGGATAAAATGACTGTTTTACCTTTGGAAGGTGGGAGTCCGGTGATGAAGTCTAGAGCGATGTGAGACCAGGGACGAGAAGGGGTGGATAGTGGTTGCAGGAGACCAGCTGGAGATTGATGGGATGATTTATTTCGGTTGCAGATATGACACGCTGAAATATACTCGGCTACATCCTTGTTAAGGGATGGCCACCAGAAATATCTGCGAAGGAGGGCTAGGGTGCTCCAGTGTAAAGCTAGTTTACACTGGAGAAGGAAGCCTTTTGTTTTTTCAAGATCTCCGGAAAATGGTCCCGGAGGTGGAGAAGCTACGTCCCAGAAGCAGGAAGTAGAGGAGGACGGTTTTTCCTGAGAATGACCCAGTTGAGCAGTGATATCAAAAAGCTGTTGATTCAATCGACTTATTGTTGTGGTTTGTATGGATAATTGTCGTGATAAATCCTGAATAACTGCTTCGTGTCGACCCAAAAGTGTGCCTTGCTGAGACACGGCATTCTGAATCTGGGCTGCTGAGTCAGGCTGGTGTTGGTAGGTGATTTTTTTGTCAATCTAAGCTAAGGCTTCCTTTAAAAGAACAGACACCAATTCAATTTTTTGACTCTCTCAGGATAGAAACTCTCATGCTCTTGTTTCACCTTCCCGCGTGTTCGTTCATTTCTGTAAAAAGGAGCAATAAGAAGGAACAGACTACAGTTATGAATTTTGCCACGGAAGAACGTCTGCAGACGGGCTCAGCGATCAACTGAGCAGTCTTTCTGCATCTCTGTATGGCTTTTATTGACCCACAAGTTCAACCCCCGCCCAAAACATTTTTTCACAGAATAATGGTCCATGGTTCTTCACAAAAGGCAACGCGTGATGTACTACTCTTCTTGATTGATTACTGTTGCTAAGTGTTTTCACATGCCCTGCAGAATCAGACCCCCCTAAAACAACTTTGTGCACTCTGTAGGAACTCTAAACAAGTCATATATCAAGCAGGAACATAATTTTTAAAGGTCACATGCAAGTCAACTATCAAGCGGAACATAACCCTAAAGACCACATGCCTCCTCACGCAGATGTATTTTCTGTGTCCCCCTGTTAGACAAAAGACTTAATTTTACACAAAAAATAAGTGTACGCTCAACATTTACAGAATTTTTATCTCTTCACTGGCCAGATGGTTCTGTCATGTTTGCTGGGTTTTAACGAGTCAAAGGCAGCACCAGACTCAGAAAACCAGACTGTATTTTTGGATATGGTAAAAGATGTTTATTGATAACAGATATGAAAGTCTCTGGTTGATTGCCGGGGAAAAACGGGTCCACGGTGGCAGGCGGAGGAAGGGGTTATTGTGATGTCCGATCCTGGAGGAAGATACGTTAGATCCAAAGCCGGAGGTGAGTGGAGACTGATGTTGTGCTAGGCGGTGTGTGATAGCAAGTGGAGCAGGCAGACGGGCAGGCAGATGGAGAATTGGCAGACCAGCGGAGGTAACGGAGCAGAAGCTGACCGGGATCAGAGGAGGATCAGGAAGTCTGGATCAGAATCTGGGAGGAAACCAGGAAGAGTGAGCGCACCGAAGAAACATAGGGAAAACTTTCTGGAGAGATTGGCTGGCTGGTTACCATACTAGAAGCGAGAACCATCTGGCGTCAGCTTGCAGCCTCTGTCCCTCTTTTGAATGCTGGAGATGATGAGCCTAACGAGCTGCACATGTACCCAATCAGCCACGCCCCTGCAGAGAAGGTAGGAGAGCACGGATCCTAACAGAAGATAGATTAAGAAGTCATTAAGATTATTTTTTGCAAATATTCACAGATGGATCAAAGGAAATAAAAGGAGGAAAAACAGGATTTGCATTTGTAATACCACAAATAGGGCTGGTTGTAAGGAAAAGAACTCCAGATAATCTATCTGTTTATACAGTGGAGATGTTAGCTATTTATTTTAGTCTTCAGTGGGTGGAACAAAATAGAATAAAAAAAGGAAATATATGTACAGACTCGTTATCTGTATTAACGTCAGTTAAATTTGGTTATATATGTATATATATATATATATATATATATATATATATATATATATATATATATATATATGTATATATATGTATATATATGTATATATATATATATATATATATATATATATATATATATATATATATATATATATATATATATATATATATATGTGTATATATATATGTGTATATATATATGTGTATATATATATATGTATATATATATATATGTATAATGGAATGTTATTTTTGTAAATTGCCTTAAGAGAACTTTGAGAACTGTGTTGTGAATGATGTAAATATGTAAACATGGAAACTGTGACAGACATTCAGTGATTTCACAGCAGAATCTGTGGTTTTGAGGTTTTAATCTGATTTTATTTTTTATTTTAATGAAAACAGCCTGAGTGAAACTCAGAATGAACTTCGCCAGACAAGGTCAGTACTTTACTGGATTTACCTTTGCTGATAACAATCAAGATAGAGGATTTTTTGAATTGTTAAATTTATTAACTTGAGAAAAATCCTGAACCTTTAATGTTTTGCTGAAATAGCTTTTTTTCTCTAGATGTACTCTAGAACAAAAAGAAGAACAACTGAAATCAGTCAATCAAAGGTATTGTACACTATATATTTATAATACATATATTACAGAATGTTTTGTAACGTGCCTCTGGGGAACTTTGTTGTGAGTGAGTACTATATAAATTAGCTGATTCAGTTAACTTCTACATTCAGTCCTTTACCTTCTGTAAGTGATGACAAATATTCTTTATATAAAGACTGCAGAAAGAAGCCGATGAACACAAGAAAAGGTCTGTTTTTTAAATTAATCATATAAATACCTCAGGTAATCAGAGAACTGGTATTTTTTATAACTTGTATCATTTAACACAGTTTGACTGAGATGGACAGGTTTTACAAAAAGAAGCTCAATGAGGCCCGGTAAGAGGTTTTCTAATGTTTTCCTTGTTTGTAGCCAGTTACCAGCTATACTAAACCTAATGGTTTAGTTACACTTTAATTAGACTCTTATTTTTTTCCTTCCACAGAGCTGCTGCCTCCCAAAAAGAGAAAGAACTGAAATCAGTCAAAGACAGGTAGTGAACAGAGAGCTGATGCATCACATTTACTGACCTGCTGCATGGCTAAATAAACTGTAACTGTTTGACAGACTGGCAGCACAGGTGGCCACTTCACTAAAAACAGGAGACACTGAGAGCATGAACAACCCGGTCAGTAAAACCAGGCTGACTGAGATGTATGAGAACCTAAAACTGCTGCAGTGGCCTAAAATCAAAGATCGTCTGAAATCCAGGAGGATCAACCCAAAGGATGCCAAAGATCTGATTCAGGTACAATAAACTTGCTCTCTGGAGGGTTCTCTGCTGATTTTTATGTCACTGTGGATGCCGTTTATTTGACTGATATTAATCTGATTTCTGTAGAAAACCTTTGGAGAGGCATCAGAAGAAATGAACAGAAGGAAGCAGCAGATAGAAGAGATGTTCCAACAGCCTGAGTCCAGCGGTGGACTGACTCCTCAGAAGGTACTGGACTTTAGAACTGTTGTCTCTACTAAATCATTAAAGCACCATGAGGAAGTGTGTAAGCAGCATGGTTCCTGTGTTCCAGGTTCAAGAGTACAGACAGCTAACAGTTCATAACCTGCAGATGTCTCTGTTCTTCAGCAGCAAAGAAAATCTTCTGAAGGTATGTTTATAAATGTTCCAGCTTTGGAAACCAAACAGGACACAGCTACACAGAGGTGTGGACTCGAGTCATGTGACTTGGACTCAAGCCAGATTCGAGTCATTAATTTGATGACTTCAGACTTGACTTGATAAAATGTACAAAGACTTGCAACTCGACTTGGACTCTTAACATCAATGACTCGTGACTTTACTTGGACTTGCGCCTTTTGACTTGAGAAGACTTGCTACTTCCCATGAAAACTGGGGGGGGGGGGAATGTAACACCATGGAGGCATTCCAATTATATTATCAGGTTGGTCCAGTTTTTCAGAAGTGATCATTTTGAGGGACGAGGATTTTATTGATGACATGTTTAAAAAAGTTTAGGTTGAAAGGACCCATGTCTATTTGAAAGTTAAACTGTTTTGCAATATGAGGTCAATACAATACAGGACTGAAGCAGCTGTGCATTGTTCTAGTGCAATGCTTTTGAAATACAAGCATTTTTTGTGAAAGTTAAATTTTCAGTTTTTTTTCCTGTATTTGATTAATGTTGTTGTATAAATAGAGGTTTAAATAAATAAAAATCTTACAGACATACATGATTTGTATAAATGTATTTCTGTGGTAAGAGGACTCGAAATGACTCGAAACTAAAATTTTAGGACTTTTGACTTGACTTGAGACTTGTTGGCTTTGACTTTTGACTCGACTCAGGACTTGCCTCATCTTTGACTCGACTTGACTCGGGACTCGAGGACAAAGACTTGAGACTTACTTGTGACTTGCAAAACAATGACTTTGTCCCACCTCTGCAGCTACATCTGTAAGTCCAATTGAACAATCAATGTGTGACATTAATCATTTCCTTCTTAGACTGGTTTCCTGGAACATGGAGGTTCATTTTCAGAGGAAGTTATGGTGGACCTGAAAACTCTGACCTCTGAATGCTACTGGTTGGGCTGCTTGATGGCTTTAAACAATCCTCCTCTTCACCCTGACTGGAAGAACCATGTCCCTGGGTTTGATTCCTGGGATATTTTTCCTCGAGAAATCAAACCTTCTGTCATGTAAGGGAAGCAGATACAGCACTGAGAACAGATCCTAATATAACTTCCTCTTTCATAATGAATCCTTTTATCCTATAAAATCAAATCTTTAATTATAAAGCGCTTTTCATACAAAATATCATCTTAAAGTGCTCTCCCCAGAATAACATGATCACAGTTATACCCCCTTCTCCCAACCCATCTCCCATGCAAGCACACATGTAAAAGCAACAGTAAACAAGGACATTGGGATGAACCAGGTAAGGAAACGCCATCAGGGGAGCTATCTGCATCGGCAGCAGCAGATCGACAGCAACAGCCAAGGCACCAGCCCAGGGCGCCCAGCGGAGGGAAGGCTGAGACCCCCACCTCCACCCAAGCTCCACCTGGAGACCACCAAGGCAGCCACAGCCGACCACCGCTCCCGAGGCAGAGGGCTCCCACAGAGGAAACACGGGTAGGAAGATTAAAGTAACAGGTTAAAATATTAAAATAAAGAGTAGATAAGTATGAGATTAAATAGTAAAACACTGATAAAATGTTAACACTGATAAAATTTAGAATTATTTAGTGTAAAAACATTGATAAAATTTAATCAAGTAAAACATGCAGAGCAATTAATCAGATACTAATAAATAATAAATCAATTAAAAGCTAGGCTAAAAAGATGAGTCTTGAGCCTGCTCTTAAAAACATGAACGTTCTCTGCGGCCCTGAGTTCCTCTGGCAGCCTGTTCCAGAGGTAAGGGACATAAAACTGGAAAGCCTCGCTATAAGTGTATGTCCTGACTTTAGGGATGACAAGGAGACGGCTGCCAGAGGAGCGCAGAGACTGCAAAGGTTCATAAGGTAAAAGCAGTTCTGAAAGATAAGAAGGCCCAAGACCATTAAGACACTTAAAAACCATTAAAAGAATCTTAAATCTGATCCTAAAACATACGGAGAGCCAATGCAGTGATTTTAAAACAGGTGTAATGTGCTGCTGCCTCCTGGTCTTCGTCAGGACACGTGTTGCTGAATTTTGTAGAAGATGTAAACCAGATATCTTTTTGGGAAGACCAGGAACCAGGGCATTACAGTAATCAATTCTACTGGTGATAAAAGCATGGATCAGCGTCTCTGTAACTTCAGTATTGTTATGGTTGAGCTGGAGAACGTTTTCTGCCATCCAGGATTTGATGTCTAAAATGCAGTTAAAAGGTGCATCCATCGGCCGTGTGTCAACAGGAGATATGGATATGTACAACTGTGTATCATCAGCATAACTTTGAAAGTTAACTCCGTGTCTTCTGATCACACTGCCAAGAGGGAGCATATAAAAATGAAAAAGCACTGGGCCTAAAATTGAACCCTGGTGCATGCCACATGTAATCTTGTGGACCTTAGAGGAGCAGGTATCTAGACTCTAGACCATAAAAGTCCTGTCTGAGAGATAGGATGTGAACCATATGTGAACAGCACCAGAGAGGCCAATCTGTTTTAAAAGGGTTAAAAGAATAGTGTGGTCCACTGTATCAAAGGCGGGCGGCACTTAGGTCCAGTAGAACCAACACTGTCACCGTCTGGGCATCATTGTTTAATCTAAAATCATTTTAAATCTTCATAAGGGGCCGTCTTGGTGCTGTGGTTCACCCTGAAGCCAGACTGAAATTTCTCTAGGACATTATGAGCATTGATAAAATCATTAAGTTGAATTAAAACAAGCTTTTCTAAAACTTTGCTTAGAAACTGTAAGTTAGATACCGGTCGGAAATTGTTAAAATCATTAAAATCTAAATCGCTCTTCCTCAGCAGGGACCTCACTACCTCCCAGTTCATGGGGATTTTCCTTTGACCTTATTTGTATCACAGCAACATGAATGAAGAAAGATTGAAAAAATGGGAATTTTGTCATATTCAAGTTTGGACTTCTTGCAAAGAAACTCAGCTGCTGTAGTTTGGTGACTTTACGTGTAAATATTTCAACCTTTCCATTCTCTTTCTCGACTGAAAAAAAGTCCAGTATTATCCCTCAGAAAACACACATCACGTTGCCATACTTATTAATCTTTAAATGCATCATCTTCAGGAGTTTGGTTCCATACTCTAAAATGTTTGTAAAAGTGAGCCAAGTTATGTTCTACTCAAACCAACTAAGGCTCTTTTTCTACCAGCAAGGTGCCAATCTAGGACCAGAGAGCCAGTTTATCACACTGGTGATCAACAAACCAGTGAGCTAAATTCCTATGGGCAACTATTGGCCCATATGTTGTATTCGGAGATTTGATCCACGTCTCCCAAAACAAACAGCTCTTACATCATAATTATAAGTTTTTTTCAAAGCATATTTTGTTTTTTCTTCTATTTAATGAAAAGCAGCTGCATGGTGGTGAAATGGTTGCCACTGTTGCCTTGGAGTAAGAAGATCATTTTTCCAAATCTCTGGCCAGGAGTTCACATGGTCTTTCTGTTGCTTATTAGGATCATGTCCGTTCCCAAAACAAGTTAGATGATTATTGATTTTAGGAAGAATCACAATGAGCACAAAACTAATTTTATACATAGTGAAGCAGTTAAAATTGTGGAGACCTATAAATACTTGGGAAATGTAATTGATTCCCAGTTAAAGTTTGACGTTAATACATACTCGGTCATGAGGCGAAGTCAGCAAAGAATCCATTTAAGGAGGAAACTGAACTACTTTGGATTCTCAAAAACTATCTTTATTATACTTTTATTGTGTCTTTATATGTTTTCTTTTATATGTTGGTTTAAAGGCCTATTGGTTAAAGACAAAAATGGTCTGAATATTAAGATTTGTTCAGAGGTCACTGGATTCATGTTAAAAGACTTGAATTCTCAGTGAAAGAAACAGGTGACAGAAAACGAAAGTTATCATCAATCTGCGAGGTCATGTTCTTGCTAATTTATTTTAACGCCCTCCTATCGTCGATATTATGACTCCGATATTATGCACCCAGTGGGAGAACGAATCCTTATTCTGACTTTTTCATTCCATCCGCTATCAGACTGTTAAACTTGCCTTAATTTCAGTCTTTTTTTAGTTTAGTTTAGTTTTTTCTAAAACTGACCTACGCAGTGAGACACGAAGCTGAACATTTCTACTACAATGGCATATGTTTTTTATGTGTGAGAGTAGGACTGTGCTTGTACTTTTATAATTTTTTATTATTTATTATTGTGGATTACTGTGGTTGGGATTACGAAACTGAATTGTCCCATGTGTGATAAATAAAGTTTCCTGAATCTGAATCTGTCCAGGTCCAACAACTTGACTGTTAGGCTTGACTGCTTACCCTAAACTGTAATTTGCTACTTATACTGTCCTTTCTTCTTCAACATTCTTGTGCACCTGTTTTCTTTTCACTCAGACAAGCCATAAGCCATTTTTATGTCCTTTTTATTGTTCTTAAGTGTTTGTTTGCATGGCAGTTGAGTTGGGGGGAGGTAGTATAACTGTGATCATGCTTTTAAATCTGAGAGTGAGGGATGGGAATATGGTTTATGTGGGGTCATTTTAATCTATAAAGCACTTTGAGTTGCATCTCTTGTATGAAAAGCGCTTTATAAATAAAGTTTGATTGCTTAATTGAAACATTTCCACACAGATAAACACAGTTAAACATACCATAAACATAAGCTTATTTTCCATCACAATCCCCCCTTGTGAATACAATAAACCCCATGTTTGATATTAATCACACAAATAGTAAAAAGGCATGTAAACATAACAAAGCTGTTATAAAGTTGTAGCTTTTTGCATGTTCCTTAAAGTCTTCAATAAAATATCATACAACTCCTATTTCAACATCATTCTGTTATTTTTTCTGTTGACCCATTAAAATCCAATTAGTAAGCAAAAAACAAGCATTTTGTCCTCTGAAAAATAAACTTCCTTAAATATTTCTTGGCGCCTGCGTGGATCCCAGTGAGCGGAAGGACTGACAAGAGGGGACCAAGCTGTCAAAAGGCAACCTGAGGGGACTAGCTTCTCAGCATCCAGACCTCCAGTAGCCATTGGGAGAAGGGAGGACTTGGACTCTCGGGCCAGACCGGGAGACCTATAAATACTTGAGAACTATAATTAAAGTTTGACGTTAATACATACTTGGTCATGAGGCGAAGTCAGCAAAGAACAATTGCCAGAGGACAAAACCCAGTGAGGTTGATGCCTTCATTAAATTCATTGCGCTCTCAGGTGGTGAAATATTTGCTAGGGTTTCGTGTTTATTTTCTTACACGCGGGGCAAAGAACCTTCCATGCTCCTTTCCTCGTTAAACTAGAAGAGAGTAAAGTTTGATGATTGATTGATGAACTAATTGATTAATTGGTTATTTACCAACAGTGTTTTTTAGGGGGATTTTTTTCACTAAAGGAAGAATAAAAGCACTGAGGAAAGACGTCTTCTCATAGATAGCTGAACGTTTGGCCAGACAATGGGGTCTGTATCTAGGAAAAACGTCACCATCAAGACGTCCAATATGCAGACCTGCCAAAATGTATGCATTTTGCGTAGCAGGTAAGAAATTTGACATCTAAATACGCTGGTACGACCCGCCCCTCTAAACTACGCAAAAAGCCCCGCCCCCCTCCTTCCTGCCTCCTCCTGCCCTATGCTTTGCTCTCCGACTCCGTTCCCCACTCGCTGCTGCGATTGGCGCTTAAAAAGGTAAACCGTTTGTGTGAGTGTCAGCGGACTTGCCAGCTTTTGGCAAATGTGAACTGTTAAGCATAACGTTACTTTCACTGTGTAAACATTCAAGCCGAAGTCTAAGTGGGAAAAAAAGAAAGAAAACGGCGAGGTGTTTTTCATTAGCAAATCTAACGATCAAGAGAAAGATGAGGCAGCGATGCATGTGCGTGCGTGTGTGTGTGTATTTTAGCCTTCATATATGTCCATTGCAGATATAATAGACCTGTATATAAGGAGGAATGTGATTATTTATACAGTTTAAACATGTAGCCAACAAATCTTTTGTAGCAAGTTTTGCAACCAGTGCCATGGCAGATGAGGGAGAGGATGACAGGGAGGGACAGGGCAGCAGCAGACCTGCCAAAAAGAAGAGGGTCCATGTTCCCCAGAAGTTTTTGATTAAATATCAAGAACAGTGGCCATGCTTGCGACCCTCTAAACTTCCATATCATGCATTGTGCACAGTGTTGTGGACATAAGCCACAAGGGAGCTGCAGGTAGTGTATAAATTAGCTCCGGTGATGTGTGGATATGTGGTGTAAGCCAATTTAATTATTACATTCATGAAAACAAAAACACCTATTGCAATATTTAAAAAAATTACCATTTGAATTGAATACATGTAATCTTTTTGGTTTTATTGTTTTTCTTATAACCAATTTCTAGCCAGTGAATAGGGAAATTGCTGCGCGGAAAGCAATTGAGTTTCAAAAGTCTGAGAAAAAGCCGCACAACATAAGTGGTACTCGAAATATTATTATATAACTTTGGCAGGTCTGCAATATGTCAACAAATTAAAGTAAAATATGGGCTGAATGTTTGGAAACTGTAAATTACTGGATAACAGAATGGGGATTTCCTTTTGGCGGTAGCTTAAGTATGAGAGAATTGGGAAACATTAAAGGGATAGTTCGCATTCTTAGACATGAAGTTGTATTCCATCCTCACCATCAGCATAGTGCATACACACTGACCCATATCTGTGGTCAACTCCTGGTCAGAGCTCTGGCTGTTAGAAGTCTTTCAAGAAAGTAGTCCCAGCTAGTTTCTGGGGCCAATAAACTGTGCCGTTTTGCTTCAGAAAACAATACGCGTTTGAAAACATGATTCATTTGCATCACAAAAAAAACGCCTGCCAAAATTCGCAACTAACTATTACTCTGCACTATTTTCTTTCCATTCCAATCAATCTGCGCTGCAGTCAGTATCAACTGTTGCGCTACTCCTGTCAGCTGTTCCACTATTGAATGCAGACATGTCTGATTACAAAACATCTGATGATCAAACTCATATTAGCACAATGCCAGATGGATCGGATGAAGAAGAAACTTTGGATAGGCAGTATTTTGAAAAGTTCATAATGTAGCCCATTTGTGTATTATCAGTAATAATAATGAATGCAGTCAAATATTGCATAGCCTACTGATCAATACAACGTAAAGTTGCCTAATTCCATCCATCCATCCATCCATTTTCTTCCGCTTATCCGGGGTCGGGTCGCGGGGGCAGCAGCCTAAGCAAAGAGACCCAGACTTCCCTCTCCCCAGCCACTTGTTCCAGCTCCTCGGGAGGAACCCCAAGGCGCTCCCAGGCCAGCCGAGAAACATAGTCCCTCCAGCGTGTCCTGGGCCTTCCCCTGGGCCTCCTCCCAGTGAGACGTGCCTGAAACACCTCACCAGGGAGGCGTCCAGGAGGCATCCTGACCAGATGCCCGAGCCACCTCAACTGACTCTTCTCGATGTGGAGAAGCAGCGGCTCTACTCTGAGCCCCCTCCGGATGACTGAGCTTCTCACCCTATCTCTAAGGGAAAGCCCAGACACTCTGCGGAGGAAACTCATTTCAGCCGCTTGTATCCGTGACCTCGTTATTTCGGTCACCACCCAGAGTTCGTGACCATAGATGAGGGTAGGAACGTAGATCGACCGGTAAAGCGAGAGCTTCGCCTTTCGGCTCAGCTCTCTCTTCACCACGACAGACCGGTAAAGCGCTCGCATAACTGCAGATGCCCCACCAATCCGTCTATCGATCTCCCGCTCCATTTTTCCCTCATTCGTGAACAAGACCCCAAGATACTTAAACTCCTCCACTTGGAGAAGGACCCCATCCCCAACCCGGAGAAGGCACCCCACCCTTTTCTGGCTCAAGACCATGGCCTCGGATTTGGAGGTGGTGATTCTCATCCCAGCCGCTTCACACTCTGCTGCGAACCGCTCCAGCGAAAGCTGTAGATCACGTTCCGATGAAGCCAACAGGACCACGTCATCTGTAAAAAGCAGAGACCCGATCCTGAGGCCACCAAAACGGCTCCCCTCAACGCCGTGGCTGCGCCTAGAGAGCCTGTCCATAAAAGTTAAGAACAGGATCGGTGACAAAGGGCAACCTTGGCGGAGTCCAACTCTCACTGGAAACAAGCCCGACTTACTGCTGGCAATGCGAACCAAACTCTGGCACCGGTCGTACAGGGACCTAACAGCCCGTATCAAGGGGCCCGGTACCCCATACTCCCGGAGCACCCCCCACAGGGCCCCCCGAGGGACACGGTCGAACGCCTTCTCCAAGTCCACAAAACACATGTAGACCGGTTGGGCGAACTCCCACGCACCCTCCAGGACCCTGCTGAGGGTGTAGAGCTGGTCCAGTGTTCCACGGCCAGGACGAAAACCGCATTGTTCCTCCTGGATCCGAGGTTCGACTATCCATCGGACCCTCCTCTCCAGAACCTCTGAATAGACCTTACCAGGGAGGCTCAGAAGTGTGATCCCCCTGTAGTTGGAACACACCCTGTGGTCCCCCTTTTTAAACAGGGGGACCACCACCCCGGTCTGCCAATCCAAGGGAACTGCCCCCGATGTCCACGCAATATTGCAGAGCCGCGTTAACCAACACAGCCCCACAACATCCAAAGCCTTGAGGAACTCCGGTCGAATTTCATCCACCCCCGGAGCCTTGCCACCGAGGAGCTTTTTAACGACCTCGGTGACCTCAGCACCAGGGATTGGAGAGACTGACCCCAAGTCCCCAAACTCTGTTTCCAGATTGGAAGGCGTGCTGGTGGGATTGAGGAGGTCTTTGAAGTATTCCATCCACCGACCCAAAACGTCCCGCGTCGAGGTCAGCAGCACACCATCCCCACTGTAAACAGTGTCGGTGGCAGACCGCTTTCCCCCCCCTGAGACGCCGGATGGTGGACCAGAATCGATTCGAAGCCGTACGGATGTCGTTTTCCATGGCCTCTCCAAACTCCTCCCACGCCCGAGTTTTTGCCTCAGCAACCAACCGAGTCGCATCCCGCTTGGCCTGTCGGTACCTATCAGCTGCTTCAGGGGTCCCACAAGCCAAAAAGACCCGGTAGGACTCCTTCTTCAGTCTGACAGCATCCCTTACCGCCAGTGTCCACCAGCGGGTTCGGGGGTTGCCGCCGCGACAGGCACCGACCACCTTGCGGCCACAGCTTCGGTCAGCTGCCTCGGCAATGGAGGCGCGGAACATGGTCCACTCGGACTCAATGTCCCCGCCTCCCCCGGGACGTGTTCAAAGTTCTGCCGGAGGTGTGAGTTAAAGCTCCTTCTGACAGGAGAATCTGCCAGACGTTCCCAGCAGACCCTCACAACACGTTTGGGCCTTCCAGGTCTGTCCGGCGTCCTCCCCCACCATCGGAGCCCACTCACTACCAGGTAGTGGTCAGTGGACAGCTCAGCCCCTCTCTTCACCCGAGTGTCCAAAACATCCGGCCGCAGATCAGATGAGACGACAACCAAGTCGATCATTGAGCTGCGGCCTAAGGTGTCCTGGTGGTTCATCTTCATGCGATACGTCTGGCCTTGCGTTAAAATGAGTTTCATCATCAGATGTTTTGTAATCAGACATGTCTGCATTCAACAGTGGAACAGCTGATGGGAGGAGCGCGAGAGTTGATGCTGGCCGCAGCATGGATTGATTGGAATGGAAAGAAAATAGTACCGAGTAATAGTGAGTTGTGAATTTTGGCCAGCGTTTTTTTTGTAATGCAAATGAATCATGTTTTCAAACGCGCATAGGTTTCTGAAGCAAAACGACAGTTTGATGGCCCTCGAAACTAGCTGGGACTACTTTCGTGAAAGACTTTTAACGGCCAGAGCTCCGACCAGGAGGTGACCACAGTCAGATATGGGTCAGTGTGTATGCACTATGCTGATGTTGAGGATACAACTTAATGTCTAAATGTCTTAATGTCTTAATGTCTAAAAATGCAAACTGTCCCTTTAAGGATAAAATTAAAGGAGTCATGACCTGTAATTTTCACTTTTCCACGAGAAAAAATTTATGTTATGATGCCTAACGATTATACACTGGCCGGGAAGCGTTTGTTTGAAGCGTTTGTTTACCCTTGGGTTTGTCAACCAACCCACTTGCACGCGCACTCAAATACGCGATGTTAAATTTCTGGCCGACTTGACATCAAGTCGGCGCAGGGTATACCATATATGGATATCGCAGACCTATGCTGCAGGAAGCCCCCCCTGCTCCTCTCCCCCTCATATTCAGTCGAGCGCCGCCATTACTGAATTCCGATTCGAAGTACGAACTGGAGCTCCGTTTGGAAAAAGGAGCCATTCCAACAATCAGAGACTTGCCTGCAATTGAAATGGTAAGACTGTGCTTTTATTCCTCTACTGTGTGTAACAAACAGCAGCTAACTGCTAATGCAGCTATTGTATGCTAGCGGGAGTACTAGCTTAGAGGACAACATGGGTAATGGCTGCTACTTTGCAAACAACAAATGACCCAGAATGCCACCAATCAACACGCCCCTCATTTGCATTATTACAATGACAGTCCACGACAGCCAAAATATCGCATCAGATCTCGCGAGACAATAATGCCTTCTGAAATAAGTTGTCAGAGGAGCTCTGTGTTTATTTTTTTTCCCACTTTTTTTTTACTTTTCTTTTTTAGAAGGGCCTGAAAGACTTTAATAGAGCGTGGGTATCTAAGGTAATAGTAGGTAATACTAGGTTATGACTCCTTTAAAGAAGAGGGGGATCAGTTAAAAAGGGGTACATTCATAAGGGTTGGAAATATTGAAAAATATGAGCAACATAAACGATGCTGTGAAATTTGGATGAGAGAGGCAGTGTGCAGAGAACTGAGGTGTTGCGCTGCACAAATGGGAGTGGGTAGAGACTTTAGTGGTGATGTTGCGGGCAGAACAGATAATGGTTCAGTAAAAGCTGCCCAGCCTCCACGGAAAAGAAAAACAGAGAAATAGGAAGAGAAACAAATGCAACCACAGACAGAATTGCAGGCCTCTTGTCCACCATACAAGGACAGTGGCTGTCCACCTTCCTCCCCATATGTTCCTTTTACACAGATCTTCAAGCGCTGGCGAAACCTAAACCCGACCTGGACTCCGCCCCTTCGCAGCGTCATCAGTGTCGGGACCAGAAGTGCAGCAAGGAAATACAGTTGACTACAGTGGAATACTTCAGTGGATGTCTCCGGTCAGCCACTTACCTGTACCTCTTCCAGAATCCAGTCAGTCCGTTTCCAGTCTGCAGCCTTGGTCCTGAACTTCCATCCTGAGTTGCCGGATCCAGTCGAGTTTCCAGTGTTCAGTGTCACTAATAAATGCTGTTAAAGACTGTTTTTGAGTGTTGTCTGAAGTTATTACCAATTTTAGAGTCTCTGTAAAAGCAACATTATGACAGGAGGCCGAACGGAAGCAGGGAGCATCTGCAGATCCCGCCCCCTACCAGAGACATTAGCTGCTGAAGGAGCAGAGTGTGTTTTGTTTGCTCCAATGTTCGAGGTTGTTGGCCCAGGCGGGTTGATGCTTGTTTACAGAGGGCGGTCGGACAAGGACATTGATGAGGCGATGGCTCAGCTGCTTAATGTGATCGGAAATGGGGTGCTGTTCACCAAGGAGCTCTATGATTTCTGCAGGACCTACCAACCGACAAAGTAAAAAATCAGGCAAGCAGTTGCCAAGAGACTGAAAGCTGCTGACCTCGGCAAGATTGTACCACTCCCAGAGATTCGCATGAGAAGTGTGCCAACAGATGAGAAAGGCAACAGACTAGGGATGTCACGGTTACCAGTGTAGCCGTAAACCCCGGTAAAAATGTTGGCGGTAATATTTACCGTCTTGTTTTTTTTTTTTTATTATCTCGGTGGATTACCACGTCCGCGGTGTAGGCACGGTGAGTTTTACCAGCCACCGTCTCATCTGCTTAAGTTGCAGCACATGCGCACTTCTTAGTTTACAAACAAAATTTTCTCGAAGCTGAAATGATGGCTGAAGGAGGAGACGGCAGCGCTCAGGACATCTATCAGCCCTCAAAGAGGACAAAGTCGGAAGTATGGGTATTTTTTGGGTATTTGAAGAATGCCGAAGGACAGTTGATAGAAGACAGCTATCCTGTTTGCAGAACGTGCAGGAAAAAAGTGTCTGCGAAAGGCAGCAACACTTCGAACCTCATGACACATCTGCGTTGCCATCATTCACAACTCTATAGTAAATGCAAGGTAAGTTAACGTTAGCGTTTTAACTTAAATGCATGACGTGAGGACTTTGGGTTGAGGGAGAATGCAACAAGTCACCCTGTAGTTCAGCTGTAGCGTCCACTGCCAGCATATTAGCAGTGCCGCGGATACATCCATATTGAAATGCCACT
This sequence comes from Valencia hispanica, assembly GCA_963556495.2. NCBI lineage: Eukaryota > Metazoa > Chordata > Actinopteri > Cyprinodontiformes > Valenciidae > Valencia > Valencia hispanica. The sequence continues at coordinate 11,024,320 of OY747707.1, read as the reverse complement.
ATGCATTTCAGAAGCTATTTCAGTTTGTGTATGGCTATCAATGCTTTTTGAACATATTCAGCACCCTTTAAAAAATACCGCATTAATACCGAAAACCGTGATCATTTTGCTCACAATAACTGTGGGGTTAAATTTTCACACCGTGACTACCCTACAACAGACTGAATGCCCCATATTACCCAAAGCTGCTTGCTGAGGTGACTGATCGAAATGTGGGCATCAACCAAGGCATCACCCTCGACGACCTGCGCCGCCATGCCATACACGCCGAGGAGGTGGTGAGAAAAAGAGTAGTACAGCTGAAGAAGAAGCAGGAGGCTGACCTGCATAAAGCTGCCCTAACCATATATTCTGCCATTACGTCAGTCCATTCATCTCACAGCAAGGGCAGGTACAGATGTCATGCTCAGGGCAGGGGAAGAGAACGGAGAGGACCGAACCGCCGTTGAGACGACGAGGGCCGCTCCTACAACTGCGATGCTTATGGACATTGGAAAGACAAATGCCAGCTTCCTCCAGGCCAAGTGACTGGAGGGGCGGACTTCCGGTTGGGAAAAGGATGGAGGATTCTCCGATGCACAAAAACAGGGAAGTGAAAACTAAAGTCCTACACATACAAACTGCAATGAGGAATCTGCCACAATAATCCACACACACTGCTAACAGATGCTATAACACATTTAGAAAACAACAATCAGTACCAACGGGCACGTATGCCCATTTCACATCTGACGCTTACAAAGTTTTGCCGATACTAACCCTGACTGTTTCAGGGATAGTTGTCGACTTCCTGGTCGACTCAGGTGCTACTCATAGCATTTTGAAACACACTGCATTACAAACCATGCCAAAAATGAGCGGTAACCATGTTTTTTCTGTGTCTGCATCTGGACAGGTGGTGAAGGAACTGTTTTCCAGTCCTTTTCGCTGCCACTTGGGAGAAGGGCCTGCATTCAAACACTGTTTAGTTCTGGACAATGTCCTGTAAACTTGTTAGGAAGAGATCTCATGTGCAAACTCAATATTATCTCCTCACCAGAAGGCATCCAAATTGTACCTGTTCGAGAGACCCCATTCCTGACGGCAGTAAAGTACAGCCCTCACGACCTCAAGTATGCATATGAATGGAAATTGGCAGCAGGTACCTTCTCAAACTCCCTCCTCGAAACGGCAAATGAGTCCTGCATTTATTTTTATGCCAGAGTAATATCTGCATTGCACATCACACATTTCTACAGGACCAGATGGTGACTATGAGAAACACGGTTCCGTGTCTCAACAGAAGAGCTGTCTGTGGCCTCAATGGTCTGGGACACACACTCAGCAGCGCTGGTTGTGTGCCTCACCCCTGAGCAGAAAACATGGTACGGATCTTATGAGTATTTTCCTCACATTTCCCTCCCAAAACCGGCCAGTGGTGAGTGGAAAGATTTGGGATCATTAGTACACAGAGATCAATGTGTTTCAGATTGGATCCAAACACAGCAGGCCAGTTCAATTCTTTATTCAAAATCAGCACACATTTTTAAGCGTCCATTTCCGTGCAGAGTGCACGCCAACAGAATGGTCCACTAGATTGAGAACAAGAATGACATATTGACTTGGTTGAGAACTCAGATGAAATATTGACTCAGCCTTTCTACTATTAAGAAGCTACAGCAAGCCAGTCAGAAAAGCCCCTCCCCCTCCAGCAGGTTCCATCAAATCTTTGGGTAAAGAATTTACATGAAATGGGGTTTATCAAGGGATGTGCACAGGTGAAAATTACCCCAAAATCTTCTTTCCGACCAGTGCAACGTCAGTATCCATTACTGTATCAGTAAGACCAGAAGCTGTGTGTGGAATTATGCCAGTGTTTGAATCCCTGTTGAAATCAGGGGTGATCGTTGAATGTGCAGATTCTCCTGTTCGCAGCCCACTATTTCCAGGTGATAAAGGTCAGAGAAACAGGGGAAGAGTGGCACTTTGTTCAGGATTTAAATAGGTTCAATAGTTCGGTGATAGCCAAGGCATCAATTTCCCGTGCCCGTGCACCATCCTGTCTCAGGTCCCAGTGTCAGCATCTTATTTCTCTGTAGTGGACCTCAGCAATGCTTTTTTCAGTGTACCTGTAGATCCAGACAGTCAATCCTGGTTTGCTCATGAGTTCAAAGGTCAACTTTATACCTTCACATGACTGTGTCAGGGGTATTTTGAGTCACCCACCATTTTCAACATGGCTCTGAAAGAAAGTTTGGAGACTCAATCTCACTCTCACTCTGTCTCTCACTCTCACTCTCTCTCTCTCTCTCTCTCGGTTTTGTTTTAGTTCAGTATGTTGACGATTTGTTGTTGTGCTCTGAATCAAAACCAAAGTGTGAGGAGAACACTGTTGCTCTATTGAAACATTTGCATGCTTTTGGACACAAAGCCAGCCTGTCAAAGCTGTGATTTGTGAAAAAGGAGGTTACCTTCCTAGGTCATGTTATTTCAAAGGGGTCAACATCTTTGTCCACTAAGAGGGTCAGAACAGTCCAACATATTCTTAAACCCACCACAAAAAACATACAATTTTTGGGTCTGACCTGTTATTGCAGGAATTTCATTCCAAGCTATTCTGTGTTGGAGGCACCATTGTCTGCTCTGATTCATGGGAAAGGTATGGCGGTCTCTGATCCCATCCAGTGGAGTCCTGATGCACTGCAGGCATTCGAGGACATGAAGCAGGCATTACAGAGCCCTTGAGGAAGTGGAGCATGTGTTCCTGCCACTGCATTTTTGCTGTGACAGCAGGCCTGAAAAAAGGCTGGGCAAAGCCGTGCGGCCTGGTTATGCCAGTTGAAGCTCCAGGAATAATCCAGCTTCTGAACCCTACACCAGGGGCATTTTATGTGTGTTTTAATGTCACCAGATTAGAGCCACAGGTTGAGATGGGTCAGTTCCCGGGGAAATACTCTAAGTGTTTCACCTTAATGATAAGGAGGACTCTTTCTCTAAATTCTAGAAATCTGACTGGCTCCAGGAGGACAGACAGAACTTCAGACTATTGGACCTGTGTGACTAACCTTAACCTGCGTAAGTGGATAATGCATGAATAGCCTTTATTGTCATCATACTCTAAGAGCACAACGAAATTTCATTCCAGCGCAACCAATCTAAGAACAAGTACATACAACAACAGACATTTACAGTAAACAGGATTGGAAGACTGAAGTTGCAGCCAGTTACAGTGCACCTTATGCAGATTAGAATGGTTACAATAAGATGGGTAAGGGAGGAGGGGAGAAAAAACATGCATCTAAGCCCTGTCCCCTATACAAGGAGACAGCTTAGGTCCTAAAAAAACAACTCAAAATCCCCTAGGGACCTCGGCGACCGCCGGGCATACAAGCCATTTTACGGGTTAGGGCTCTCCGGGACGCCCGCTTTGAGAAATCGCAGCGGCCACCAGGTGGCAGGATTTGTATTTCCCTGGCGCCAAATTGTGCACCCCGGCGGGCCCGGGCCCAAGAAGGAAATATTGTCTGGGCTACGCTGAACGGACTTCCAGCGCGCCGCGGACACTCTGCCGCGCCGCATACGCCCCATTCGCGCGCCGCGCCGGGGACCCCTCAGCCGCGGCGCATACGCACCGGTACCGCTCCGCTCCGGGAGCCTGGATGTGACCCAGGAAAGGTGCTCCGAGGCTGGGTCGTCAGGGTCGGAGATCGACCTCCATGACCCAGGGAAAAAGGGAGGGATTTCACACCCAAAACCAAGCACCCCAGGTGGGTTGTCAGGGTCAGCGATGACCCTCCATGACCCAGCGGTCAGGGAGGGATTTTACACCCAAAACCATGCATCGTAGGTGGGCTAACAGGGGCGACGATGACTCCATAATCCAGGGGTCAGGTTGGGATTTCAGACCCAAAACCATGCATTGCAGGTGGGCTAAGAGGGCCAGCAATAAACCTCCATAACCTCCATAACCCTGTCGTCAGATTGTGCACCCCGGTGGGCCCGGGCCCACGAAGGAAATATGGTATGGGCCGCGCCGAACGGACCTCTGCCACGGCGAGGACACTCTGCCGCGCCGCCTACGCCCCAGTCGCGAGCCACGGCGCATACGCCCTATTTGCCCGCCGCGCCGGATACCCTTCTGCCGCGGCGCATACGCACCAGTACCGCTCTGGGAGCCCGGAAGTGACTCCAGGAAAAGTGGTCCGAGGCTAGGTGGTCAGGGCCGGAGATCGACCTCCATGACCAAGGGTTACGGGAGGGATTTCACACCCAAAACCATGCATCCCAGGTGGGTCAACAGGGGCAACAATGACCCTCCATGACCCAGGGGTCAGGGAAGGATTTCAGACCCAAAACCATGCATCGCAGGTGGGCTAAAAGGGGCGACGATGACTCTCCATAATCCAGGGGTCAGGTTAGGATTTCACACCCAAATCCATGCATCGCAGGTGGGCTCAGAGGGGCAGCAATGAACCTCCATGACCCAGTCGTCAGATTTTGCATCCCGGTGAGCCCGGGCCCACGAAGGAAATATGGTACGGGCCGCGCCGAACGGACCTCTCCCACGGCGCATACGCCCCAGTCGCCAGCCGCGCCGGATACCCTTCTGCCGCGGCGCATACGCCCCAGTCGCGAGCCGCGGCGCATACGCCCCAGTCGCCCGCCGCGCCGGATACCCTTCTGCCGCGGCGCATACGCACCAGTACCGCTCTGGGAGCCCGGATGTGACCCAGGAAAAGTGGTCCGAGGCTGGGTGGTCAGGGCCGGAGATCGACCTCCACGACCCAGAGTTACGGGAGGGATTTCACACCCAAAACCACGCATCCCAGGTGGGTCAACAGGGGCAACAATGACCCTCCATGACCCAGGGGTCAGGGAAGGATTTCAGACCCAAAACCATGCATCGCAGGTGGGCTAAGAGAGGCAGCAATGAACCTCCATGACCCAGCGGTCAGGGAGGGATTTTACACCCAAAACCATGCATCCCAGGTGGGCTAACAGGGGCGACGATGACTCTCCATAATCCAGGGGTCATGTTAGGATTTCACACCCAAAACCATGCATCGCAGGTGGGCTAAGAGGGGCACCAATGAACCTTCATAACCCAGTCGTCAGATTTTGCATCCCGGTGAGCCCGAGCCCACGAAGGAAATATGGTATGGGCCGCGCCGAACGGACCTCTGCCACGCCGAGGACACTCTGCCGCGGCGCATACGCCCCAGTCGAGAGCCACGGCGCATACGCCCCATTTGCCCGCCGCGCCGGATACCCTTCAGCCACGGCGCATACGCACCAGTACCGCTCTGGGAGCCCGGATGTGACCCAGGAAAAGTGGTCCGAGGCTGGGTGGTCAGGGCCGGAGATCGACCTCCATGACCCAGGGTTACGGGAGGGATTTCACACCCAAAACCATGCATCCCAGGTGGGTCAACAGGAGCAACAATGACCCTCCATGACCCAGGGGTCAGGGAAGGATTTCAGACCCAAAACCATGCATCGCAGGTGGGCTAAGAGGGGCAGCAATGAACCTCCATGACCCAGCGGTCAGGGAGGGATTTTACACCCAAAACCATGCATCCCAGGTGGGCTAACAGGGGCGACGATGACTCTCCATAATCCAGGGGTCATGTTAGGATTTCACACCCAAAACCATGCATCGCAGGTGGGCTAAGAGGGGGACCAATGAACCTTCATAACCCAGTCATCAGATTTTGCATCCCGGTGAGCCCGAGCCCACGAAGGAAATATGGTATGGGCCGCGCCGAACAGACCTCTGCCACGCCGAGGACACTCTGCCGCGGCGCATACGCCCCAGTCGCGAGCCACGGCGCATACGCCCCATTCGCCCGCCGCGCCGGATACCCCTCTGCCGCGGCGCATACGCCCCATTCCGAATGGACCTAGGCCCCCCAGGTGGGTTAACAGGGGCAGCAATGAACCTCCATAACCCAGGGGTCAGTGAGGGTTTTCACACCCAAAACCATGCATCCCAGGTGGGTTAACAGGGGCAGCGATGACCCTCCATAACCCAGGTGTCAGTGAAGAATTTTATACCCAAAACAATCCAACCAAGCAGGGTCACGAGAGTTCCAGGAAATACTACTGGGGACGTTTGACAGAGTTTACCCGTTGTATAGGGTTCATGTCCTGGGTAACCCTCTAGATTCAGGTCTTCATTGAATGTGTTTTTGGCAACAAGTTGCATGACCCCTTATCACCCAGTGTTCTCAGGCAGATGTAACGACATTTCCATGGGTGGCCAGCCGTTCCCATTGGCGTTGGGAGGAAATTTTCAAACAAATCGATGAAAGGGAGATACCACAGAGTACTTTCCTTGACCTTGTTTTCCGCAAATTAAAAGTTTACAATGACTTTTGACCAGATAAACCTTTTAAATCTTTTACCGTTCGTGTCCCTGGTTTGTCAACAAATGTACCATGGTAATACCATTTTAATCAAGAAATGAGGCCAAGAATATTTATCTGAAAACTTTAATATAAACGTAATAACAGCAGTAAAAGATTTTGGACCGCTTCATCATCATCCTTCTTCTCTTCTTTTTCTTCCCCCTGGCCACGTCTCTCGTCTCTTCCTCCTACTACTGCACCTCAGCTCTCTCTGACTGAGAAAAAGACAAAGTGCATTAAAAGCAAACCATGATGAAATAGGATAAGCAGGCTGTAATAAAGGTCCACATCTATTGACCTGAAAAATTACATCTATCATTTTTTTTTATGTCTGAGGAGTATTACTTAAAGTAATCAAAAAATAAAAGAATACAACTGTAGGTGACATATCCATATTTGCAAGACTTGCTGTCATTGGGTGTTTTGAATAACACATAAACATCTTTATGAACTCTTCAGACAAGGTAAAGCTAGCGATTACCATACAATACCAGCTTTATTTGTATACAACACTTAACAACAGCATGGGAGCTGACCATGGTGCTGAAAAGAGTAGCAAAAAAAATAAAAAAAATAAATAACAGAACAAGCATAAAAGCATCATAAAATACCGGAATTAAATTCAATTTCAAACATACATTGCTTTATGTAACCAAGTCTTAGATTGTCAATTTTAAACTAACACTTATATCAAAAAGATTACGCTCCATAGCTCAATGTTACAGACAAATCCATTAAAATACTGTTCAATGCATTAAAAAAGAATTGAATGTCACAATAAATAAAGTAAATTAAACAAAAAAATATGTTAATGTAGGTAGTTTTCTTGAAACACCTTGCTACTAAATTTCCATTCAGGGTGAGCTGCCCTAAAATTAGCCCTTAACGGAATCTAATAAATATTTAAAGCAGTGGATATCTGACAATGCTTATGTTTAAACTTTGTAGAGATCTACAATCAGCATATGACTGCAGTTTTAAAAATATTATTTTCAATGTGTTGAGTTAGTGCAACATATTCTTGTTTTTGACAAGTGGGCAGAAGAGTATTTCACTGATAGTAGTTCAATAGATAAACATTGAATATATATATGGGTTTTGGGTATATATATATATATATATATATATATATATATATATATATATATATATATATATATATCACGGGGTGTTTTGTGACTGCCGCTGATCGGATGAGACATAGGGAAACCAGAACAAGGATTGTGAGCGAAGAACAGTAAAGCTAAACCACCAACAGAAACTAACTATTGTTAATGTCAGAGAGCTGATATATGCTACCTGTGTTAGGTTACAGCTTTAATATGTTTTATTTCACCTGGATGCTTTGTTGTAAGCAGTTTGGCTGTAATTAGGGTTCTCACCTATTCACCCTCCTCCCCATCATCTTCACCTTCCTTATGCTGCACCTCAGTTGTCTCTGCCTGAGGAAAGAAAATTGCATTAGAAGAATACCATGAGGAAATAGAAAGAGCAGGCTGTAATAAATTAAAAGAAAGCTGAGGTCTTGCTGGAAATTTTAAGGCCAAGTAACCTGGATTTGAAGCAGTTTAACTTTATTTTACAGTCACGTCTAATGTTGCATTTTTGCTTCTTGAAAATCCCAGTGTTTTGTCACAAAAAGACAGTTTAAGAGAGGAATCTTTCCAACAGCTATATGAACCCCATGAAGATTTATTTCCTCTTAAATAAAAAGTTTAAAGGGTTCATTTAAGACAGACTGCATGTTTCTATGACTTTCCTAGCCAGATTAACAGCTGGAGGAATTTTGCTTTATCCCAAACTGTGATTCAGAGCTCAGCGATTCATTAAAAATTTACTTCCCAAAACAAGTTGATATTATCTGATACTTTACTGTACAATATTCCAGGATGTCTCATTAGAAAGTTGAAATCTTGCTGGAAATTTTAAGGCCAAGTAACCTGGATTTGAAGCAGTTTAACTTTATTTTACAGTCAGGTCTAACGTTGCATTTCTGCTTCTTGAAAATCCCAGCGTTTTGTCACAAATAGACAGTTTAAGAAGAGAGGCTCATTAAAAAAAGATGAGTTCTTGCTGGACTCAACTGCTCCATCCCTGAGAGGTGCAGAAGTACCACCAGGTTGGACGGATGAAGGGACAGGGGTCAGCTGTGGTGGAGTATGACAGCCGGAGGGAGTTGCAGCCGAAATAACAGCAAAAGAGAAAACTAAAGAGAAAAGTAGCAGAGTAAAGAAAAGTGGTCAGTCTGTCCTCCAGCAGTCCAAGCCTACAGGAGCATAACTACAGAGATAACTTTGGATAAACTAAGCCATTCTAACCATGAGCTTTATCAAAAAAGGTTTTAAGCCTGGTCTTAGAAGTAAACAGTGTCTGCTTCAGACTAAAACTGGGAGCTGGTTCCACAGGAGAGGAGCCTGATAAGTTAAAGATCTGCTTGCTAAAGCAGGGGAATTGTGAGCTCTAATATACAGAACTCTTGCTGTAGTATTTTGGATCTCAAACTTTAAGACTGAGCCTTACTATTGGAGATCTTTCTCCACTTCTGTAGTGGTAGCTGGGAGAGATCTAATTATCGTATATCCCAGGGTGCTTAGCAGCATATTTTTGAACTCTGGTTAGGAAAAGCTGCCAAATGAGCAGAACAGTATTTCACCGATTGTAGTTCATTAGATAAACATTGAAACCTTATATAGATAGCACAGGGGTAGTCTTTGACTGCCTCTGATCTGATGAGACGGGGAAAACTGAACATTGTCTCAATTGTGAGCAAAGCTAAACCACCACCAAGAAAAAAAATAAAAATTATAGTTTATGTCAGAGAGCCGATAGGAGCTACCTGTGTTAGGCTACAGCTTTAATATGTTTTATTTTGCCTGGATGTTTTGTTTTAAGCAGGTTCTGATTCAGTGACACTAATGTTTAAGCAACTGTGGAAATAACTTCTTTATTTGGCCCACCCATTTCTTGCTGGGCCCACCTAAAAAAAAAAAAACAAACAAAAAAAAACCGTTTACATGATGTCACTTCAGTTTCCTGACACCAGAAAAACCCTTGTTACCCATTGGTGTTGGGAAGATATTCTCAAATTGATGTATAAGAGATACCATAGACTGATTTTTGACCTTTTAAAAAAAAAAAAAAAAAAAAAAAAAAGAAGCTTCTAAATGTTTGAAAAAAATAAACTTTTAAGTTGATAACTCATTTGGTACCAGTCTTTTATTCAATTAAAAAAAAAAAAAAAAAAAACCCTACCTGCTTAATACCATCTTAAAGAAATTAGACAGAAAATGTCAAAATGACCAGTTGAATAATTTAAGTATTCATTTAAGCACACAATTTCCATAAACAGGTTTTTGCTGATCTCTAGTCCTTCTCAGCAGCTTAAGGATCTTGCCTTGCGCAGTTGAGGCTTAAGGGGGTTGATGCTGACCACTACCTTCTGCGACAGTTGTTGATTAGGGGTCTGAGGATCAAAGAGACAGAAATTATGAGTATGGGTGTTAAAATAAGTCCAAAGAATGTAATAGAATTACCTACAGATATCTTCCTTTGTGGGGTCTCCTCCAGAGCAGGATCAGTTGGCTGTGCATGAGAAAAGACAGTGCACTAGAAGTATACCATGATGTAGAAAGCACAGCGTGCAATAAAGGCCCTCACCTGTTGAGGCTGGGGACCCTCATTCTGATCGTCAGCACCCTCCTCGTGCTGCTCTTCTTCAGACAAAGAGTGAGCCTCCAGGTCAGTCCTTTGCCTCTTTGATCTCAGCCAGCTCAACTTCCTCCTCTTGGCCACCTCCATCATCTCCTCCAGCGAGGATGTTCCAGTCTCTTGGTAGGGGATCTGTATGTCCTCGTCACTTGAGGAGGAGGTGGTGTCACGTCGGCCTGCAGACCTGGCTGGTGTGGCCTCTTCAAACTGCCGCCTCAGCTCTGCAGATTCAGTAGACTTCAGGGCCTGGACATAAAATGTATCTGCGGTCGTGGTGTCGTGACACATGACCGCAGATAGTTTCCTCCTGACCTCCTCACTGTGGAACGCCTTGGCCTGAGGAAGGAGGGAATAGATGAAGAAGAGACTGGAAGTCAATATGAATGAGTTTACTTTACAGATCAGTTTATGTCAAAGTTCAACTCACGTGTGTGGCCACAGCGCTCCTGATGTCAACAAAGGTCGGCCTTCCAGGCAGGCCCATCTCTGCCCATGCGAGCTGCAGGTATCTGACAAGGTTTTTTGCGTGGCTATTTGAGCCACAGAAAAAAATAAATAAATATCAGGTTGGTCTCTGGCCTGAGTTGTTCCCGGAGCTCCAGCCATTTGAACTCTGAGGGATGTAGGAAGATTTGGGCTGAGCCAAAGGCCTCATTTGTCTTGTGCTCAACCACCTGCAAGAAGGTATAACATGCCACTAGTTTCAACTCAAACTAGAGACCAAAAGAAGCAGTCTGTTTGGGGACATTTACTCACATTGATCACAAAGCCTGGGCACTGAGGAGTGTGGTTGGCTTTAGCTTCCTCCACAGTCATGTTGTTAAGAACACCAGTCCTGTGTCCATATATTGACGAGATGAAGGCACTCAGGTAGCCGTAGAAGCGATACCTGAGCTGCTGGCTGTGGTCGTCCTCCATCTCAGCTACAGAGATTTAAAAATCAGAATGATCACAAATAAACATTTTTCTATCCATTATTGCATCTCGTTTCTTACCCAGCAGCTCAGGTCTCCCTGCATCTCAACAGCAGATTAGGGGAGATAGCCCGGAGCTCCTTTGCAGACTTCACCTTGATCTGATGAATGGAGACAGAGCGCTGGAGGTGGGTGATCTCCTTCTGGACTGCACGAGTCGCTTTGACTAGTTGAGTCTTTGACAGGTGGCAGAGCTGTGGAGGAGTTTCTCTGAAGTACATGAGGAATGAGTGTACATTCCTTAGGTAGAACATGACAGTTTTCTTCCCCATCCTCAGCAGGTGTTTGATCCAGCTGGAAAAAACAAAGTGAGATTAGATGTGGTGATTCTCTTCATAAGGATTGAAACTAAAACAGCTGCCTACCCATGTATTCTATCTGTTGAGTCCAGGAACAACCAGTTCCAGCGCTCACTTGAGCCCAGGGACATGTGAGCCAAGAAGGCTTTTACCCTGGAGATGCGGGACACTGCGTTGTCAACTTGTTTTTTGGAGGGGCAGCTCCCCTCCAAACAATGCCTGTATTCCAGGAGGTAAGAGTCTGTAAAACATTTTTTGTATTAGACTTCAGAAGTATCAAGTCATTTCAGAGCAAACTTCTTATTTCCACATTGCCATAATTATTTACCAATGCTTAAAGGCAAAGCAATATTTCTGCAGGGCAGCAACGATGGCTGCGCTGGAGCCTCCTGCCCGGCTGGCTGCGCTGGAGCCTCCTGCCCGGCTGGCTGCGCTGGAGCCTCCTGCCCGGCTGGCTGCGCTGGAGCCTCCTGCCCGGCTGGCTGCGCTGGAGCCTCCTGCCCGGCTGGCTGCGCTGGAGCCTCCTGCCCGGCTGGCTGCGCTGGAGCCTCCTGCCCGGCTGGCCCTCTTGTGGGGTTGAGTGGCCTTCATTCTCTCCCTCATAAGGCAGTTCTGCCTGTAAAGCCAGGACAGTACACAGTAAATTAGAAATTCAACTATAGCTGCTAAACACATTTTTTAATTAAAAATAAATACTGTGTTTAACTCACCACGCCTTGCTTGGTTGCCATGCGGTTGTACCGCTTTGTGAGGCTCCCAAAGCTGGCCCGCAACTTCCCCAGTTCAGATCGCAGCATGTGGTTCTCCTGTTGCAACTGGTTGATCTTCTGGTGCGCCTATTGGCAACCAGGGCAAGCGAACTGGGGCTCAGGATCAGGGAGCCCCACATCCACCCCCTCTTCAGCCTCTGGCTGGACATCCAGGAAGGATGCCATGCAAGGAACGGGATGGCTTCTCCTCAGGCTTCTTAGCAGGTCCAGCCCCGTGCGCTCTTTGAGCATGGCCAGCTCGGTCTTCCTCTGGTCTAAGGTCATCTCTGAATGCTGAGTTAAAACGTGGCGGTCGCATCTCCCACCTTTGTAGGTGCACCCTACGATGAGACACGGCTCTTCCCTTACATTTATGTGGCCACTACTCAGCTTTAGCAGGATGGAGCGCTCATGCACATTATTTATCTGGTGTCCCCGCTGGAGGTGCTGCGAGAGTGCAGCATAACCTTTACCGCAGATCGGGCACAGATAGCTCTTCCTAGGCATCGTCATCCTGGCCTGTTAAGATAGAAGCACAATTGAAGAAAAAAAAAGTCTGGGATTTCTTCAAGTCACATTTCCATTGAAAATATTTAAATTAAAGCACCTCAAACCAGAGGAAAAAACAATCTTCTCTCGTCGCTTTAAACGATAGAATAGTTTGTTTAAAAATAAATTTACTCCAGCTGAAACACAGAATAAAAATAAACCTTTGCCACTGTTCTTTGTGCAATGAGATTAAAAATTGCTTTCAAATTGGTGCAGCTTGCTCAAAGATAAAATCCCCAGCCTACACATATAAAATAATAATAAATGAACATGTACTTACAATCTCTTTCGGGTGATCTTGAAAATCCTGAAGATTGAAACCGCTGAAACTGTTTGTTTAATAGTACCATGCGAGTGAATGCTAAGATTAAAAAGTAAATCCAGGGCCCTTTTAAAGGACAGAAAACAGGTGGAACACATTATGGCATCTGCAAGACCGCCTCTTTCGGGAGTAAGGGACATCCTTTACTTCATAACACACAGCTACGGGCTGTGGTGGTCACTATAGCAACGCTAAGACGCTCGCTCAAAGTTGGACATAATACACTGAAAGAACGCCTAAACAATGTTTAATTACCATTAAGTCGAGGTGCCTGGATTTGTATCCATCATTCTGCACTTAAGGGGAGACGAGGAATAAGATAAATGAAGCAACGGAGCGCAGACACTTCTGCCTTTAGCTTGCCGCGCTAAGCTGTCAGTAGCCGTCAGGAAGTGACATCATGTAAACATCCGCTGCAGCTTCTGCAGGAGCAGAGACGGAGCTAAGTCCGGAGAAGCTGGATAATTTGTATCTCACGAAGACAGAAGAAAAACAGGCTGGATATTGCGTATCTCACGAAGACAGAGGAGAAACAGGTTTACCTTTTAGGTAACATGAATGAGTTGATGGGAATTTATAAACTGTTTCTGAGAGACAAATAACACCAGGATCCAGCTGACAACCGGTAACTGTGCAGGGGCGGCTCTAGAAAAGTTTTGCCCGGGGGCCAGTAGGGCATTAACAGGAAAAGGGGGCACAAATACATACTTTTCTTTATTTTTCTCATTTAAAATGTCTAGCTTTTAATAAATAATTATCGGAATCTTACAACCAATTGGATATAGTGGTCATAAATTCTTTATCTTTATGCTTTTTCTGTGCATTTGTTTCACACATGCATTAAATTAAAGTCGATTAGGTCGATTAAGCATCATGAGGCGGAGGGTGGGGGGTGGTTCCTGTTTTTTTTTTTGCTGGAAGTTTGGAACCCTAGGCGGCAGACGTTATGGTGTCAGAAGGACCTTTTAATGAGGGAAATCAAAGAGTCAATTGCTTCAAAGAGTATAAAGCCTTTATTTATTTTACAGATAAAAGCGGTAAGATTAATTCACAAAGCAAACCCAAGAGAGCACATTAATATATTATTTATAAAGTCGAGACTTATGAAACTTAAAGATTTAACTGAATTCAACACATTATTAGTTATGTAAAAGGCAAAAAGTCAAATATTACCAGCAAGTCTGCAGAAGTTGTTTGTTTTTGGTTTAGAAGATCAGAAAAGTAGAAGGAAATGTCATTCTAAACATCAATTTGCAAGGGCTACTTTAAAACAGAGCTGCATTTCTGTATGCGGTGTAAAATTGTGAAATTCATTACAGAACGAGTTGAAGATGAGTGCAAATATTTTTCAGTTTAAGAAAATATACCAAATGAGAATACTTCGAATGTATAAGCTTGACGAATGATCGTTAATATGGAGACAAATGGGTGACATATGATTCTTATTATGATATTGTGATTCTTAAGTAATTGACTGACAGACCATCTATTTTTATGTTTTTTATGTTTACAAAGGGGCTGGTAATATAAGATGTATCTTCTTCCTGCTCCTTTTCAATCGTGGTGTATTAAGAAATGCTTGTTTTTTTCTTTTCAAGATGAATTGTTTCGTTAAGACAATGCATAACCATGTGCGAAATGAATAAAGAAATAAAATGAAATAATTGAAATAGCGACAGCCATTTAGCTGAGCCATTCGCTATAGCAACGCTGATGCCTCACCCAATGTTTGGAATAAAACACTAAGATTGCTAAAATAACGCTTAAACAATGTTTTATTAAATTTAAATAGAGGTGAGCGAATGTGATATTCACTGAATTCCTATTAAAGGGGGAAAATTAAGACGCAGAGCGCAGAAATGGTGTGCAGTTCGCCTCTTTGCTATCGGCTACATCGTTAGCAGCTCAGCCTGTAATAAAGGTCCTCACCTGTTGAACCTCCTCATCATCTTCATCCTCCTCATCTGCTGACTCCTGATCTGTAATAAAAACACTCTAATTGCTGCATTAATGCTTAGTCTAGGTATGGCCACAGTTAACAGGAGTGACTGAAATAGATCTGTCACGCTGTGGTGGAAAATTGTTATGCAATTAGGAATTAAGTGTATATTCTCTGTTTAGTGAATGCATCTAAGGTAAAATGACAAGCTTATTGTTCCAGCTTAATGTTATGAGAAAGATATATGTGTCAGGTCACCAGAGAGACAGACGCCGGGGCAGTAAGATAACAGTCTGGCCTTCGGATGAGTTGCTTTATGCGTTGCTATGACTCGCGTGAAGCAGTTCTCTGGAGGCGGGGCGTGAACGTTGGAGAAAACATCTACAGAGAATTAAATACTTAAACGCCTTCTGGGACTCAAGTCTTCTTTATAATGGAAACCCTGAGATACTATTTTTTGCCATTACACTTGGCGCCCAACGCAGCCTCAGCGAACGGAATGGACCGGCAGGGACAGGGTCAAGGGAGTTGCTAGCGTCCTGGGAAAATGTTCTCCCAGCCTCTTACCTCCAGTAGCTGTTTGGGAGATGGAGGCCTTGAAGCGTCTCTGTCGGCCTGGCTGTCGCCTGAGACAGAACCTGGTAAGACTGAGTCCTTTTAAATAAATAGTGATAACAGAATTTTATTTGCACTCTCAGGAGGTGAAATATTTGCTAACAGTTTTGTGTTTATTTACTTACACGCGGTTGATTGATTGATTACTTAATATAATATATATACTTATATATAATTGTATGGTTAATTATTTAATCAACATTAAAGAAAGTATCAGGTTTTTGCTCCGGGTTTTACCTGGGAGCACGGCAGTTGGACAAGTGGTCAATTAATTAAATTGATTGATTATTTTCCGACGAGGGTTTTTTAAAGCTTTTGTTTCACTCAAGGACACTAGAAAGCGATGGGGGAGACGTCCTTCATTGGAACTGGGTACCCAGGCAGACAATCGGGTCTGTAATCTAGCAACACTTCACCTCCAGACAGTCCAATATGTCAACAGAAAAATAAAAGAATGAATGGGCCCAGGGGAGGAATTTGGATAATCTGAAAGAAAATCTAAAAGTGATGTAATTTCTTTGTGGTTTATTTATGTGTTTTTGTTTATTTTTCTTTTATTTACTCTTGTTTGCTTCTTCCAGAACTGGAGTGTTAGAGCATTAAGATCATTTGTTTGATGGCTTGGTATAATGCAGAATGCCACACACACACACATTCCACACATTGTTACACATTCCATTGTGGAACTGCTGGTGGGTTTCGCTGAGTTGTCCTGTGTTTTTCTTCAGGCTGGTTGGGACCCCTGCCTTCGGTCCAGCGGCGCCTGGGGAGGGCCACAAGGAGCCCTAGTACCTCCCCCACCCTTGGAATAAGGGGTTTGGCAGCCATAACAAAGGCGGAGGCCGGACTCCGGCCTGAATGCGGGGTGACCAGTGGGCAGAGGGGAAAACTCTTGCTCAGGTGAGATGAGTTATTTGGGGGCTGTGGTCCCTGAAACATGGCGATTAGCTGGATCGAGAGGGGGGGCCCTGGACCGGCCAGCCTGCAGATGACCCAGTGAAATTCAGGCAGGACAAAAATACACACAGCTCAAATGCAATTAAGAAATGCTTGCTGACTGATGTAGCTGTATTTTATCTCTGTGACACCTGCTTATGACACACACACATACACACTCCCTTAGGAAAGTAAATCTTGTTTTGTTTTTGTTTTGTTTCTGCGAGCGGACCTTAGAGCGAAAGGGGTCTTGATGGAAGCAGGCCATCATTTCTGATTCTTTCTATTCTTTATGTTGATCTAATTTGTATTGTGTTGTAATTTGTAAGGGAAAGTTGATGTGCAACTAAACCAAATTTGTTTGTTTTAGACAGACGGGGTAAAGCAGACAACGAAACTGCTACGGCTCTGATAAGGTGATGATTCGTCATCCGGTGAGTTTAGTCTAATTAGAGCTTAAAGAATGTGTTGCACACAGTAATCTGGTAAATGGTCAAGAAGTCTTTTCTTTTCTCTCCTAATGCTCTGTCAGGAGAGCCCACATTTATTTCATTTTGGTTGAAAGTTATTTGATGGAATTGTTATTACACTAAGTACAAGTTTCCTTAGCTGTCGCAGCTTGTGTGCACTAACTTAGAAACGGAAACGTTCCTATTTTACGACTAGAACAAATAGCAAAGAGTTGATTGGGGCATTTAGAGTAGGTTGTGAATTATACCCTGACTGACTTGATTATTACTAAGCTGACTGACAGTAAAAACATATTTTCCTTTCTTTCTGGGACAATTGGGGTGAATTGTTTCCTTGTATTTTGGGGTTTGTTGTAAGAAAGTAATAAATCTTAGATCTGTGAACATTAACTAAAGTAACTTGGACCTTTACAGCAACACTGCTTAGATTTCGCCACAGCTGTGAAGGACGAATTTTTTTATCAGCTTGCAAGGCGCTAATGTAAACAATCGCGAGACTTAAAAAATAACAAGACCGTGGTGTTAGCAGCAACAGTAAAACAACATTGTTTAGGCTAGAATTTGAACACAACTGGGAAAAAAAATTTAATTAAAACTTTAGGTTTCTGCTGGGTAACATTAAAATAAAGATGACTGGTCCTTAGGCTACTTAGGTCTTAAATAAATGGAAAAAGGTAAATACTAATCTTATCTGGGGAACGTTCAAGCATCAGAGCAGTTAGTGGGCCTTATTAGAAATTTTGCTTGGAAAATTACTGAATTGATCTCAAGCTGTGAAGTATTCTGTGTCTCCTTCCAGGATAAGGGGCAAGAGGTCAGGAAAGGTTTGATCCTAGAAATCTGATGGTTTTGTCACTCTGGTGGGTAAACACAGGAAGTTATATAAGTGGGTCTTAATATAAGGCACCTGACTTTGTAATTAAAGGGAAGTCGTCTCACTGTTTTAAGTAAATATTAATATATCTGAAATGTTTTTTAGGGGCCATCAAGTATAACAATACAGTGGTCCTGTGAGTTTGGAATTTTGCTTATGACAACCAATGCAATTTTCAATTTCAACTGAACCAGAATGCAAATCAGGCTGGTTCCCATTCTTTTTTGCTTTTTTTTCTAGAATGGACTGACCACTTTGTCCACAGGGGAGGAGGTTCGGCCCAAAAAGGTATGGACAAGTGGCTTGGGAGGTTACCTGTGCGTACCTGAGTTTGGGGGCTGCTTATATATTTTGGCTTATTTGGGGCTATGGTGAAGGGAATTCAAATTCTAACATTTTCTCTTAGACCTTACAAGGGAGGCTCGGAAGTGTGATCCCCTGTAGCGGCAAAAACACTCTGTGGACCCGTTTTCTTTAAAATAGTAATAAATAATGAAACGTAATAAGAACATGAAATGTTGGAATTTAATTGCTTGTTTCCAAATGAATGAGCATACTGAATTACTAATGTTGGACACTGTTCAGTGTCCAACATTAGTAATTCAGTATGTAATTGTTTTACTTTCTTGTAGTAAAAGCAAATCCAACAAAACGTAATTGTTCGTCAACAGTGACGTATCATTTTTCAAATTAAGAAAGCAAATAATATATAATCACTTGGTGTTTATGGGTAAAAATCAAATCCTAAACTATAGATTTCACAGTTAGTTTTGTTGTAGCTCTCTTAGCTTTTATCAAAGCCTAAATTATTTGAGGCCTGTTGTGAGAATTTTTCTGCGTAGCATTTTTTATAAAAGAGGATTTGAATGGCTTAATGTGGAAAAAATATACTGATCATGTTAAAGGTTAAGTCTCTGTGTTAACTGAGATATGTATTGTTATGTTGAACCAACATGTGAGAAGCTCAAGGATACTTTCTGTGTCTTGGGTCATCAATTGTGAGATGTGTCTGCATGCTGACTGAAGGACGTGGAAACAGTCCATTATCTATTCTCATCCTTGTTAAATAATATTTCCATAATAGGCTTTTTGATGCATTTGACATGCATTTAGTATCAGTGGTTTGCTCGGGATCTCAGGATTATAAATATGTCATCACTCTATCTGAAAAACTAAACGCAACAGATCTAGAAACCAGCAATCTTAACATCAAGTGATCTTGGATTAAAATAGATCAAATAAAACAGAGAATATTCCAATTTAAAGCATAATGAATGATGGTGTCATGATTTTAGCTTTCGGACTCTAGTGCAGACACACAAACGACTCAGTGAGACTGGAGGTAAAGTTTGCAAAAGTAATTTATTTTCCCCTATTGCTCGAAGGGTCCAGGAACACAGGAACTCAGAACCACGGGGAACTTGGAGGACAACCACTGGAGACAAGAGATGGAGGTGAGTGATCTTTCAATGTTGCTTGGCAGGAGGGAAAAAAACAGAAGTTTGTGGGTTCTTACTTTGCCGTTGGTGCAGATTCCACTGAGGAGGGCTTGGGGAGGATGTGGTCCTAGGTGCGTGGAAGAGGGACCGACCTTGGGGTGTTTGTCTCCAGGAAGCAGAGCGAGGGTGGACAGGCAGTGGGGACCCTGAGCTCAGCCAGATACCTTGAGGAGGAAGCCCAGGATGCCGGGAAGGAGCAGACGCCCAGGCTGCAGGCCGACCAGCAGGTCCGGGACCGCAGAGTGACTGGAGGGAAAAAGGCAAGGAGGTAAGGATCTTACGTGGAGTAAGTTGCGGACGGTGGAAAGGCAGAGGAAGTGGCTTGTTACCACACGACGCGGTTTAACCATCTGGCGTCTGCTCCAGGTTGGCACCCTCCTTTTGAGTGCTCCTCCTCAATCAGGCTGAGTGGCACCAGCTGCAAGAGCACGATCACCAATCTGCACCCTTGGATGGAAAACAGGTGAGGCAAGCACACACACCCACACAATCCTCACAGTACCCCTCCCTCAACGGACGCCTCCTGGCGGCCGACCAGAGTTGGAGGCAGAAGACCTCTCATAGTCTGTGATGAGGGAGGGATCCAAAATAAAAGAGCGGGGAACCCAACGGCGCTCCTCGGGACCATACCCCTCCCAATCGACCAGGTATTGCCGGCCGCGGCCCCGAGGACGCACGTTTACGATGCGGCGTACAGTGTAGGCAGGATGCCCATCAATCACTCGGGCGGGTGGAGGGGGCTCGGAAGGAGGGCACAGGGGACTGTCGGAAACCGGTCTAACTTGGGAAACGTGGAACGTGGGATGTACACGGATATGGGCTGGAAGTTTCATGCGAAGGGCCGAGGGACTGATGACCCTTTCAACAGGATATGGACCGAGGAACCGGGGAGCCAATTTCCTGGGGACACCTTTGAGGGGAAATTCCTTGGCGGATAACCAGACCAACTGACCGGGTGTGTACTGGGGTGCCGGGAGACGTCGCCGGTCGGCGTAGCGCTTATTTAGCGCCGAGGAACGTTGGAGGGCGGCTCTGGTCTGTTCCCAGACCCTTTTACAGGCTTTGATGTGTGACTGGACCGAGGGGAGTACTGTATCCGGAACTGAATTGGGAAGAAGTGATGGCTGGTAGCCGAGGGAGGCTTCGAAGGGTGAGATCCCTGTGGCTGCTGAGACATGGGAGTTGTGAGCGTACTCAACCCACGGGAGATGTACGCTCCAGGTGGAGGGGTTGGTAGCACAGACACAGCGGAGCGCCTCCTCAAGCTCCTGGTTGAGTCGCTCACATTGTCCGTTAGTTTGGGGGTGAAAACCGGACGTTAACTGGACTTGGGCGCCGAGAGATGAACAGAAGTTCTTCCAGACTTGGGATATGAATTGAGGCCCCCTGTCGGAAAGGATCTCACTGGGGATCCCATGGAGCCTGAAAACATGGAGGATGAGGAGTTTGGCGGTCTGGGCTGCGGTGGGCAGCTTTGAGAGGGCGATGAGGTGGCATGCCTTGGAGAAGCGATCAATGACTGACAGGATAACTGACTTGCCTCGGGAGATGGGGAGTCCGGTAATGAAATCGACCGCCATATGGGACCAGGGCCGTGCCGGGACTGGGAGGGGTTGGAGAAGGCCGGATGAGGGTCGGTGAGTGCTCTTATTCTTATTACACATCGGACAGGCCAGCACGTAGTCCCTGACATCCTTGTTCAGGCCCGGCCACCAGAGATGGCGGCGAAGGAGGGCGATGGTTCGACTTATGCCAGGGTGGCACGAGAACTTGGATGCGTGGCCCCACTGGATGGCCTGGGAGCGAATGGTGGAGGGGACATAAAGGCGATTGGGTGGACCGTTGCCAGGATCGGGTTCGTCGACTTGTGCCTTCTTGATCTGTGCTTCTAGTTCCCAGGTGAGTACCCCTATGGTGCATGACGGAGGGAGTATAGTGTCGGGAACCTCCGGCAAGATGTCTGGGGAGTACTGACGGGACAAGGCATCGGGTTTGGTGTTTTTGGAGCCAGGTTTGTATGTAATGTTCAGATTGAAACGGGAAAAGAAAAGGGACCAGCGATATTGGCGGGGATTCAGTCGTCTTGCCGTCTGGAGGTACAGAAGGTTCTTATGATCGGTCCAAACTATGACTGGGAGCTCCGTGCCCTCCAGCCAGTGTCGCCACTCCTCCAGGGCCAGTTTAATGGCTAGGAGCTCCCGGTCACCGATGTTATAGTTTCGCTCAGCTGGGGTAAAGTGTCTGGAAAAGAAAGCACAAGGGTGGAGCTTTTGGTCGGCGGGGAAGCGCTGGGAAAGAACCGCTCCGACCCCCGTGTCGGAGGCATCCACCTCCAAGATAAACTGGGAGTCAACATCTGGGTAAATCAGGATGGGGGCTTCTACGAACCTTTTCTTCAACTCGTTGAAGGCCTGGTCGGCCATCTGATCCCAGACGAAGGTCCGCTTTGTGGAAGTGAGGGCGGTCAGGGGAGCAGCAATGGTACTGAATCCTCGGATGAACCTCCTATAGAAATTTGCGAAACCCAGGAAACGTTGCAGCTGCTTCCTGGAGGTGGGATTGGGCCATTCCTGGACTGCTCTGATTTTATTTGGATCCGTCTTCACCTGTCCACCCTCGAAGACGTATCCAAGAAAGGAAACAGAGTTTAGGTGGAACTCACACTTCTCCCCCTTAACGAAGAGTGAGTTCTCTAGGAGACGCTGGAGAACTTTACGGACGTGCTGGCAGTGTTGGGGACGGTCCTTCGAGAAGATTAGGATGTCATCTAGGTAAACGAAGACAAAGATGTTAAGAAAGTCTCGGAGAACATCGTTCACTAGATGCTGGAAGACGGCAGGGGCATTGCACAGGCCAAAGGGCATAACCAGGTACTCAAAATGGCCAATATGAGTCTTAAAAGCGGTCTTCCATTCATCTCCTTTGCGCATCCTGACGAGGTGGTAAGCGTTGCGCAAATCCAGCTTGGTGAAGACCGTGGCACTCTGCACGGCTTCAAAAGCTGAGGTGATAAGTGGAAGGGAGTATTTGTTCTTGACGGTAATGGCGTTAAGGCCCCTGTAGTCTATACATGGGCGTAACGTCTTGTCCTTCTTCTCCACGAAGAAGAAACCTGCACCCACTGGGGAAGTAGATGGGCGAATTATGCCAGCTGCGAGGGAGTCGTTGATATATGTCTCCATAGCTGCCCTCTCCTTGGCTGACAGGTTGAAGAGGCGGCCCGAGGGCAGCGGAGCACCTGGGAGAAGGTCGATGGCACAATCGTAGGGCCTATGAGGAGGGAGAGAGAGAGCCTGGGTCTTGCTAAAAACCTTGTAAAGGTCGTGGTACTCTGTAGGGACTTTTGACATGTCTGGGTGGTCAGGACATGAGGGGGTGGTGACTGAGACAGGAGGAACAGCTGATCGGAGGCAACGTTGATGGCAGTAGCTGCTCCAGGCCTCAATTCTGGTTTCAGTCCAGTTAATAATGGGACTGTGTGTGGCCAACCATGGATATCCCAGCACTAGAGGAGCGTCCCGGGTGGGAAAAACATAAAACTGGGACCGTTCCTGATGATTGCCTGAAAGCACCAAGTTCAGGGGTAGGGTTCGCTGTGTTATAACAGCCAGAGGGCTACCATCAAGGGCTGAAACTTCTAAAGGAACTAAAAGCGCTTCCACCGGAAGGTTAAATTTCTTAACTATGTCAGGGCTAATTAAGTTTTGCTCTGACCCTGAGTCAATCAGTGCATGGAGTTTGGAAGTGTGCTCTCTTTGGTTTAAAATTACTGCTGGTAATGTTAACCGGGGTTGATTAAGGGAGGTAGCGCCCGACAGTACCCCCAGATTTACTGACGGGCCAGATCTTTTGGACGGACTGGACAGGAAGAAATAAAATGCCCAGGAGCGCCGCAATACAGGCAGCAACCGCCTTCCATACGGCGCTGACGCTCGGCCGGAGAAAGCCGAGCCCTGCCGATCTGCATCGGCTCCGGAGAGGGCGGACGCGGGGAAGAGGCGGAAGTAGACAAAGCGGGACCAGCTGTGGCGAATGTTCGAGGGAATGGGGAAGCAGTTAACCTGGCTCTTGACCTCTCCCGGAGCCTGTTGTCAATCTTAATAGCCAGGTCTATTAGCTCATCCAGGGAATCAGGTTCGTCTCGGTAAGCGAGTTCGTCTTTGATCTTCTCATTTAATGAATGTAGGAAAGCTGCTTTAAGTGCCGGGCTGTTCCAGCCAGATTCGGCTGCTAGCGTGCGGAACTCAATAGCGAGTTCAGCAACGGCACAATTACCCTGCTTTAGGCTCCAGAGAAGCTTAGCGGACTGTTCCTTACCACGCTTTACGCAGAAGGTTTGTTTAAAATTCTCTATGAACTGAGTGAAGGTGCAATCATCTAGGGACTCCAAATCAAACAGAGCTTGCGCCCACTGCAGGGCCTTACCTCTGAAGAGTGCGATCATGTACGAAATCTTATTTGCATCTTCCCGGAAGGTCTGGGGCGAACGCTCAAAGGCAAGTGTGCACTGCAGGAGAAATCCACCGCTCTTGGATAAGTCGCCTGTGAACGGCTCTGGAGGTGGGGAGGCGACCTCGCGGAAGGCTTGGGTCGCAGGAGCCTCCGTGAAGGATGAGGCGGCGGCCGCGGGACGAGGCGTCTGGGAGGGGACCTTAGAGGCAAGATCATGGAATAACTTAGTTAATTGACTTAGACCTTGAAGGAGGGAGGTCTGCTGCTGCGTTATATTTTGGAGGGCTGCCTCATGGCGGCCCAGCAGTATGCCCTGCTCCGAAACAGCTGAGCGTAGGTGTGTCGCAGAGTCCGGCTGGCCAGATGGTTCTGTCATGATTTTAGCTTTCGGACTCTAGTGCAGACACACAAACGACTCAGTGAGACTGGAGGTAAAGTTTGCAAAAGTAATTTATTTTCCCCTATTGCTCGAAGGGTCCAGGAACACAGGAACTCAGAACCACGGGGAACTTGGAGGACAACCACTGGAGACAAGAGATGGAGGTGAGTGATCTTTCAATGTTGCTTGGCAGGAGGGAAAAAACAGAAGTTTGTGGGTTCTTACTTTGCCGTTGGTGCAGATTCCACTGAGGAGGGCTTGGGGAGGATGTGGTCCTAGGTGCGTGGAAGAGGGACCGACCTTGGGGTGTTTGTCTCCAGGAAGCAGAGCGAGGGTGGACAGGCAGTGGGGACCCTGAGCTGAGCCAGATACCTTGAGGAGGAAGCCCATGATGCCGGGAAGGAGCAGACGCCCAGGCTGCAGGCCGACCAGCAGGTCCGGGACCGCAGAGTGACTGGAGGGAAAAAGGCAAGGAGGTAAGGATCTTACGTGGAGCAAGTTGCGAACGGTGGAAAGGCAGAGGAAGTGGCTTGTTACCACACGACGCGGTTTAACCATCTGGCGTCTGCTCCAGGTTGGCACCCTCCTTTTGAGTGCTCCTCCTCAATCAGGCTGAGTGGCACCAGCTGCAAGAGCACGATCACCAATCTGCACCCTTGGATGGAAAACAGGTGAGGCAAGCACACACACCCACACAATCCTCACAGTTGGATGATTATTATGATCTATTGGTGCATATGAGTCAGATTTAATGTTTAAAATAAACTATTTTCTTGAAAACTTGCTATAGTTTTAATGGTGATAATATAATAATGATTAATTATCTAAACGTGACTCAGTGATTTACTGGAGAATAAATTCCTACATCATTTTTGAAAACATATTTGCTGGAACACATTTCCAACTGTGTTAATAATGATATTTTTCTGCAAATAGGAATAAACATTCTTTAGTCTATTTGATTTATTACGCTGTTTTTTCCAAAGCAATGCTTCAAATTAATGTGAGAGATGGAATTACATTTACCTCATCAATCTAATATTTGAGTATTTTCTAACCTGAATCCATATAAATTTTATAGCCAATTAAATGGGTGTGCTGTACTCAGTGAGTTACAGCTGTTAGATTTGCGCTAATCAATAAAAGCCTCGGGGGGGAAATAATGCACAAAGGTAAATGGTAATATAAAATTTGAACTATTGTAACTGATTAAAACTGGTTCGACCTAAAACTATAACAGTCTGTGTTCATGAGATAAGGGGCGGCCGCGTTTGGCCCGGGAACCTTAGCTTGAAAACGTTCTTTTAAGATTCTATGAGAAACGATGCAATTCAGCAATAACCTAGAGGAATGATGATTTCTATGTTTAACTAATACTTTTGATAAACGTAGCCTACTCCGCAGTAAATAGAAATAACACGGAAAACGCACGGTTAAAATCGGATATATTGAAAACCAACTCCAGTTAATACAAATCCGAGTAGATGTATGAAAGTATTTCAGTCTTTTGAGTAATTTACAGAAAAAGCATGAGAAACAACGCGGGTAAACACTCTAAGGTTAATCTTAGCCAGCGAGTTATTAACTACAATGTGGTAAAAATGATCTGAAATAAAGTCTGTTGCAGGTTTAATATGATTCTCTAGTTGCTAATCAGCTAATGGAGCCACAAGCTTCTTTCTTACGACCGATGTGCTGCGATTCTCTGGTTGTAAACAATCATAGATCCCGACACTGATGAAGGAAGCGTTAATAGCGCTCTGCGGCTGGAAGTCTAAAAATAGGAACTTAAACACTTGTTTTGACGAAAAAGTTTAGTCTTGAGTTTTCAGTTACTTCCGGGATGTTAACGAGTCCGGGTTAGTCAAACTGTTTGTTTTTTGCGCAAAACCACTTCCTGTTTCAAACATGAGCTTTCCAAATTAAAATACGGTAATGCTTAACTTCATGAATCATCCTTATATTTTCCCAAGAAGGGGAACTTCTGCTGTACCGGCAGCAAAGTGACAGATAATAGAAGCATTTAGATCATGGACCGTACATACATTTACATTCACACAAAGGAGGTAGAAAGCATAAAACAAACTTAGGATTAGAACATCAAATGATAAAGAATAAAGCTTTAGCCATACCTCGACCAAAAAAAACTTTTACTTAATGATTGTAATGTTTAATAAAAATGTTGAATAATAATGACACATTTGGGATACACTAGGCTACCTGTTTCACCTGCATATGTGAAAATTATGCATTTAGTGCAATCTTTAAGCCAACAGGTGTGACCTACACACAGTTGGGTTTAACTTGGTTTCTATTTTTAAAATTTTGTTTACTTCATTGAGACAAATTATGATAAAAATAGATTCAGAATTTCGGTCACTGTTCTAAAGACGGGACAAATGTGGAAAATATTCAGTTAAAACCTGTGCGCAATACATGCTATAGATCGCATAAAAAACAGGGTGTCAGAATAATAAATGTGAGACCTACTATCAAACCGCAGTAAATTCTATTCAGTTGCAACACTTTTTGATGTTTGAGGGTTTTTTGTGTGTTCCGTTTAATAAAAGACTAAATGAAACAGGAGTAACGAGGCTAATTTTAAAATATAAGCAGTCTAAAATACTGAGTAGAGGTAAAAGTTGGCAAATAGATAATTACTTCGGTAAAGTATAAAGTATAACTCAGGTCCTACACAGAAACTGCAATGAAGAAAAGTTTCTTTCTTAAGCAAGAGTATCAGGTACAGGTAAAATGGTTACTTGACATCGTTGTTATTAAAATAGAGTGGCATACTCAAATCTGAACGTGCAACTGAGTTAGATAAATTGAAATAGAGATGTTTTACAGTTGTACAGGCTTTAAAATTGTGCATTTAGAATAAATGTATTTTTTTCAAGGAGTTAACAGAGAATAAACTGTAAGAAACAGATGAGCAAATAACAGCAGCAGAGATATTAATAAGGTAAATAAACTGTCTCCTGAGTAAAACAATTTTAACTAAGGTGGTTGCAAAGATAATTCTTACTGTAACATCAATTAGATTCTGGAAAAGCAGGTTCTGAAGAAGTTGTCTAATTCAATTCAAAACACTTTATTGATCCCAGAGGGAAATTACGTGTTGTTGTAGCTAATGCAAGTAGGGCTAAAATTCTTAAATACATTAGGTAACTATGTGGTGAAATTATTATTTTGTTTTTGCAAGGCAAGGCAAGGCAATTTTATTTGTATAGCACACTTTCAACAACAAGGTAATTCAAATGTAAGAACCGAATTGCGAACCTAAATGAATGGGATATGGTCATCTGGGGGTTGAAGCTGCCTCAGCAGCGGCGACAGCAGCAGGATCCACAGGTTCTGAGGTTATGCCTTATGTATGACCTTTAAACCTACTATGTTTCTTTCCTTGACACTTGAGAAGCAGTTTAAGTTATTGTTTCCTTGTTTCTTGATTTTTTAAGGCATTTGCAAGACGATGCCTTTAAAAAAAGGGGAAATGGATTTGATAGTAATTGGAACAGATTTTTCAGGGATTATGAAGAGAATTGTAACTTGCAGGTTTAATTGGGTTTTCTTGCGATTCATAACTCTGTCATAAATTAATGAGAGTTTTTACTACCTGGACTTGACATCTGACTTCATATTCCATTTCGGTTTGGGTTCAGACTTGTAGTACATATTGTGTCTGGGAACTTTACAAAGTTTTAATTTGATCTGAAAACCTTCTTTACTTCTTGCTGGGAGTAGTTGATTCTTGGGATTTTTTACTCTCACAAGTTGGAATGGTTGGTTGTCTTTTTCTTGGCATGGATTTAGTAAAGATCGATTTGGAGAAATTTAGCTTAATTATAATCTAGTTTCAGTTGATGAGGTTTGGCTCATTAACCAGGTTGTGAGTTGTTTAGAATTGCTTTTGCACACAGTTGCATCAGGTT
This sequence comes from Valencia hispanica, assembly GCA_963556495.2. Taxonomy (NCBI): domain Eukaryota; kingdom Metazoa; phylum Chordata; class Actinopteri; order Cyprinodontiformes; family Valenciidae; genus Valencia; species Valencia hispanica. Next base: position 10,996,234 of record OY747707.1, on the reverse strand, counting down.
GATCTGAAACCATACTCCGAGGGTGTTGGTTCCACTTAATCACTTGTCATAATCATTCTATTCATCTTTTGTGAATTGGCTCACCTGTGTTTGAACATCAATGCTCTAATACCTAATTAGCTCAGCTCCCAAGGGTCGAATTGGGAGGTTCTCTCTGGAGAGCCTTCTGAGGAGTGACCACTCTCTCCTTTCTGAGGAAGGACCGATTGGTGGCTATGGGTCACTGGATGCTGGCGGAGGCTGACTTCAAGTCAACAGACAACAAGGGAAGAGTATACATTTCAACATCTAGTGTTGATGTAATACCCTCTGAAGTGTACTGGAAGATGCTACATAATTTCTCCTTTGTTCTGTGTTTTATCTAGAGCATCCTGACCAATGACGAGACCCGTGGATGGCCGCCTCTGGGGCGAGGGGCTGTTGAGATGTCATTTTGCCCACAAGAAAATGGCGTAAGAAGACCCCGTGGGTTTTCGGTCTCAATGCACAGGAGTCTCAGCAAAGTCATCGGGAAGGATCTAATATTTGTCACTGTGAGCTAATTCCATGGCCAAGCATGTCTCATGTCTGATTGTAATTTGTGTTTTGAACATTGTTTTTATTTTTGGGATCAACCTACCAACCTTTTAGGGAGATTTGTGATAGCACTTTTGAATTTTCCTTTATATTTATGGTATTATTTAAGTTAATAAAAGCAGGGATAACAGATGGTACCTGTCACTATCAGGCTGAACTTTCAGTAAGGCTAGGAACTTAAGCACACCCCCACGTATACTCTCAGCAGCGGCAAATTATGCTAGGATCATGTCAACGTAGTTGGTCCACCTGGGTTTCGATACACACATATCTATGTATTGCTTTGGAACACTGTTATCCAATGCGAGCGCGACAACCTGGGTAAGTTCACCCGGTACATCTAGTACATTTCCACCACACTCAATTTTCGCAGTGCTATACTTCGAGAGGAGTCGATCCATCACCGGTATACGAGCAGCCGAATATGAGACAAGTTTAGAATACGATGTCTTCAGCTGTCCACGGTCCATGTTTGATTAAAACATAATCTTACGTTTGTAAGAGGCTAACACAATCATAAATGTGTAATGTGAGATTAGATACTCCCAAGGTGTACGCATCAATTGCTTGATATGGTCTCTGCACAAATTGGAGCTGGCACAGTGTGTGTTCTCCATGTTTCCTCAAGTTTAAGTTACTGGAATGTATATATATACACAAGTCAACACACCCCACATGGGCAATTCACCATCTACCACTCTCTGACTCACGATTACCACGTGTTGTGCGTTGTGCTCGTATTTTCTCAACAGGTGGTGGCATTGGAAGAATTGGAGATCCGGGACCTGGAACATGTAACACGCGTTTACGCAGCTCTGTTATGTGCTCACGTGCGACTCCTTAAGGTTCTGAAGCCCCAAGTGCTTTGGAGAGAAATTCCTGTGATTGTCATATTCGAGCAGAACACCTACGTAAATGCACTGGTGGACGTAAAGAACCTGATAGAACACTCCCTCATGCGAATGGGCTACCAACTGAGATTTTACAAGAGGTGGTCGCATGCCAACAATAAGTACATGTTAGGAAAACATGTCAGCTCCAAAACGAAACTGGACATGGTACACAGTACGGTATCTGCGATATGTAAAGGTGATCTGCGTTGTTATGACTCTGTGATGTCATTGGGGTGGGCTGTATTGGCAGAGCTCACTAAGAAGAGGCATATGTTGGAGACCGCTATGGGTTACGGGGATTCAGGTTTTTCGAGGATAACAGGCTCTACCACCGCAGATGTATCTATGTTCAGAGAATCTAAGAGAGGGGTAAATCTACCTGTTGCACTCACCACTCGCATGATGGAATCTAGTGATATGATATCTGTGCCTGAGGAAAGGCTTGCCGATAAACTACATGCAAAGCACGGGAAGATGTTACTCGGGAAACTACGAGAAGATATGTCACTGGTCACCATAACAAAATCTAAGAAGGGTTCTAATACCGTGGTCACGGGAGGTAAGAGATCCGTTAATGGAGAGTACACTAGGGATGACATGTTTTCGGCTTTCCTTTTACTGTGTCACACCAGGAATGAATTGTGTAGTGGGGACAACTCTGTACAAATCATAAGTGAAATATACTATATGTCATCTATATGTATTCTTTATGTGTCTCTTTGTGTGTGGTAACAAAATAAAGACAAAACATACAAACACGAATTCCTTTGTACAAGGACTCTTTATTTTGCTATAACTCATTTCACGTACATAGAATGTGACACACACCATATAGATATGTATGGTGTACACACGTAAAGGTGGGTTGTAACACTTTCAATTATGCCACACAGGCAGGTCCTCTTTACCAACAATCACGTTCCTCCTCATTGGTCAAAGTCTTAGGTACTTGTATTTCACTGTATTCGACTTCAGCATCGCTCTCTGGAAGGCTCTGTAACATTCGCCGATGCTCACCATTTTTACGAGTTGTAAGCCCTAGCTCTATCTCACAGTACACCTGAAATCCTCAAAGTCATTCCAAACATCTGAAACATCTCTCTCTCTCTCACAACGGTCAGGCTCAGGCTTTCCAAACCTGGTCCGATCGTAGGATTTGTGATCCAGTGGCACATTCCTCATAGCAGGCGCTTGTTTCTGCCAGGTAAACGTGTGCCTTTCGTCATGAGCATATAAAGCGTTAGATGCAAGAGCATTTCTGTCATCATTACGCATGAGACCATGGATAACACTTGGAATAGGTTCGGGTTTCGATGTTTGCACTTGCCCTACAAGTCCCAGTGAGTCTTTTGCTTCCCCTGGATCTATGTCATACACATTGCTCTTGGAATCTGAAATTCCGTGTGGGGTTCCGTGGCCCAAAGAGAACGTGAAGTTTCTAGATCTCCGCTGTATCACAGAATATGTCCACGGTGGTCTCCTCGCATACCATCTACACCTTTCCTGGTCTCACCACGCATTGCGCTCTCACGAGGGCTTTGGTCTTTGCTTTGGCTTCCCTCGCTCTCATGCATGCACTTGCTAACTTCGGTGAAACCTTTCTCAGGGTTCGTTTCGAGGAGCGCTTGCGATTCGTAGTATCTGTCTTCTGACTTCTGTGAATGCTGGGTCTGTGTGTTTCTGCATTTCTACGGACACGCTCTAGCGGTCTTCTGAGTGTCTGACCTAGGGTATCATCCTTAAGCTGTTCGTTTTCCAATGTTAGGTTCCCCAGCATGTCGCTAAGGGCTGGGCTTCCGAGTTTGGCTGAGTCGGGTTCCCCAGACTCTAGCTTCCTAATCATCGCATAATCGTCCATCTCTGCAGATATACGAAGCGAATCTAGTTTACAGTACTCAACTAGGTCCCGTACGTTCTTGAAACGTACGTTTCTCGACTCTCCCCTTGGTACAGATAACATGTATCCAACGAAGGCTTTGTCTGGTGTTACTATGTATCGTATGTTATGTTTTCCTGCTTTCATGAGCAGCCAGACAGGACCCTTGTTATCCATCCGCATGAAGGCACAATCCCCTGTACATTTGGAGTTCATATAACAAAGTGGATGCTGCATGTTGTGAGTCTCCAGGAATTTATATGCGGAGAAACGGGATTCCCATGTAGAACTCCCATCATCCTCCATATCAGGCTCCCCTGGTTTCACCCTTACCCTGAAGCCCTCTCTGCCTTTGTTGCGGATCATTCCACCATACATGGTACCCGCAGAATGTATAACAGTCAGGAGAGTGCTTTTAGTTAGTACTAAAAACTACACAACATTTTGTTACACACACACACACGCACACACACGTATATTATGATACATTCAAGGCATGTTACTTGTCAGTGCAGGGTGATCACAATGATACCCTACATGTTTTTGGGACCCATACTCTAGCACACAACCACAGGTCTGTTTGCAACAAAACATGTACATTGAAAACCAACATAATACATATGTCATTACTGGATGATAGAAAGTGTCCAAGAGAGTTTCCTTTGTAGCCTTGGTTAAACTTGTATATTCGGTTCTCAGGACTACCACAGATGTCAAGTGGTTTTTCGGACTCCTTGAACGAGGGCAAGATTTGAAGCTCTCCCATCGCGCTTTCTACTCTGAGTCTCAAAGTTGTACACATATGCTTATTTTGAGCTTGTACCATTATGTTGATGTCGAGGTGCAACAGTAAAGCTGCGAGAAGCAACCTCATCATGAGCGCTTTTCCACATTGTCGAAGAGCTAGACACAGAGTGTATGGGTTTGCATACAACTCAAACCGTTTCTCCAGGTGATACAGGTGACTGAGAGTGGGATTCCTATAGTCATATGTTTCGGAACCCAGGGGAGCTAGGCCCATTTTACTAAGTAACACGTGCTTGTACTTAAAGAGCGAGTCACCCAACTGGTTCTGGGTTATGCCTAACACTACGCATCTCATGAGCTCCAGCTGGAAAGGTTCCATTTTCATTCCCTTCACTTCAAAATACTCAAACACACGATCTATCATACTACACAGTCTGTACATCACAGAGCTGGATTTGTCCTTACCCGACACACTTTGTAGCTGAAGTTCTCGCATTCTAGACCTAGCACCTTCAGCTCCCAGTTCCCTTATCAATCTAGCCTGTGCGATGCGACAGCACAGCAACTGATTATACTTGCTCATTCTCTCTGTGGGAACCTGCTGCCTTTCTAAATCTTTCTCGTTTCTTGAGAGCCTGATGCGTATGCAATCTACGGAAACTCCAAGGGGTGCAGCCTTAGAGAGATCAACAGGGTCCTTTCTGAGTTCCGTGAGCAGCCACATGGTTTCCTCGGGGTTCTCTGATAAAGGTCTTCCTTGCGATCCCGAGATTGCATGTGGCGTAGATGGATTGATTTGGAACACTGAAAGGACCATTGAGCAGTGTCCTTCGGAATGCATAACGGATCCAGATCGTAATAGCTGTCATGCAGAAAAGGAGCTTGTGTATCCCTCGCGTGCGACCCTAACAGAGTTCTTGTTACCAACAAAAATACACTTCAGGTACTGTTGGCTTTTTTCCGGGGTGCCTTTGTTCGATGCCTGTACGCTTGTCAATGATCAAGGGTCTCCCAAACAAGAACTGCTACACGTTAATCGAGGCCTGATGAGCGGAGAGATTCCTGACCATTCTGTATTCCAAAACCTGAACCAAATTGAGTGCAAAGGCCAAATGAAAGCGTTTTGGTTGACAACCGATGGGAGACTGGTTTACGTAGACAACATGTTGGACGATATAAGGTTCCGCATCATCAGAGAAAGGAATCTACAGCTTGCATACTCCTTATGGAACTCAAATCCTGAACTCGGTATCGCGATCCGAAGCAGCTCACTGTAATTTGGTTAAGATATGCGGTGAAGCAATCGGTGTTAGTAAAGGGAGATTTTACAACCTTTATGCAAACTACCCACTCCCTACCAATGTAGGAACCGAGATGTCTAGCGGTTTTACAGGAAGCCCCTTGTGCGGAGAAGACACCGAACCGTGTTGCATTGAAATACGTAACGGTCGCGAACTCGTGCTTGAGCTGCAACAGTTGTATGCAACCTACTTTAGCTTCATATTCTCTGGCAAAGTATGCTCGGAACTCGTAAGACATGTCACAGCACTTCGGGCTGAGTGGTTGCTAGAGGGAGATCGCTCAGAGGTGTTATTCGCATTACGAGTGACTGGCAGTTGGCTCACAAGAACAATGATAAAGCTTGCTATGTTTTTCTCACAATGGTGAAGGAAGTGTGTGTCTGTGTGTGGGGGGGGTGCGTGTGTGTGTGTGAAATACATTGCCTATGAACAGAGTTACTGTAATCCACCCAACCCACACACTACCCACCAAACATTGCAGACTCCCTGGTAAGTATTTATTTTGGTTTGAAAAGTGTATCCTGGCATTATTGATTTAACTTCACAGGACACCGAATCCTTTATTGGTGATAAGTTCGATGTCTACTAGAAGTGTTAAAGCTGCTGCGCATGGAGAGTCAGTGTGTTGCTATTTGACAGTAGGAAATGTAGAGAACCAGTGGTACATTTGGAACACGTCAAGCCTACCATTGACCCTACAAAAACACCAAAGCCTTCAATTCTACATAGTTAGTGTAGACATGGAACGGCTCATTCCTTGTCAGGTTACAATCCTGTCAGACTTCACAATTGGTTACATGAAGAGTCGGGAATGTATTGTAAACCGTGATATCACATTCGGAGAGCCAGTAGACATCAACTCTATCTGCACACAAAAGGCCCTGGTTGAGACCTGTTCAACCAAGGGTATCAAGTGTGCACTTTACTTGGGACGTTATGTGAACAGAAGCACGGATGCAGAGCTCGAACTTGGGGGGATAATCCATGCGCTCTTGATTGAGACCGTGAAAGAAATGTCGATCAGAACATACGACATAATGCATCACTAACCGCTGTTTAAAAGAGCCGTGAACATACACTATTTAAAGGATGACAAACAAGGGCCACCCGACGCGAAAGTTATGCTATCTCCTGGCGGACTGCTAGATCGAAGCGTAACAGAACACAAGCACCTACATGGTCTTAGCATAAAATCTAGAGAAAGCGGTCCGCCGTTATCCTGGAACTACCCGAGGACTGAATGTGCCCTTGGTATCCAGGATCCGCAGGACAGTATCATAGGGTGTGATTCCGAGGCAGCTGCAGGCCTGTACAGCACGGATCCAGTACAGGATCTGAAAACATCAGGGCTAACCCGGGATCCTGGATCTCTCGCTTGTGCTACACAGCCCAACCGCAATCAGGTGGATGTTAACCGTGAACAGGAGCACTGCCCAGAAAGGAAATAGTGTGTTACGCAAGAGCATAACGAGTTATCAGTCAACACACTAGTGCCACTTAGACTGGAAACCTTCATCAATCACCCTGGTACCTTGACAGACATGCCCTTAGCTTTCCCTTACGTGTATACAATCAATCTTGGTTGAAGCGTTACGTTTGATGCTCTAGTTGACTACTGTGTGAATCGTTCAAAAGACTCAATAGGACCTTTGCCACCCCGTAGGGAATGGGGACAAGTGAATCCTGTGAGGCTTATGGAAGACAGATGCATTCAGGGTACTGGGAACACGATCCGTTCATATAGCATCACATCACGAGGGCATCTGAGTAGCATGACCTATAACTCTAGGTGTTTCTACAACGAGGTGTTTCTCCCCGGACGCCCTGTCAGTCGACTAAATCTAGACGTTGACCTAAAATGCTGTAACTCGTACAATAACTGGTTTGTTAGAGAAGCTGATCGCTCAACAAGATACAAAGTAACACAGGCATTGGTTACAAGTACGATCATGGTAAGAGCTCAGTGCCTGTTGCAAATTGCAGGTGGTAGTGATGTAAACGAATCCTGTCCTAAAGAGTTTATGCGATCCATAGGCAAGATCGCAGCATACACCAGGTTATCTCACACAAAATCCAAGTTGAGTTTTAGGATCTTGTGGTATCTGCCCCTGAAACTATGCAGTACACATGGAATAGAGAGCTATAGAACACTACTCTCCGAAATTGCGAAAACCTCAAAACGTTACGTGTTGCTGTCCTATCCCGTGGGATCCAATTCCTGTGGGCTGTGTGAGCTGGCACACTCCAGGAAAGGGAGTGGGTCATCCGTAAGAGGGTTGATAATGGATGCGAAGAGTTCCAACTCTGACAGAGTCTGCCATAGACAGAGCTCCTTACTCATACCGCAAGTGTGTCAGATTGCCCAACTGCTACAAGGGGGATACAAGATTCGAGTACGTTGCGACATTCAAGACATGCAGCGATATACAAGGAACTCAAGTCGATCACGAGTCTCTATCCCTGTCGGTGGAACCTTCCTCCAATCCCATCGCTGACGATGTTACCTGCATAGGGGACAGGTTCCTGTCCCTGATAGATAACAATCCAGTTCCACACGTACCTTGGCTGCACGGAGAGCAGAGACCCGATCAATCGAGAGTTCAGGAGGAAGCAGAAAAGCTTCAGCTCCTATGGGGTGTACCTTTCACAGTGAAACAAACCGGTATTGGGCTGGTATGTGTACAAGCTACTGGGACATCGACATACCCCTGTCCAATACACAAGAGAGTGCACAGCCGATCCAAACTGGCAGCTTTTATCTTTGACACTAGGACAAAACCTCACTGTTTCGTATCCCATTAACTGAGTTTTGAATAAAGATAAAAAAAATTCTGGCACTGCATGTGGTGTGTGTACAAAATCATATGGTTATGTGTTTGAATAAAGGTAAATTCTTCTACCATTATACATCTTTGTTCTCTGTTTTATTGTCATTTTGTCTCTACTCCCATATTACGGAGCTAAAAGAGAGATACAAAAAGGTGCTTTCCATTGCACATACTCTGGAGACATATGTACACATAAGGAATAGCCCACAAATCTGTCCATGCCACTACCCCGGAGCAAAGCCTATGCCAGTGTTGTTCAATACATAACAGTGTGTTTGAATAAAGATGAATCAGTCAGTTATTGTACATTTTTATAATTTTATTTTATTTTACCATCGTTTCTACTCAGATATTACATATATGACAGAGTTACATACATACATATATGGAATATAATACAATAGAATAGAATGGGATAAAACTTTATCAACCCCTCCAGATGATCCTCATGGAAATTGGTTTTCTAGGAACAAAAATACAGCACTGAGAAGTGAGAGTGTAATACTGGTTACGGATAGTACAAAAAAACATTCTTAGAGTTAGTTGGATTGAGTTCATGGTCAAACAAACTGCACCGTCAATTTCTCCACACCATATCCAAAGTAAATTTGTACAAGTAGAATTTCACAGAGATAGAGATATGGCTATATAATAAATTTGGGTTTCCTTACATGTTACAACTAGACATAGGGGTTTCCACAGACATTACACATACACATATGGGTAACTTGTAACTTGTATCACGCTGCTCAATCGCCGCGTTTCTTGGTGGAACAGTACATCTCGATCAGACGGGGTACAATCGAGTCAGAGTCATGGGCTGACCGTTTGTGCAATGTGGGCACCTATTGTAACAGGTGCAGGTGATATGACCACAGGATGTTATCCACTTATTTTCCCGCTTGCAAACCTCGCACGTGGGTGCACCTTGGGAAGGGGGTGAGATTGGTACATGTTCCAATTTCACTTTACAAGTATTACAATGGTACAAAATCAATCAACCACCTCTTTGCACTATACTCACCGGCCAATACAATATTCCTTCCTTCCAACTGAAGCATGAACTTATCCTTCAGCTCCTTTGTAGAGGTTAGATCGACCATATCGTCACTTGTATCCTCAAAGACATCAAGGGATGTGATGAATCGGCGATCCTCTCTCAGTACATGATCCAGACTGGTCATCGTTTCATGATAATGTAGAGTGATAGATATAGGTTCATTCCAGGGCTCAGGAATGAAAGGTATCGAGTCCAATGTGTGTGGTCTAGGTGCTCCGTATGGTTTGTATCGCATTACATTGTGTCTGCTTCAGACCTTTAGATACTTGATATTGCGTGGATAAACCGAAGGTTTACCGGGGTCCTCCATCTCAGCTCTATACGGCACTTCGTTTATGTGGATCCCCATCATGTTGTTTGCCTGCAAGGCTAAACATGGAGCTCTGGATGATAGCGTGGTGTGGTGGTCCCAAACCATGGAACATATTATGTCATGCTTGCGGAGTAGGTTGAAGATGGGGTTCCGTGCATCGAATAAACTGCACCTTGGGAAAAGAGTGCGGAGCTCCCATTGTTACCACAGCGATATTGTGGGCTTCCTGGAAATTGGGAAATAGGAGAATACGTTATAAACTTCATCATGTGTGTACCCGGTATCAACTGATCACAGGTGCCTAGGGTAGCCAAATATTTGTTTGAAAACAATACTTATTCTCGTACATGTTTGCAGTGCACTTTAAACGTGGTCGCGTTGTCACCGTTGGTTAGATCTGCGCTAATATTCCACCCAGAGCGTTCGACCAGCTCCTTGGTAATCATAATGTAAACATAGAAACTGACATTCCACTGGATCGTAGTGCTCATAACACAATATCTGTTGGCAGGCTTTACCTGTAGTATGTCAGTGAGAAAGGTCAACACCATTAGGTTGTACTCACGCTCGGTCCACAGATTCCTCACGGTGGCTTTACCTGTAGTATGTCAGTGAAAGAAGTCGAGACCATTAGGTTGCACTCATGCTTGGCCCTCAGATTCTTGACAGTGGCTAGCGTGTGTTTCAGCACATCGTCCATGAAAGCTGCGTGTACTTTTACAAAAATCACCGTAAGATACCGCTTCACTACACTCCCTGAGGTCCACCTGGTGATGCACCATTTGTCAACCGGGACCGCCTTTGCTGGTATGAGATTGATGTGAGCATTGGGCGTGCGACACCATCTCACTACCACTGTCATATATTCCATCGCGTAGGCTCTGTGCAGCAGCCTTCCACTTTGTGAAGTGTTCCTTCGATCAAGAGTCTGGTTACGCATAAACCCAGCACACACCACCCATGCACACAAGCTCCGTCCGACCTGTCACGCTCGGAATGGCTCGGTCAGAGGGAGGTTGTGTGCAAGGGTGGTGTGTGCTCGGGTTACGCGTAAACAGAGGGTGTGGAGAATGTTCATAAGTGAAAAGAAATTTGATAAGACTCTGAAGAAATCCCAAATCCAATTAATTCAGAAAGCAAGATTACATGTAAACGGGGGCTTTAAAGAATTTTCAAAAGTGCACTAAACTCTGATACGGATCTGAAAAAGTCACAAGTCCGATCATTCCAGGGAGCATAGCTTATGCGTAAACGAATGGTGTGCAGACTTTTCAAAAGTGTACAAAAATCCGATCAGGATCTGAAAAAGTACCAAGTCCGAGCAATGTAGGGAGCATGACTTAAGCCGCGTTCACACCGGTCAGCGCGTCCAGGCAGCAGGGCAGCTAGATTACATGCAAGTCTATGGGATCTACGCATCTAGTGGGCGCCAAGCTGCCAAGCAGCAAGTCGCGCGCGTCGGGGCGTCTGCTGCTCAAGTTGGGAAAATTGAACTTTTGGGCAGCAGACGCGCGGCGTCAACCAATCAGAGCGACTCGTTGTACTGACGTAGTAACTCCTTCCATGGGGGAATCGGCAAATTTTTTATTCAAGATGGAGGACAAACTGATCGTCGCTGTATGTAATGTCCGTGAACTGTATGACCCGTCTTCGTCTTTTTACAAAGACAGGAAGAGATCGGATCTGATTTGGAGGAAGATATCGGAGGATATTGGAGTGCCAGGTAAGCAGTTAAACATAGAAAAAAATATTTTTTCTTTTAACTTTCTTGTTATGTTAGCTAACGCTACGCTAGCCAAAAGCGGTTAGGGCAACTACGGTACTAAATACGCATTACCAGTTTCCCATTGTGTATTTAGACGAGATCTGCAAAAAACGGTGGAAGACATTGAGGGACACATATGTCAGGCAGAGCAGAAAGGAGAAAGAGAGAAGGAAGAGCGGAGCAGAAGGAGGGAAAGTGCAGAAATGGAAGTACCTCTCTGTCCTGTCCTTCCTCGAACCCTTCATCGCCCCCCGCGAAACATCGAGCAACATGGGGGTCGAGGAGGAGCAGGCGGAGGGGTATGACCACCCAGAGGAGCCAGAAGAAGAAGCAGCAGGGCGGTTAGAGGCAGAAGGTTGGTGATTTTGAGAAGAAAACCCAGACATAGTGGCACACAAACACACACAAAAACGTTCTCAGAAACATGAAAATAATTATTGTAAAGCTGAAACCTACATCATTTTGCTACTACAAAGTTTTGCTATTTATTATTAGTGCTAGCAGTAGAAGTATTTATGATCTTGGTATAAAGCATAATAAACAGGAGGGTCAATAATATTCCTTTCTGTCTTGACAGATCCAGCTAACATGGAGGCAGGTGACATGGCTGAACCAGAGTCCCCTGGCCCTTCCTTTTCTGCTTCTGACCAGCCTGGCCCTTCCTTTGCTGCTGCTTCTTTTTCTGACCAGCCTGGCCCTTCATCTGCTCCAGTACCTGCAGGTGTGTAGTGCTGTTTGGAAAGGTTGGGAATGTAGGTTTTATTCAAAGATGTCAATCTGTTTCTTTGGGTTCCCAGACACTTGGCGAATTACTTTTTGTACTTTCTGAAATGTCTGTGTATACCCTGGAATTCACACTCAGCCTTTCATACAGACTTAAAATGTTGCTTCTAATTTTATCTAATTTGTATATTTGTTCAACATAATTGTAAGCATTTTTAACACATTTTTCTACTGTGTTTTTTCACAGGCCCTCCAAGAAAACGAAGGCGGAGGCAGCAGGACTTGTCAGTGCCAACAGAGTTCCAGCAAAAGCTGCTTGATGCGCTCAAGGCCCGGCCTGAACCAGCTCCTGCTCCTCCTGCAGATGATGACATGCACTTCCTTCTCTCTCTTCATCCTCTCCTGAAAAGGGTGTCACCTCTAGAAAGAGACATCCTAAAATTTGACATTCATAGACTGATTTTTGAAAGAATAAATGTAACACTCAATTTGACCCATTTGGACAATACTCAGTAGTTTTACTGATCGGGCTGACACCTTTTTCAGGGGAGGAAGGAGACTCCTTTCTGTGTCCCTCCTGTCTTCCACCGCACTTCCTCCAAATAAGGTCCTTTCTCTTCCTGTTCTTTATTTTATTGTTTTATTATATGTATATATGTTGTATGTATTTTTTTATATTAAATATTTTTATATGTAACATTTTGGTCAGCTACTTTCCTTAATTTAATTCTACTGTCCTATGTAATGCCATTTGGGTGAAAATATTGTTTTTAATAACAGCTAATAATTACCTTAATGAAATATACATTTTTATTGACTAAATAAAATACCACAGAAGTACAAAAGCAAGAACTATTTGAGTTTATTTGATTGATTTCACCATATCCATAGACGAGTTTGTGGGAGAAAGCAGAGCAGTCTGTCAGTCATTACCTGGAAACGAGAGGTACAGGTGAACAGGTCAAAAGTATATAGGTACAGAACAAACAATTATCCATAAATGAAAGGGATTTGTGAATGTATATATGAATGTATAGAGAAAAACAAATTACTAAAATATAATATAGTAAATATAGATGTGGAAATTTTCAGAAAGTTTTGCTCTTAATTTTTTTATTGGGTGGCTCTTAAAAGAGCCGTTTTGGGTCAGTCCTGTATGGACATGACTATTCTGCCGGCTGCCATGGCACTGCCCCCTCCTCACTGAAGTGGGCCATGAAAACTTCTCTGGTCTCCACTGCCTCTCTGGTTGCGTTGTTGGCTCCGATTCGCCCCACAGCTGGAAGTGGTCTTTCTCCATGAGCAGCGGCAGCTCCCCTCACTGCAGGTACCTGGCCATCTCCAGAAACCCTCATGAAGTTGTGGAGAACACACGTCGCCTTCACACACTTCTCCACAACTTCGGGGTTGACTTCCAGTCTGCGGTGAAACATTCTCCACTGTGCAGACCAGATCCCGAATGCATCTTCCACCACCAGCCGGGCCCGGGAGAGCCGGTAGTTGAAGACGCGCTGCTGAGGGGTTAGGCCCCACCACCAGGAAAGGTGGCGCATCAAATGCCTGCGCAGAGGAAAGGCCTCATCTGCCACAAACACATGGGGCTGGGCTCTTCGGTGTGCAGCTCCGGGCATGTGCTGGTCTGGAGGCAGACCAAGCGTGCCATCACGCAGAGCCTGACCAAAGGTGGAGTTGGCCAAGATCCCTCCATCACTGGTTCTGCCATACCCCCCAACATCGAACACCCTAAACCTGTAACGGGCATCTACCACAGCAAGGAGCACGATGGAATGGTGCCCCTTGTAATAAAAAAAAAGAGAACCAGAGTTGGGGGGTGCCTTTAAGCTGATGTGCTTCCCGTCTATAGCACCACAGCACAGAGGGAAGTTCCACCGTTCCTTGAAGTCCTCTGCAATGGACCTCCACTCCTCTTCTCCTGGGACAGCCATGAATTCCTCCACTAAACCATCCCAGATGGCTGTCACCACATCAGGGATGATGGTGGAGACGGTGGAAATGCCCACTCTGAAGCTGCTGGCTATGGTCCTGTAGGAGTCCCCAGTGGCAAGAAACCTGCATAAAAGAGAAAACGATAGTGAATAGACTAGTTGTGGGCCAGATTAGTTATTAAATCTACTATTATCTACTATAATGTATATTACTTATAGATAAGATAAATGCTGTGTGAGTATATATTGGGCAGGAGATGAGAAATGACAGTGGGGTGAGATAACTTACTTAACTGTTCACTAAATATACATTCACCTATGTTGTTACCTGTGGCTTTTATTTGGCTGCATGTTAATATAGGAAAATGAATTTTTTTTATTTGCCTGTGTGTACTGTTTTAATCTACTGTTATGTGTGGCGGAAAAAAAACTGGTACCAAATGCAAAAAAGGCATATTTGGTAAGTAGACAGTTTGGTTTTACAGTGACTCTTTAATATGCATAGTATAAGCACATGAGCATCAGATTAAACGTTTATACAAAAAAAACATTTTCAGAATCACAATGTACCCACTAACCGAAGACAGATGGACAGGCGCTCTTCAGCAGGAATAGAGCGCCTGTAGTTGGTGTCCTGGTAGGTGATGCGAGCACCGATGCGGGTCAGGAGGTCATCAAAATGGGCGCGGGACAGACGAAAATAGCGCTGAAACCGAACCTCATCCATACGCAGCTCCTGGAGCAAATGGTGAAACTCTCCGAAGTCCGAACGCCTCTGAATAATGGGGTGTACCCACACACGTCGCAAACGACGACGACGTCTGGCTTGTGTAGCTTCATTAATTAAATAAGCCCAAGCCACTCTCTCGACAAGATCCGCCATGTTGTAAACAACTAGCAACAGACAAATCCACGCCCGCACGCTGACGTAATGGCGTGACGCGCTGATGCCCCGACGCGCCGACGCAGACCACAAGTGTGCAAGCAGCTGGGTTTTAATTTTAAAGCGTCGACTTTCGTCCGTTTGAGCGATTTGACGCCTGGACGCGCTGACCGGTGTGAATGCGGCTTTACGCGTAAACAGAATATGTTAAGAATTTCCAAAAGTGTACATAAAGCTGATGAGGATCTGAAAAACCCCCAAAACTCAGTAATGCTGTGTGCCTGGGTTACGCGTAAACATAGGAGGTGGAGACTTTTCAAAAGTGCACAGAAATTTGATAAGGATCTGAAAAAGTCTGGAACCCCAGTAATGCCATGTGCACCGGTTACGCGTAAACAGAAGGTGTGGAGAATTTT
Organism: Valencia hispanica; assembly: GCA_963556495.2. Classification (NCBI taxonomy): domain Eukaryota; kingdom Metazoa; phylum Chordata; class Actinopteri; order Cyprinodontiformes; family Valenciidae; genus Valencia; species Valencia hispanica. Next base: position 10,980,907 of record OY747707.1, on the reverse strand, counting down.
CAAAATTGCACAAAATTTTGATAAGAGTCTGGAAAAATCCTAAGTCCAATTAATGTTGAGTGTATGGCTTACGCGTAAACATAGGGTGTTAAGAATTTTCAAAAGTGCACAGAAATCCGATGAGGATCTGAAAAAGTACCAAATTCGAGTGATGTAGGGAGCATGACTTAAACAGAGGATGTTAAGAATTTCCAGAAGTGTACAACAATCTGAAGATGATGTTAAAAAGTCCTGTACCTCAATAATGCTATGTGCCTGGGTTACGCGTAAACTGAGCCTGTTGAAAATGTTCAAATTGCACAAAAAGATGAAGAAGATCTGAAAAGCCCCGACCTGCCTTGCTCAGAACGCCTCGGTCGGACGGACTAGCCGGCCTTGCTCGAACCCCCTCGGTCCGACGGATAGAACTGTCTTGCTCGGAACGGCTCGGTCGACCGTCCGACCTGTCACGCTCGTAATGGTTCGGTCGGACCGTACGAACTGCCATGCTCGGAACGGCTCGGTAGGACCGTCCGAACTGCCATGCTCGGAACGGCTCGGTCGGACCGTCCGACCTATCCTGCTCGGAACAGCTAACTCACACGAATCGCAGCACTAACCTACATCAGTCCCACGGCTCTTACTACAGTTATCACTGGACCCAGTGTGCGGTCCAGTTTCCATGTTACTTTCATAACTTTTATCTGTGTTTATACTCATACTTAGCGTATTTTACATCAAAAACTCTGTATTTTTGTGTTTAAACCCACATTTAGATCACTATACACCAATTGTGTGCAAACACTGGGCACCCCCTGAGCACTTGGGAGTGCACTCCAGTGAGTACTGCAGAGCCACCGGTGCGAGTGAAAAGCCCGGCTATAGTAACAGTGTTCACCAGCGCTTTAAAAACCTCAGGTGCCAATCC
>OY747707.1:10970000-10975000 GCA_963556495.2 Valencia hispanica | reverse complement strand
CCATCCCAGAAGGGGAACTAAACCCACCCTGACATTCGCTCTACTCTCAAAACACAAAAGACACTAGACACCCAGGTTGAGTTCGCCCCCAACACCCCCCACCCCCCTCCCGCACACCCCTCCCCCCCGTCCAAGTGCCCTCGTAGGGGGAGATCACCTGTCGCTACACAGCACCAGCCTCCCCGCCAGCAAAGGAGGCCCCCAGCGCCACCCGCACACCAGAGGCCCCCGTAGCCCGAACCACGTCGACGTACCTGCCCAGACCAGGAGCAAACCGATGAGCCGGACGGCCGACCCCCCAGGCCGACATCCAGCAGCCTCATTCTTTGTGGAACGACCACTGTTGCTCAACGGCCCGGCAGGAGACCAAACCCAGCGCCCCACCCACCTGCCCTGCACGCCCACCACCCGGCCAGTCCACGCGCAAGTCCGACCGAACCCGGCCAGATGCCCAACCCCAGCGCCCCACACAAAGACCAAGACCCAGGAGCCAAGTCCAGTGCAACAAAGGACTGATCCAGCCCAGAAACGCCACCCAGCCGCCGCAACCAGCAGCCAGGCACCCCAACTAGCAAACAAGGCGAGACGCCATACAGGGACTGGCGATGACAATCGGCCCAGGGAAAAAGAGAGAGGCGGCTCCACATGCCGGCCGCCGGCCGGCCACGACCCCCGCAGCCAACAGAGACCCCACGCTGGCCGACCCCCAGCCAGGACCACAGCTAGGGGGCGCGGCGCCCCCGAGCCCCGAATCCCCAGGCCCACTCCAGACCCTACCCAGGCGCAGCACGGCCACCAGGCCAGTAACCCATGTCCGCCAGTGCAACCCCCCCAAGGCACCGCATGCAGCCATCAGGAGTCACCACCCAAAGCCCAACCCCAGGCCAGCCACGACGTCCAGCGCCCCATCCGCCCAGTGATCCCACCCCCCGGGGTCCCCCCCAGACGCCTCCAACCCCAAAACCCCCACATCAGCAACACTCTCCCAAACGACAAAACCAAGTGCCCCCCACCCCCACTAGGTGATGGAGCCGATCAAAGGAGCCCAGAGAGATTGATCAGATATGGAGCCAGAGGCCGTCTAAAGACCAATATGGTCCAACAAGAGATTTCTATACTGATTAATATTAAGAGCTTTTTTATTTTTCCAGTTCAGGAGGATAGTTTTCTTAGCGATGCATAAGGCAATATGAACCATTAGAACTGACTTTGTGTCCATGGTGACATCATTTAAATTTCCTAACAGGCAAATTGAGGGAGATGGTGGGATGTTACATTTCAGACACTTTGATAAGTCCTCACATATCTGGCACCAAAATTTCTTAACAGGTGGACAGAACCAAAGCGCATGAACATAAGTATCTGGTATATTGCTTGTGCATTGTAAGCAGGTATTAGACGATGTAAAACCCATCCTAAACATTTGTTGACCTGTATAGTGTACTCTATGAATGATTTTGTATTGTATTAATTGCAAATTAGGATTTTTTGTTATTTTAAAGGTTCTTAAACATATCTGAGACCAGACATTTTGGTCAAAGCTGGCTGATAAATCCACCTCCCATTTTGAAATATGGATGGCTATTGATTCATCTAATGTAGATAAAGTTTTGTATATTTTAGACAGCAATTTGGGGGGGGGGGTTGAGATTAAGAAAATCTAAAACTCTTGCTGGAATTTGTAATTCAGCTGTATTGAGCCTAAATTTACCTTTAATAATAGATTTAATTTGTTGATATTCTAAGAATTTGTTTTGATCAATACCATATTGTGTAATTAATGTATTAAATGGGATAAAGTCTGTTCCTTCAAATATATGTTCCAGGTATTCAATTCCATTGCACCTCCAGACTGGGAAACTTATCATAAATTTTTTTTGCAAGATGTCGGGGTTATTCCAGATGGGTGTGCGTCTGCATGGGATTATTGTGGACTCTGTCATTTTTAGAAACTCCCACCATGCTGTCAGAGAGGAGCTGATATTTATGCTTTTAAAGCATTCATATTGTTTTATATTTGAGCTAATAAATGGTAGGTCTGAAAGTTTTATCTTATTACATAGTGTCTGTTCTACGTCTATCCAGGACTCGTCTAGGTAGCTATGTTTTAACCATCTTGATATGTATTGGAGCCTGTTGGCTAAGAAATAATGATGGAAGTTTGGTAGATCTAGACCTCCTTTTTCTTTCGTCTTCTGCAGTGTTTTTAAGCTGATACGTGGGGGTTTATCTTTCCAAAGAAATTTAGAGATAGAGGAGTCCAGAGATCTAAACCAGTCTAGTGATGGTTTACTTGGGATCATTGAGAATAAGTAGTTGATTCTGGGCAAAACCATCATTTTTATTGAAGCAACCCTTCCCATAAGTGATATGGGTAGAGATTTCCATCTAGCAAGATCATCTTCCACTTTTTTTAAAAGTGGGATGTAGTTTAGCTTTATTAAATCTGCCAGTCTTGGTGAGACATTGATACCTAAATAGGTAATATTCCCTGACTGCAGTTGTGTATTAGTTGGATTCTGGACAGAACAATTGATTGGAAGAACTGTAGATTTTAACCAGTTTATAGAATAATCTGAAACATTTGAGTAAGAGTTTATCAACCCGATTACCTGAGAGAAAGAGGTTTGTGAATGCTGGAGAAAAAGTAAAACATCATCTGCATAAAGACTGATTTTATGTTCTATGTTATTGCATTTTATGCCTTTAATATTGTGAGTTTGCCTGATTGCTGCAGCTAGTGGTTCAATAAAAATAGCGAACAGGGAGGGAGAGAGAGGACATCCCTGCCTGGTACCTCTCTGAAGATAAAACCTAGATGATGTTTGGTTATTTGTCCTGATACATGCTGTTGGTGAACTGTATAATATTTTCAACCAGTTTATAAAATAATTTCCAAAGCCAAATTTATGTAAGGTTACAAATAAGAATTTCCAGTTAACTCTATCAAATGCTTTTTCTGCATCTAAAGATAATATATTCGTTTTAATGTTTTTACAGTAAGAAAAATCTATTTAATCTATTAATCTACGTGAAATTGTGGATGAATGTCTCCCTTTAATAAAACCAGTTTGATCAGGATGTATTATAAGAGGGGTTACTTTCTCTATCCTTTTTGCGAGGGCTTTGCAGATTATTTTAAGATCAACATTAATGAGGGATATGGGACAATAGCTGGTAGGAAACAAAGGGTCTTTACCTGATTTTAGTAGAAGACTAATGTAGGCAGGATTCATATTTGGTGGGAGTCGGCCATTTTCCTTGGTTTCCTGCAGCATTCTGTGGAATGTTGGTGCCAGAATATTCCACAATTCTTTATAGAACTCGGCTGGAAATCCATCTGGGCCTGGAACCTTTTTATTGGGCATGCCTTGGAGGGCCTCCTGGAGTTAAGCCGCTGTTAGTGGTGAATCCAGGGCCATCGCTTGACTTTCAGATAATTTAGGTAGTGTTATGTTATCAAAAAAATTTTCAATTTCATGATCCGATGGATTTATCTCTGGTGAGTATAAAGCCTTGTAAAATTCTTTAAATGTGTTGTTTATTCTTCCAGGATCATATACTGTATTCCCGGTCTGATCTTTAATAGCAGATATAGTTGTTTTTTCTTTATTAATTTTAAGCTGGTTAGCCAAAAATCTACCTGATTTATTACCTTGTTCAAAGTTTTCTATCCTAAGTCTTTGAATTAAGAACTGGGTCTGTTTATTAATAATTTGATTTAATTCTAGCTTTGCTTTACGGATTTTGCCTAGTCTCTCCTCATCTAGAGAAGCTTCTAATGAATTAATAGTTTCTTCTAATTCCTGAATACGTTTTTTTTCCATTTTCTTTTTATTTGATGAGAATGAGATTATTTTACCTCTAATCACAGCTTTTCCTGCCTCCCAAAGAATGGATGGTGGTGTACCAGGGAGGTTGTTATATTCCAAATATGAGACCCACTCTTTTTCGAAATATTTAATAAATTCTTTATCCTTAAGTAAGGATATATTAAATCTCCAATTTTTGCTTTGAGGTGTTTCTGTTTTATTTACTAAAGTTAGAGAAACAGGAGCATGATCGCTAACAGCTATAGGGTGTATCTCAGTGTCTGAAAGGTCAGTCAACAGTGAGCTGCTGACTAACAAATAATCCAGTCGAGAATATGAATGGTGGACATTTGAGAAGAAAGTATATTTTTTATCATTGGGGTGAAGAGATCACCATGCATCACAAAGTCCATAATCGCTCATGTACTGTTTGACTATATCTATAGATTTCCAGCTGCGCTGAGTCCCTGCTGTGCTGAGCCTGTCTATTTTTTCATTTAAACCAAAGATGAGGTCGCCCCCAAGAAGAAGTGAGCAATCCATGTGTTCAAGGAGCACAGAGAAGAAGGAATGAAAGAATGAGGGGTCATCAACATTTGGACCATATATACTGACAATACATAACTTTTGGTTATGTATAGATAGTTTTACTATAATAAATCTACCCTCTGGATCTGTAACTGTATCTATTACTGTAAAATTTACATTTTTATTTGTTAATATTGCTACTCCCCTTTGTCTAGAGTTATAGCATGCAGAAAACACATAAGGAAACTCAGGGGATTTAAGATCATCTGCAGCTGAGGTAGATTTATGGGTTTCTTGTCATAAGACGACATCTGCCTTCAATCTTTTAAGCTGGTTAAGAATCTTAACTCTTTTCTCTCTGGTGCCAGCTCCATGAACATTCCACGTGACAAACCTTAGAGTAGTCATAGTTTTGAGATAAAAGTTGTAAAGTCCATATCACCATAGAAACTGATAAACACAGGTGTAATATTAGTTTGTGCTTGGGGTTGCGCACAGCTCTCGCGAGATCTCAGCAGCAGCTCATCCTCCTTCCCCCATGCATGGCTTAATCTTTGAGACAAGCATATGCTACTGGCAGGATCAACCAGGTAGTCCTCTCCTCTCCAGTCCGCACCGGTGGGGACAGAGACGGGGTGAGGGTTCCCTGGAGCTCAATCC
>OY747707.1:10885000-10962500 GCA_963556495.2 Valencia hispanica | reverse complement strand
GAATGCTGTAATATAGATGTAGGTGGAAAGGATTCGCAGCCTTGAGTTCCCCGAAAGATGACGCAGCCCCCAGGACCAGTCAAAGCCACCAGGAGAAACCCAGCCGCATCAAACAGACACATAACAAAGTAAGAGCCCCCCCAGCAAAGACTGTTATCATACAAGACGGATCAATTAATGGAATTGAGGCTTTTTGTAGCAAGAATACCAAAGTTTATAGCTGCTACAAAAATACAGTGAGAGAAATATCAGAAAAAATCCCTAAAATCTTGGACCAACATCCTGCTTTGGAAAAGCTTGTCATTCACGCTGGATCAGCAGATATCGCGATGAGACAATCAGAGATTCTGAAGAGAGACTTTTCTGATCTCCTACAGAGACTTGATGGACTTGACGTAAACATCCTCATCAGCGGACCAGTCCCTGAAGGGAATGATGAAAGATTAGCAGACTCTGCATGCTCCATAAATGGTTGAAGAAACAATCAGGTGAGAAGTCATTCACATTTATTAATAATTTCAAAGTATTTGGAAGTGCTAATCATCTGTTCAAAGAAGGGATGCGCTATTTGAACAAGGCCGGAGTAAGGCTCCTAGCAGCAAACATTTTTTCTTATCAAAATCAGAAAACAAAACACTTGCTCCCAAAAGCTGACCTTGTGGCGCCCATGGATATCAGAGAACAAAAACAGCAAGTCTGGATGACACCACAGGACCGAACAGATAAACAACCATCAGAGATTAAGTCTTCATCTTCCTGTGACTCAGCCACATCAAATGAGTCTCCATTTAGAAACTTTACAGACAGACTGAACGAGCAAATAAAATTTGGGACACAATTAACACCTAAACTTAGACTACACCAAATGCCTTGGACTAGTGTCAATAAGCCTGGGAGCTTCCCCCCACTGATTATTACAGATATTTGATATTTGAGGGAACCGGGCGATAAATCCACCCCTACCGTCTCCCAGAATTCACCCGGCACCCCTGAGGCTATATCAGTGATTATCAGCAGCAGGAAACATAAACCGTTAACCACACGCTCTCATATTAAACAAAATCTCAAATTGATAACCTGTCAGAAGGTTCAGCTGCCCATCATCACAATACTTAAGTTAGCTTTATTAAACATTAGATCTCTATCCGGGAAGTCTTTTCTTATCAATGACTTCATCACTGAGAATAATTTACACGCCCTTTTTTTATCAGAAACTTGGCTAGATGAAAATAACGAAACAACTTCATTAATAGAATCTAGTCCTCCAAATTATAATTTCTTAAGCAAGAACAGAAAACACAAACGAGGTGGAGGTGTAGCCACCATCTTTCACAACTCAATGAACTTTAAAAAGGTAACTCTGGGCACGTTTGATTCTTTTGAATACCTAGCCACCCAGATAAATGAGCCTAACAAAGCGTTATTTCTAAGTTTATATAAACCACCAAAACTTAACTCTAACTTCTTTATGATTTCAATGACCTTCTTTCTGTAATATGTATCGACTATGACCAACTAATCATCGTGGGGGACTTTAACATCCATACCGACAACCCCCAAGATAGACAAGCAAAAACGTTAGATGATACTCTCCACAACTTCGGACTGATCCAGCATGTCAAACAACCAACACACAATAAAGGACACACTCTGGACTTAATTATCAGCAAAGGTTTAAATATTTCTGACATCTCTGTAATTAATATTTCATTATCTGACCATTTCTGTATTTTCTTTGAAAGTACCATCTCTGCTAAATTATCCAGCCACAGTAAGACCACTATAAAAAAGCGTTTTCTAGGGGACAGTTCAGTAGAAACCTTTAAACGTATTTATCCTTCCACCACATCCCCCTCATCTCCCAACTCAAACTCAGTAAATAAGGTGGTAGATAATTTCCTTGCGAAAATCTCAGACATCATGGATTCCATTGCTCCAACTAAAGTGAAAGTAGTCTCAGGTAGAAAAAAGTCTCAGTGGACAAGTGATCCACTGGTACGTAGTGAAAAAAGAGAGTGTCGACGAGCCGAGAGAAAATGGCGGAAAACTCGACTCCAGGTTCACTGTGAGATCTACAAAGAGAGACTGAATAGATATCAGCTAACTATAAAAGATACTAGGGAATCGTTCTTTTCTGAAATCATCAACAGAAACATTAATAATGCACGGACTCTATTTGCAACAGTGGAAAGACTAACTAATCCTTTAGTGACAGTAGCCCCTGAACTAAACTCTACCAGGGCCTGCAATGAATTTGCCAGCTTTTTCACTGAAAAGATTCTAACAATTAGACGGTCAATCTGTACCTCAATATCGAACCCACAACCAGTGCCATCCCCAATCAACGTAGAGAAAATGTCTGAATTCCACGAATTAAACCAGAACAGCCTTGAAAAAATCATTATCCAATTAAGCTCCTCCTCCTGCTGTCTTGATATCCTACCCACAGCTTTTCTAAAGAAGGTTCTTCCTGTTATTGGATCTGATCTTGTTCAAATAGTGAACTCATCACTGCTATCAGGTGTCTTCCCTCAGGGTTTAAAAACAGCAGTTATTAAACCACTGCTAAAGAAGAAAAATCTGGACAACACGTTAATGCAGAACTACAGGCCAATCTCCAATCTCCCATTCATCAGTAAGATTATTGAAAAAGCTGTGTTTCAGCAGTTAAATGGCTTCATAACAATGACAAACCGTTTTGATGCTTTTCAGTCTGGTTTCCGCGCTCACCACAGCACCGAGACTGTCCTCGTCAAAGTATTTAATGACATCCGCATAAATACAGACTGTGGAAGAACCACAGTGCTGGTTCTGTTGGACCTCAGTGCAGCATTTGACACTGTTGATCATGATATTTTATTGGAACGAGTGGAGAGCTGGGTCGGACTCTCTGGTACAGTACTTGGCTGGTTCGAGTCTTACCTAAAGAACAGGGACTTCTATGCTTCAATAGGAAACTTTTCATCAGAACGAACAGAAATCACATGTGGGGTGCCCCAGGGCTCCATCCTGGGGCCCCTCTTATTTAATATCTACATGCTCCCACTAGGCAAGATTACAGCAACCAATAACATTAGCTACCATAACTACGCAGATGACACTCAGCTCTACATTACAATGTCACCAGGTGACTCTGAACCCATTCAAACCCTAAATCAATGCATTGACCAAATAAATGGATGGATGTGCCATAACTTTCTCCAGCTGAATAGAAACAAAACTGAAGTGATTATTTTTGGACCCAAGGAGGAACGATCAAGAGTCAGCACACAGCTTCAATTAATACAGCTAGAAACTACTGATCCGGTTCGTAACCTAGGTGTAGTAATGGTATCAGACCTGAACCTCCAGGGTCACATAAAGGCAATAACAAGGTCAGCGTTCTATCACCTGAAGAACATCTCTAGGATTAAAGGACTGATTTTGCAACACGACCTAGACCTTATCTTTAGTCGGATTGATTACTGCAACAGCATCTTCACAGGTCTGCCTAAAAAGTCAATCAGACAGCTGCAGCTGATCCAGAACGCTGCCGCTCGCGTCCTCACTAGAACCAGGAATGTAGAGCACATCACCCCAGTTCTAAAGTCCTTACACTGGCTCCCTGTAGCTCAGAGATTAGACTTTAAAATACTTTTACTAGTTTATAAATCATTACATGGCTTAGCACCAAAATATGTTGAAGACCTGTTGTCATGGTACCAACCACCAAGACCACTCAGGTCCTCCAACTCTAGCCTACAAAACATCCCTAGACTCAGAACTAAACATGGAGAAGCAGCTTTCACTTTTTATGCTCCCCTTATCTGGAACAGACTTCCTGACGAGTGTAGAGCTGCTGAAACTCTGAACTGCTTTAAATCGAGACTAAAAACCCATCTGTTTAGAATTGCCTTTGAGTAAATGCTTGATGTCATATGTATGAAATGTGTTCATGCTCTCTTGCTTTTTTTATTTTTCTCTTGCTTTATTGTGTATCATGTGTAATGTGTGTTTCTTTTATGTGTTTCTTTTAAATCACCAAATCATGTAAAGCACCTTGAATTACCCTGCTGTTGAAAGTGTGGTATACAAATAAAATTGCCTTGCCTTGCCTTGCCTTGAATTAACCAGGAAGAAAAAGTACTGGAAGCTGTGATTACTGAGGGAAGTTAGGTGAGGTAATTAAAAATAAGAAACATATATTAAGCTGAGGAGCTAGAGCCAGTATGTATAGTATTTATTGTAAACCATGTTCTAAATCTTAATTTAAATAGTTTGGTAGTCTAAAGAGTTGGACACTGTAAATGTCAACACAATGGCAAGGCCAGTGTAGCTAGTAAATAAGGGGGGCTGGGGTGGAATGTCATTGAACAAAACAGGAAGGGCCTTTACTTTTAACGTTTTCAGTCTAAGGGGTCCCATCAATGAGACACATTTTATAATGACTGAATACAACTAAATTTATAGTTTGTAGCTATATTTATTGTTTCATACCTATTTAGTAAGTTTAATCCATTAAAAACTTGAACCTGCCAGGTAATTCACAAGAGCAAAAGCCCTAAATATTAGATAGAAACCAAAAGAGTTGTTAATCAGCATTCACTTATAAAGGGTGTTCCTCCTTCAACCACTTCAGTTCTCTGGAAGCTTATTCAGATGTCAGTTAAACACGAGGAAATGCATGACAAGGCATTTGGTCTTTGATAAAAACTCTTTCTCTTTCATTACAAACTGTTTTCTTTAATTCAAAAGCAAATATCTGTTTAATGACAGCAAGAGAGTAACAAATGTCGCCAGACACCTTTGTTTTTAATGAATATTAGTTGCTTGGGCTGTATAAAGAAGGCTGTGTGCTCCTTGGTTGGTATTTAGGAAAAAATATGTTTTCAAGTTTTTCCTTAAAGTAGTTTTCAACAATCATCTTCGTTATGTTCATTCTGTGTTACTTTCTATTTATATAAGTGATTCTTATTTTCTACACAGAGTAGCCACGTTGTTTTTACCTTCTTTTGCCCAACAGTGAAGCCGAACCCATGACCAGTGAACCCCTATATACAACCATGGCGAGAGGTAAGAGGCAGTCGTATCGTCACAACATAAAAAAACTGACTATAGATTTAAAGAAGAGTTTTATTGTAATGAAAATATTACAGAGTTCACCTTTAACCTTGAAATATTGTCTACTGCTGTATAAAAAGACCTTTCAACAAGCTAGAACAGCATATTTTTTTTATCATTAATAGAGGAGATTAAGAATAATCCCAGGTTTCTTTTTAGTACACTTGCCAAATTTACACAGAGTTGTAGCTCTGTTGAGCCAACTATTCCCGTGGCTCTCAGCAGTAATGACTTTATGGGATTCCGTTGGCGACCGTGGCTCAGGTGGTAGGAATTTGTCTAATAATTGGTGGGTTGCCGGCAGGTCACCGGTTTGAATGTCTCCGTCATAGCAGTCCATCTACATCTACTCATGCTTTGAGTTTAGTTTAGTGATCAGTTTAGCTTAAAAGCAGAATAGGTGACAGAATGATGCAAGCCAGGTGGCGTGAAGAACTCCCAGAGTAAAACAGACTAGGAAAGGAGCAGGAAACTGAGGGTGTGATGGAATCAAAACAGAGAAATTGCATAACAAAACACAAACTGTAAAATAAAGACAACCAGAAAAGAATTAGAAGGGAAAATGTAATTAATGGATAGAGCAGTCATCTTGCAATCAGAAATTTCTCAGTTCGATTACAGATGCTTCCTTTGCCACATATTGATGTGTCAATAGGCAAGGGTATTTATTTTTATTTATTTATTTTTTTGTTGCCGGCGGGGCCCGTGGGCTCGTCACTGCTGCCCCCCGTGGCCCTGCATAGTGGCCGCTGGATGTTCCCCTGGGGTTCTCCTTTGCTCCTCTCTTGGGGGATGCGGTCGGCCCCGCCCGGGTCCGCCTGGGGCTCTGGCAGTCATTTGGACGTCTTTGCTCCGATCTCCTTCATGTCTGCATCGATTCCTGGGAGACGGATTGATGTCTGCTCACACCAACTATCGAACACTCTTATGGAGAAACCTTATATGCACCAGCATGCTAACACACACACATAGATGTGGGGTCTCTGGTGTTTAAGGAAATATTCTTGGGCTGAGGTTATCATTACTAGAGCTTGATTAATCGGTACCATGAGTTTTTCTGTGACATTGTTGTTGTATTTTTATATCTATTTTTGTGTGATGTGGTTGGGTAGTTCTTAGTTCACAATGTTTGGTTGGTTTTGTCGATGTTCCTTTTTCGTGTTTTGTTTTGTTTTTCCCCCTCTCTCTGCCGTCCTGTGGGTATGGAGGCAGACTTCAATGTCTTCCTGTGTTTTCTTTGTTCACCTTCCTCTCTTGTATTTTCAACTCACCCTCTCTCTTGACTTTTTGTTTCCTACCTCTCTTCTTCATCTTCCTTCTTTCTTCTCCCTAATTTTCCGTCTCCGTGTCCATAACATCAGGAAATAAAAACCCCAACGATTCATAATAAAGATTTTTCACACATATATCAAGTGGAGTACTATAGCAAAAGCTGTACTGCTCCGCTAGTGAAAGTAAATCTGTTGGGCTTCTACTTGGTACTCAGACACCAATTCTGAGCTCCACACCGCCAAACAGGACACGTTTAAAAAAAATTAAAAAAATAGGCAAGGGTCTTAAATCCCAAGCTCCCTTCTAGTATTCATATCAATGTGTGGCTGGGAGTGTGAGTGAATGTGGCTCTGAAGTAGGCTGAGTGGTCAGTATGAAAGGGCTTAGAAAAAAGCAGTCCAATTACTACGCACAAATTTTGTAAGAGCGACTGAACATTTTAAACCAGTACAAAACATACAATTTTCCTTCATGAGAAGTAAATTGTAAAACATAGACCTTTGACACCTTTCATTGTTTATTTAAAGAGGTATTAGCAGCAAATGATGAGTCACTAACTTTTATTTGAGATGAAAACAAAGAGTTAAACTCAAACTTTTCCAGTTTAATCAAGGATGATGTAGAGAATGAACAGGGTGCGGCTTAAAGAGATATGAACTATAAATATGCTGCAGTGACATCCTCATTTTGACATTCTGTCTGCTTTCCTCACTTTAATAAGCTGGAACACTTGAAACAATGGCAAACTCATACATAATAGCCATTGACTTTGGAACTGCATACAGTGGGTATGGCTTCAATATCACACCTAGTGATGCAGAGACTGACCCCCAGATAAGGATGTGGGGAAAAGAAGTTGGACTGCAGACTCCAAAGACTCCAACCTGCATCTTATTTGATGAACATGAAGAATTCATGAAGTTTGGTTATGAAGCCACAACAGCATACATCAAGATGAGAGGAAATGAAGCAAAGAAACATTATTTCTTTGAAAATTTTAAGATGGTTCTGTATGGTAAAGTAAGTAAAGATCTTCATCCTTAAGTGTTCAAGACACAAAATAGTCAATTCACACTCATGTATTTCATACATTGTTTTCTATGGATGTATCATTTCAATATTTATGTGTACATCATATACACCTAAACGTTTTAGTTGTTCTCCTCGAATTGCAGTTTGTACCAACTACTGCATACAACTCTCAGATTTACTTTTTTTTAAATTCGCAAGATGAATGTTGACACCTTTTTACAATTTGTTTGTGCATTACTCTATCTGTTAACTCTGCATGTTTTTTACTAGGGATCTGAAGATCAAAGCAGCCGGTGGGAAAGAAATGACAGCCCTGAAGGTTTTCACAGAAGCTCTGAGATTTCTGAAGGAGGATGCTCTAAAAACCCTCAGTTGTTACTGCTCAGGTTTGGAGTTCATGGCCTCTGACTTCATCTGGGTCCTGACTGTTCCCGCCATCTGGGATGAGTCAGCTAAGCAGTTCATGAGAGAAGCTGCAGCTCAGGTAACAGCTGGTTTTGAGGACTTTATTTAATGTCATAAATATTTTGATGATTTAACATATCCAATTCCACTTCAGGCAGGCATTGTGGAAGAGGGAATTGAAGAAAAACTGGTGATTGCACTGGAACCAGAAGCAGCTTCAATCTGGTGTAAGAAGCTTCCATCAAATGGATTCATAACAGAAAAACATAATGGCACTCCAATGGATCAGTGTGAAGCAACTCAGTACATTCTGGTTGACTGTGGAGGTACAGTGTATAACTCTGTTTTAGTCAGTTATGTAATAATTATATCATGCACAACAAACTCAATAAAACCGATAAATATAATTCTACAGCCTATATAGTTGTTTGACCAGTCATATCAAGATGTGTAAAGAAGTTATTCAAGTTTAGAATTTTGTTTTTCAGGAGGAACCATTGACATCACTGTACATGAAGTTCTGGAAGGAGGAGCTCTGAAGGAGCTGCATAAGGCCTCTGGAAGCGATCTGGGAGGACAAAATGTAGACAGAAAGTTCATACAGTTCCTTGGAGAAATATTTTCTGATGGAGTCTGGGATGAATATGCACAAAATAATCCCAGTGAGGTTAAAAGAATTATGTATGATTTTGCCCATCTCAAACAAGTAGATGAGGATGTTCAGATTTCTTGTCCATTTAATCTGGGAAAAGTGGCCCAGAAAAAGAACGACATAGAAAAGTTCTTTGATTTAGTGGAAGGTGCGTTCTGGAACGAGGGATCAATAAAAAGTTCGAGAGAAAAAATGAGGTCTTTCTTTGAAGAGAGTCTGGAAGGGATCACCAAAAATCTCAGGGAAATCCTGATGAAAATAAACAGCGTTGAGTACATTCTGTTAGTGGGGGGGTTTGCTAACAGTCAGATTCTGCGTCAGTACATTATTGATCAGTTTAGTGATATCTGTAGTATTCTGTGTCCTTTCAGAGCCCAGGAAGCAATCATGAGAGGAGCTATTGAGTTTGGAAGAAAACCATCCTTGATTGAGTCTCGAAAAAGCCCCTTTACATATGGGGTGGCTGTATCTGAGCCCTTTCTTGAGCTCGTACATAATCCAGATAAGAAATGTGTTGTTGGAAAGGAGGAGTGGTGCTGTGATATGTTCAGCAAATTAGTGATGGAAGGTGAAGATGTCAGCTGGAATGAGACAAGAGAAAACATCCTACATCCAGTAGACATGGATCAAACATGGATGGCGATGAGATTTTATCGCACAGAAAGAAAGTTCGCTAAATATGTTGATGACTTAGGAGTTGATGAAGTTGGGTCATTTGATGTTAAAATGCCTGATATTAGAGGGGGCAGAGAGCGCGAGGTAAAATTAGAAATCAAGTTTGGCCACACATATTTTTTGGTCATGTATTAAACTTACAAAATCTTGGAAAGTTGTTAGAATAAAAATAGAACTGATTCTGGGTTTTAAATTAGAACAAATCATTTTGCCATTACTATAATGAGATCTTCCTGATGAGCTGACAACAAAAGATAAATATCTTCTAAAAATTCTTCGTACAGCCAAAAAAGCAAACACTTGCAAATAGTTTCAACTTAACCCACCAATCTTGGAAGACTGGGTAAGAACTGTTAATGAGATTCACAAAATGAAGACAATGACGTTAATGTTGAAACTGCAAGCTGAGCTTTATATAATAAGATGGAGTAAATACCATACCATGTTATTTATAAAGCACTGATAAAAAAACAAGGTTGACCAAAGTGCTGAACATCGAATACAAATACGATACACTGGCACGGAAAACACAATATTACAAGAAAAAATCGACAATTCTAGTTAAACGCCATGGAGTAAAGGTGTGTCTTGAAATGAGATTTAAACACAATAAGCTAATCAGTTTTACACTTAGGGGCAGATCATTCCACAGTCTAGGACCAAAAACAGAGCTCTGTCACCTCTGAGTCTGCACAAGCTGACAACGCTCAACCGACCCAAGAGTTCATGAAGGGGCGTGGGGATTAGATAAATGGATTAGATTCTTTGAAAAAAATTATTAGCTGGTCTGTCTCACAGACTTAATATATACACTACTGCTTAAAATAATTATTAATCTTGTTTAATGTTTCTTACCTGTAACCTTGGTTATTATTTCTATGTGACTATGTCTATTATCTGATGCCAAGCCAATAGTTGTTTGTTGTGTACTGTTCTGTACGATAAAATGTTAATACAATCAATGAAAATGAAGTGTCAAATTGTGCTGCTTAACATTTTTGACTGTTATTGTTAACGTTTAACGTTACATCCATTAAATCTCTTAAATGGTGGCAAACTTCACACAGCAAAGATGGATATATTTCCAGACATAACTTTTGTTCTGAATTATGAATGGTCATCAGACTCAGAGGAGGCCGAAGGGAAGGAAAGAGGCCCGGATACATCAGCACAAACCAGGTGTGCTGACATGACATCAGTCGACCTCGACAAATTGGAGAAGAGCAAAACTGAAGACAGTCGGTCCTGTCAATGGCAAGCCTCGGTCGGGCTGTCAAGGGCAGACCTCGGTCGGTCGGTCCTGTCAATGGCAGGCCTCGGTCGGGCTGTCAATGGCAGGCTTCGGTCGGGCTGTCAATGGCAGGCCTCGGTCGGTCCTGTCAATGACAGGCCTCGGTCGGGCTGTCAATGGCAGAACTCTGACACTTCCCGCACATGAACGTAACACATTTTCACTGTGGTGAATTGTGTGACAATGTCCGCAAACTCCATTGGAAGTGTGTGCCACTGACAAGACTTTGGGTAAGGCTCTTGAAGGTGCAAATGGCGCAAAGGGTTTTTATGTGGACAAGACTTTTTTCCTTAGAAATCCTTAAACCTGTTTTGCTGAACATTGTGTTTGATGCCTTCAGAACTAATTTCATGAATCAGAGTTAAATCTGACTGAAAACCTGAAACCCTGCTTGTGGTCAAATTCTCAGAAAGTAATTATTTTCTGGAACAAAAACGGAGATTTTTCCTAACGTTGGTGGCGGTGCATTGATGTTTTCTACTTTAAACCACAACAATTCTCTGAAAACATAATAAGAGTGTCTGTTAAAAATAAAGGAACAGGGAAACAAGAGCAGGGAAACCAGAGCTGAACATATTTTTACTGACAGCACTGCTTCCCTGAATGCTCTAATATAGATTGTTGTGCCACAGATAGGTAGGTTTTGGCTATGAATAATTATGAATAATTGCTTAGGGCAATTATTAATCAGATTAATAATTTTATGTAAAAAATACCTCGTTTAGGGCACCACCTGGATTCCAGGAATATCAATAGCCAAATTGTTCAGTCTCAGATAATTAAACAATAGATGAAGGAATAAGTTATAACGCTGTGGACATTAATTGTATGCATCACTCCAAGTAATCCCAGACAACTTCTCTTTAAGATAAGGGGACTTTATTTAGGAAATAGAAAATCCCATCCATTCTAAAGCATGCAAAAATTACTACAGATCTTAGACAATAATAATAGGTGAACATTAAACACAATTAACATGAAATGGAATCAGTGAGACAGCTGAGGTTCGGGTCAGAAAAGGAGGGGGGGGCCTCACTCAAGGGGGCTCAAATCACAGATAGCCTAGGAGACAAAGTCATAAATCTCAGCTCTGTGCCAAGATGGAGGAGAGCACATGGAGCCTAAGAAAGAATCATAAAACTAGCTTTGGCTAAAGGAGCACATGGGGAAAGCGTCCATGTGGTAGGCCTCTGCTTTAGCGACAGACTAAAGACAATGGAGTTAAACTTTTCAGCTAAGACCAGCTAACACAGGCCGGACTGAGCCCGACTGCCGATGGAGTTATCAGGGAGGGAGAGAGAGAGAGAAAGAGAGAGAGGGAGAAGAAGAGGATGGAAACAAGAAAGGCGTGATCTGCTCAGGATAAAACAGACAGTTTCAAAGACAGCAATTTCACAGCTCAGACTTATACGTGCGACGACGCAAAAATGAGCAAACAGGTACAGCGCTTAAAAACACTTTAACCAACAACGAACAAGATCTAACTCGTTAAAACTCTATTTTATCTATGCCCAGACACATTATTAGTATAAATGAACCGGTTCAGTCCTACTTTGCCTTGAAGGAGGTCCAGTCCACTAGGAGGAGAGTGAATTGTGTCCGTAGTTGAGCAAGAAAAGGAAGAGTTATAAAAAAAAGACAACAAACCGTATGAGCACTTCGAAGCGAGTTCTTCCCCGGTCCAGCGGGTCAGAACAAAAGAGAATCTTCACCGGTGAGATGTCCTCTGTTCAGCAGTAGTTCATCCAAGAACTTCCAGCTGGAGAACAATTCAAAATGGGCGCGACTACTCTTATAGCCCCCTTTGGCCATGATGTCATCGCTGATGTCACCGTGGGTGGTCACGGACCAATAGGAGTGTGTTGGGGGTCACTGCTAGGATTGCTGGGAAATATGGTCTGCTCAGTCCATCTTTGAAATAGCTCCCAGACATCCAAAAGTCTGTTCAGTTCATCTTATGAGAAATGCAATCACAACATCCCCCCTTAGTTATGAAGCATTGAACCAATGTTCAGTCTTTGGAACTAGAAGTGGATTCATTTTCCATGTGAACCAGGAAACGTTGCTGTCCTTCTGCGGCAGGGAAGGTTTAACAGTTCTGTCCATTCGAAGAACGACGAAGAAAAACAGAAAAAATATTTTGGTCCCAGCTTCTCCCCCTTTAGATTTGAAGGATGGAATGTCTTTACAGTCTTTAGAGCTACACTGGGTCCATTAATTCAAGGTGTGTCTGGGCAGGGCTACCTGAGTCTGGGCAGAGACTAACTTACCACTAATAAAAGTTTAAAATTTTAAAGCATATATAAAAACAAAAAAACAAAATTACCCACATTGTCAACATCATACTCGTGGTTTGATTCCTCATCAATGCTTGCAAGGATGGAGAAGGGAAAGGACAGGAAAGGAAAATGTATGAAATTTGGGGTAAAATGTTGATTAGCTAGCCCCCATCCCGCACTGGGTTCGGCTTGTGCCGTTAGCATGGGAGGAGCTACAAACAATCACATAACATTTGTAAAAAGTTAGTTCTAGCTTGTAATTGTCTGAATCGCCTGCAGGAGGTGTGCAACAGTACTGCAGTGTTGACCATTCAACTACCGGAAAAGCCACTGTGAAGGCCATAGTGTGACTTTGTACAATCTGCTTTCTTAGGGACTTTGAGAAAGTCAAGTTAAATTCAATGGATAAAAGACTGAATTATTTATTATTAACAAACCTTGAAATAGCTGTGTTCAGGCTATATGTCAGGTGGGTTTGTGCGGGTAGCAGAGTTTTAGTGGTTTTCAGGATTTCTAAATTATGTCTAGAATAAATCTGGATCCATCTTTTAGTGAGGTAGTGTGCAGATAAATCAGCTTCTCTAACGAAGTCTTGTGTTAAATGATACCAATGTGTCACTTAACCACTCCCAAAAGAGAAACTGCAATAACCTGAAAGGGTTATTTTAATGCATTTAGAATGTATTTACAGTTACTACTGTAGCCTGAAAGATGTTAATCTGTACGTCTGCAGATTACTCTAAAACAAAACAAAAATTATGGATGCCATTAGTTGTTAATGCATGCTAGAGGTGAGTTTTGAAACATGCACCCCATTCTGTTAGGACTATTTACTGGTCCCCCCCTCCCCCTCCCCTTCCACTGGTGTGGAGACAGGCTTTGCCTCCAAGGAGGAGAGCTTGAGGTGGAACTTACTTTGGTTAAGCAAAAGAGCAGCAGTCATGACTGCTGTGTCATTCAGTTTAGGAGGGGCTTCATCACATCTGATGAAGCTGCATGTGACTGTCAGCAGGTGTTTGTTGTCTCCTGCTGGGTTCAGGTGCATCCAAGGGAATATGACCCCCCTTCGCTGAGAGGGATTACTACCGAGTAGCTGGAACCCATGGAGCTGGCAGCAGGATAAGTATCCTTGGGTGCAGGTCTCGGTCATGTTAGCCTTTGAAAGCCAGGATGTCACCAGTTGGAAGATGTAACATGAAGCTTTGGGGCTCTTCTGGTCACATGCAAGGAAGTTATGGGTGGGGGTTAAGATGATCCCCCTTTGGTCTGTTAGGTCAGCCCATGGAGAAGGACCTCGCTCGTTGTGGGCGTAGACCAATGGACCTGTCTTCAGCCTAAGATCCGGAAGGCTGCAAGAAAAAGCTTCTAGCTCATGGGTCGCACCTGCTGATGGCAGCATCATGTCTGGTGGTCAACAGTAAATCACCAGCCTCTGGATGTGGTGAAAGTTTGGATCCTGTTCCTGCATCTTCACCACGTCAAAATGTTTAGGTTCATACCTGGGGTGTGCATTTTCCATTCCTATCTGTCGCCAGGAGAGGGCGCCGACGTGTTGGACTTGTGGGAGAGGGAGCCATCGATTCTGGAAATCCCACAAGATTCTGCGGTCAGCTCCTGGTCTGGACCGGCCGCAGAGCACCAGGGCCCGTTCTTGGCAGTGGCTGGTGGTACCTGGGTCACAGACCTTGAGCTGGAGTAGTTTCCCAGGAGACAGCATTGCTCTGGTTCCCTCCTCAGGCAAGGTTGAGCACATCAAGCTAATCTCTGATCCTGCATCCAGGAGAAAATTTAATTTGACACATCCTCCTATAAAGAGCTTACAGTGTAGGTGACCTGCAAGTTTTGTGTGAAGTAAGTTGCACAAAAATGTCAGACGTGTTTGTGGTATTTTTACTGGAAAGATCCCAAGGAGCGTTTGGGGTCTCTCAGAAGCAGTTCTCCAGCTGACCAGGTCACCCTTGGCAGCTGTGAGAACTGGAACCACGCCTAGTCATGCAGATGGAGGTTCAAAGTATGGATTACCTGGAGGATTGGATGCCTCTGATGATCTGGATGGACTCATCAAACGCTGGACTGCTTCAAACAAATACCTGCGACAAGCATCCTTAACATCTCCCTTCGCTATAGTTTCACTCTGAACTCTACCATCAAACTTTTCTCTTTCATGGTAGTTATGGGATGTTTTCCTATCCGACCAATAATAATCTGACTGCTTTGGTTTCAATTTATGCCAGTTGTCACACCCTTGGCTCTGTGATGAAAACCTATGTTGTTCCCTAGGTCCATCTCCAGCCATGGTTGGAGTGGGAGGAGCTTCTCTGCCTTCCAGTGGGAGGCTCTGCTCCTCTGCTGCCTGAATGTGCAGCACTTTGGGTTCAGCATCTGCTTGGTTGGGGCGCGCCTGCGTTTCCCAGGCCAGCTGAGCGTATTTTCGGATTTCCTGCATCCTTAGTTTCCTCGTCCTGCTGTACATATTCACCTGGAAGTGAATAGATTCGTGCGAGTTATGAAGAAATAAAGATTTGAAAGTCTGATCTTCCTCTAAACCAGGAGCACTGCGTCCTTGGAAATACGCAACTCTTAAGCGACGGTAAAATTCTCTCGGCGGTTCATATTTCTTCTGTTTCAAGGAAAAAGTCGCCAAAGTTGGAGAGGCCTGATCTGTAAATATAGCATATTCTACCCTTAAGGCTTGACAGAGGGTAGAATAGCAGTCTCTGATCTCAGGGGGTAAGGTTTCCATGAAACTGTGTACACCCCTGGAGGTTGTTTTCCAAATAAGTTTTAATTTCTCCCGTGTTGAAGGGTAAGGCAGGTCTAGGAGGCAATGTTCTACTTCTCTTAAATAATCGTCAACATTTGAGGTAGAATCACTTGGATCAAAGCGTTCTATGTCCTGTGCCAACGATTCCAGTTGTCTTATTCGTATGCCATACTCACTGGGTCAGCATGCCTTATTGGAATCAGGATCGTCTGGTCCACCTGAGTCCCAAGGATGGCCCTCTGGTCGTCTCTGAGGAGACACTGGTTCAAAGTACAGGGTGCTGCGAGTCAGGTCAGCTGGCTGCATTCTGCTCCTCCACTTTGGACCCCCTGCAGAGCCCAGGCCCTGTGGCTTGCTGACAGTGACAGCTGTCAAATTAGCATCAACACCTACTCTAGGTTCTGTGGAGATGAGAGGTGTGGCTTTAATGTGGGGTGAAAACCTTGGACAAGCATGCAGCTCTATCTGACCCACGTCAGGTGGTTCCTCTGTCTGCTCTTCCATCCCTTCTTCTGTGTTCTCAGTGTCAACCAGCTCCTTCAGTCTATTCTCAGCCAGTTCAACCCTTGCTTCTCCTTTGGAGAGCTCTATTCTAGTTACTTGCTCCCTGTCCAGGGCTTCATCACGTTCCTGAGTCAATCTGGCACATCTTTCAGCCTCTAATTTAATTCTCCGCTGGTAGAGCAAGGCAAGTTGTCCAAACACATCTAAAATCGGAACCTTCTTATCTGGCTTTTTCATGAATTCCGCCAACGAATGTATTCTTTCTTCACATTCCACAATGTCATAACTATCTAAGCAAATACGTTCCTCTGAAGACAAACTGATGGTGTTACCAATGATTATGATGTGGGACCTGATTTCTCCATATCTGTTAAAGGTATGGGGGGGCAAACGACAACAAGAAAACAAACAGAAAAGCAAACAAGTCTTAGCTGTCAAACGAGTTGCTGAAAAGCAACAACTAACAGCAAAGCAACCAAGTCTTAGCTGTCAAACGAGTTGCTGAAAAGCAACAACAAACAGCAAAGCAAACAAGCCTTAGCTTTCAAAAGAGTTGCTGAAAAGCAACAACAAACAGCAAGGCAAGCAAGCCTTAGCTTTCAAACGAGTTGCTGAAAAGCAACAACAAACAGCAAAGCAACCAAGCCTTAGCTGTCTAAAGAGTTGCTGAAAAACAACACAACATGCACGTCAATGGACACTTCAAAACACCTCTTATAAATATGCACTCTCTCCTATACATATATGGGTGTGGTCATGTGCGGTTAAATAGGTGCACAAGCTATGAAATCAAGCTGTGACTTACCCAACACTGATAAGTGTTAAAATTGCTATTTGTGTCGAACTGCTGCATAGGCTGGCAGATCAGTCTATGACCTATCACCCACTTTAAGTGTTAAAATTGCTTTTCCTACCCTTTAAAGAAATCTCAGCAATGCAGTTAGGAAAAATTTCTCTCTCTAGTCAGATTAGCAGTAAATTAGCCAGGATCAAATTAACTCTGGAAATTAACTCAGGCAACATACATGCTTAAAAGGTTACACACAAGGGAAGACAAACACCATATATTTGCAAAATCTCTCCAAGAAATGTCAAGTGAAATGGTGAATTAACTGCAGGCTAAGTCACTGTAATAGCAGCATATGGGATTAGCTGCAAGCTAACCTAGGCTGTGATCTGCAGTTAACACAGAGCACACTGAAATCAGTTTAATTGTTTGAGCACAGGTATTGAAAATCTGTGTGATTCATTTAAATGCAATTTAAATAAATGAAAGTTACCATGAAGTTAACTGCTAGTTAGAACAGAGTGTTGTGTTTACACAAGCACAATAAAGGTTTAAATTTAGAATTTCAGGGTCTGGAAAAAAAATTTGGATAGTCAATTTAAAAGCAATTTCAATATTGAGTTAAAAATGTAGTAATGAAATGAACTGCAGGTTAGCTCAGGGCTCCTGTGTTTTGCTCAAAGCACACTGAGATAAGTTGCAGCTTCTGAGCATCACCATGCAGAAAACTTTGATTAAGCTGATCTAAACATCCAAAACCACACAATGCAACATCAAAATCACCTGAAAATGATCTATGTAGCTTAATTGAGCTTCAAAGGCAACAGAGGAAATTTCTAAGAGTTACCAACACCTGTCCGCTTCAAGGTTTGGAATAACAGCTCTAAAAATGTCAAAATCTGCGTTACTTATATGTATGAAGAACAATTATGTCCACTAAACGCCCTCACACGAGGCACCAATTATGTTGTGCCAAAGATAGGTAGGTTTTGGCTATGAATAATTATGAATAATTGCTTAGGGCAATTATTAATCAGATTAATAATTTCTTTTTTTTTTTTTTTCTTTTTTTTTACGTGTCCTGTTTGGCAGTGTGGAGCTCAGAATTGGTGTCTGAGTACCAAGTAGAAGCCCAACAGATTTACTTTCACAAGCAGAGCAGTACAGCTTTTGCTATAGTACTCCACTTGATTTATGTGTGAAAAATCTTTATTATGAATTGTTGGGGTTTTTATTTCCTGATGTTATGGACACGGAGACGGAAAATTAAGGAGAAGAAAGAAGGAAGATGAAGAAGAGAGGTAGGAAACAAAATGTCATGAGAGAGGGTGAGTTGAAAATACAAGAGAGGAAGGGGAACAAAGAAAACACAGGAAAACATTGAAGTCTGCCTCCATACCCACAGGACGGCAGAGAGAGGGGGAAAAAGGAACATCGACAAAACCAACCAAACATTGTGAACTAAGAATTACACAACCACATCACACAAAAATAGATATAAAAATACAACAACAATGTCACAGAAAAACTCATGGTACCGATTAATCAAGCTCTAGTAATGATAACCTCAGCCCAAGAATATATCCTTAAACACCAGAGACCCCACATCTATGTGTGTGTGTTAGCATGCTGGTGC
This sequence comes from Valencia hispanica, assembly GCA_963556495.2. Classification (NCBI taxonomy): domain Eukaryota; kingdom Metazoa; phylum Chordata; class Actinopteri; order Cyprinodontiformes; family Valenciidae; genus Valencia; species Valencia hispanica. Next base: position 10,944,103 of record OY747707.1, on the reverse strand, counting down.
ATATAAGGTTTCTCCATAAGAGTGTTCGATAGTTGGTGTGAGAAGACATCAATCCGTCCCCCAGGAATCGATGCAGACATGAAGGAGATTGGAACAAAGTCGTCCAAAGGTCCGCCAGAGCCCCAGGCGGACCCGGGCGGGGCCGACCGCATCCCCCAAGAGAGGAGAAAAGGAGAACCCCAGGGGAACATCCAGCGGCCACTATGCAGGGGCCCGGGGGGCAGCAGTGACGAGCACACGGGCTCCGCCGGCAACCGGCAGCGCCGGGGCGGGCCGGTCAGCAGACCGGGGGAGCCGGGGCCCAGGGGCACCCCACCCCCCAGCAGGGACCCGACAAGGGACTGGCCGACGAGGGGCCCCCGGCACTGCAGGGGCCGCAGCCGGCCGCCACGCGACGCCTCCACCCTAGGCCAATCCCCACCGCCAACATCCCAGCGCCCCACCAATAGCCGCAGGGGACGGACAGCATCCCCAGGCCGGGCTCAGTCAGCATCTGGACGCCAAGTTGTACCAGCTCCCGAGTCCTGATCCCGCGCAACGCAGGGCGGCATCCAACGAGGGCCAGGGCCGGTCCAACCCGCCAATGAACCGGCCACGCACGGTGCGCACAGAACAGGTGATCAAACGAGCAGAGACGCTGGATCCGCATCCCGCCGAACCACCGAGCAGGCACCACCCAACAATCCCAAACCTGGCACCTCTAAAAGAGGTGCCCCAACCAACCAAAGGAAGATATCGGCCCAGCGCATCGGCCGACCAACACACCGGCCCCCCCAGGCCCGGCCAGGCACGCACCAGGTCCGAACCGGATTGACCACCGGCGCACCGGCAGGCAGGGGCCCCCGTCACCGGCGGGGAGTGACGGAGGGGAAATAGGCCCCCCATTAAGGGTAAGGCCTGAGGTGCGCCAGGCGAGGCGGCAGACCAAGATCCAACCTGACAGGTAGACAAAGACATACAGACACAGTCATACGTTCCCTCCCTCTTAAACACATACATTCTCAGTGACTCACCAAGACACCCAAAAAAATGACGCTGTACCCTCACTCACACACCCCATGCACACTTTATGCTCCCAGGTCCAGGTACTGACGCCCCAGTAGAGCCACCAGCCCCCGGACCCGGGAGGTGGACCCCCTACCTTCTAGGATGGAGACAAGCAGACCGCCAAGGGCCCCACAGTGGCAAAGCAGCCCGACAGCCCAGGACCCCGACTAGACCGCCTGTCCTCCTCCGGACCCCAACCCCTGATGGCCCGTACCGAACAGGGGTGGGAAAAGACCCCTAGCCTCCATCCCCCCGCTCGAGTATGGTGTTGATGCGTGTTGTTATAATGTGCATTTAAAACAGAGGGGTGGGATGTGGGGGAGGCAGCCACACATCCCCCAACCCCCACCCCGAGCCCTCAGTGTCTATATGTGGTTTAACAGTGGGCAACGGCACCAGAGGTGAAGCTGATTGTACCGCTCCCCCTCTGGATGCCGAAAAGTGTGCCCACCCCAAAGTCCCTACATATGAGTCGTTTAATAATTTTATGTAAAAATTACCTCGTTTAGGGCACCACCTGGATTCCAGGAATATCAATAGCCAAATTGTTCAGTCTCAGATAATTAAACAATAGATGAAGGAATAAGTTCTAACGCTGTGGACATTAAATGTATGCATCACTCCAAGTAATCCCAGACAACTTCTCTTTAAGATAAGGGGACTTTATTTAGGAAATAGAAAATCCCATCCATTCTAAAGCATGCAAAAATTACTACAGATCTTAGACAATAATAATAGATGAACATTAAACACAATTAACATGAAATGGAATCAGTGAGACAGCTGAGGTTTGGGTCAGAAAAGGAGGGGGGGGCCTCACTCCAGGGGGCTCAAATCACAGATAGCCTAAGAGACAAAGTCATAAATCTCAGAGATGGAGGAGAGCACATGGAGCCTAAGAAAGAATCATAAAACTAGCTTTGGCTAAAGGAGCACATGGGGAAAGCGTCCATGTGGTAGGCCTCTGCTTTAGCGACAGACTAAAGACAATGGAGTTAAACTTTTTAGCTAAGACCAGCTAACGCAGGCCGGACTGAGCCCGACTGCCGATGGAGTTATCAGGGAGGGAGAGAGAGAGAGAAAGAGGGAGAACAAGAGGATGGAAACAAGAAAGGCGTGATCTGCTCAGGATAAAACAGACAGTTTCAAAGACAGCAATTTCACAGCTCAGACTTATACGTGCGACGACGCAAAAATGAGCAAACAGGTACAGCGCTTAAAAACACTTTAACCAACAACGAACGAGATCTAACTCGTTAAAACTCTATTTTATCTATGCTCAGACACATTATTAGTATAAATGAACCGGTTCAATCCTACTTTGCCTTGAAGGAGGTCCAGTCCACTAGGAGGAGAGTGAATTGTGTCCGTAGTTGAGCAAGAAAGGAAGAGTTATATAAAAAATCTGTACAGGATTTTAAGGACCGTGTGGCCCAAAGGCAGGCTGGATGGCCTGTAGGTCGACGTCTAATGAACTGTCTTGGAACAGTTCTGATATAGCTCACACGAGATACACAAACCGTATGAGCACGTCGAAATGAGTTCTTCCCCGGTCCAGCGGGTCAGAACAAAAGAGAATCTTCACCGGTGAGATGTCCTCTGTTCAGCAGTAGTTCATCCAAGAACTTCCAGCTGGAGAACAATTCAAAATGGGCGCGACTACTCTTATAGCCCCCTTTGGCCATGATGTCATCGCTGATGTCACCGTGGGTGGTCACGGACCAATAGGAGTGTGTTGGTGGTCACTGCTAGGATTGCTGGGAAATGTGGTCTGCTCAGTCCATCTTTGAAATAGCTCCCAGACATCCAAAAGTCTGTTCAGTTCATCTTATGAGAAATGCAATCACAACAGATGTAGGTGGAAAGGTAGTCACACCTGAGGCAGCAGGGATGTAAATTGAACCTAATGAACAAATAAAAACCAAAGGTGACCAAGCTACACCAGAAAGACTTATTTGAATTAACCAGGAAGAAAAAGTACTGGAAGCTGTGATTACTGAGGGAAGTTAGGTGAGGTAATTAAAAATAAGAAACATCTATTAAGCTGAGGAGCTAGAGCCAGTATGTATAGTATTTATTGTAAACCATGTTCTAAATCTTAATTTAAATAGTTTGGTAGTCTAAAGAGTTGGACACTGTAAATGTCAACACAATGGCAAGGCCAGTGTAGCTAGTAAATAAGGGGGGCGGGGGTGGAATGTCATTGAACAAAACAGGAAGGGCCTTTATTTTTAACATTTTCAGTCTAAGGGGTCCCATCAATAAGACACATTTTATAATGACTGAATACAACTAAATTTATAGTTTGTAGCTATATTTATTGTTTCATACCTATTTAGTAAGTTTAATCCATTAAAAACTTGAACCTGCCAGGTAATTCACAAGAACAAAAGCCCTAAATATTAGATAGAAACCAAAAGAGCTGTTAATCAGCATTCACTTATAAAGGGTGTTCCTCCTTCAACCACTTCAGTTCTCTGGAAGCTTATTCAGATGTCAGTTAAACACGAGGAAATGCATGACAAGGCATTTGGTCTTTGATAAAAACTCTTTCTCTTTCATTACAAACTGTTTTCTTTAATTCAAATGCAAATATCTGTTTAATGACAGCAAGAGAGTAACAAATGTCGCCAGACACCTTTGTTTTTAATGAATATTAGTTGCTTGGGCTGTATAAAGAAGGCTGTGTGCTCCTTGGTTGGTATTTAGAAAAAAATATGTTTTCAAGTTTTTCTTTAAAGTAGTTTTGAACAATCATCTTCGTTATGTTCATTCTGTGTTACTTTCTATTTATATAAGTGATTCTTATTTTCTACACAGAGTAGCCACATTGTTTTTACCTTCTTTTGCCCAACAGTGAAGCCGAACCCATGACCAGTGAACCCCTATATACAACCATGGCGAGAGGTAAGAGGCAGTCGTATCGTCACAACATGAAAAAACTGACTATAGATTTAAAGAAGAGTTTTATTTTAATGAAAATATTACAGAGTGCACCTTTAACCTTGAAAAATTGTCTACTGCTGTATAAAAAGACCTTTCAACAAGCTAGAACAGCATATTTTGTTTTATCATTAATAGAGAAGATTAAGAGTAATCCCAGGTTCCTTTTTAGTACACTTGCCAAATTTACACAGAGTTGTAGCTCTGTTGAGCCAACTATTCCCGTGGCTCTCAGCAGTAATGACTTTATGGGATTCCGTTGGCGACCGTGGCTCAGGTGGTAGGAATTTGTCTAATAATTGGTGGGTTGCCGGCAGGTCACCGGTTTGAATCTCTCCGTCATAGCAGTCCATCTACATCTACTCATGCTTTGAGTTTAGTTTAGTGATCAGTTTAGCTTAAAAGCAGAATAGGTGACAGAATGATGCAAGCCAGGTGGCGTGAAGAACTCCCAGAGTAAAACAGACTAGGAAAGGAGCAGGAAACTGAGGGTGTGATGGAATCAAAACAGAGAAATTGCATAACAAAACACAAACTGTAAAATAAAGACAACCAGAAAAGAATTAGAAGGGAAAATGTAATTAATGGATAGAGCAGTCATCTTGCAATCAGAAATTTCTCAGTTCGATTACAGATGCTTCCTTTGCCACATATTGATGTGTCAATAGGCAAGGGTCTTAAATCCCAAGCTCCCTTCTAGTATTCATATCAATGTGTGGCTGGGAGTGTGAGTGAATGTGGCTCTGAAGTAGGCTGAGTGGTCAGTATGAAAGGGCTTAGAAAAAAGCAGTCCAATTACTATGTACAAATTCTTTAAGAGCGACTGAACATTTTAAACCAGTACAAAACATAAAATTTTTCGTCATGAGAAGTAAATTGTAAAACAAAGACCTTTGACACCTTTCATTGTTTATTTAAAGAGGTATTAGCAGCAAATGATGAGTCACTAACTTTTATTTGAGATGAAAACAAAGAGTTAAACTCAAACTTTTCCAGTTTAATCAAGGATGATGTAGAGAATGAACAGGGTGCGGCTTAAAGAGATATGAACTATAAATATGCTGCAGTGACATCCTCATTTTGACATTCTGTCTCCTTTCCTCACTTTAATAAGCTGGAACACTTGAAACAATGGCAAACTCATACATAATAGCCATTGACTTTGGAACTGCATACAGTGGGTATGGCTTCAATATCACACCTAGTGATGCAGAGACTGACCCCCAGATAAGGATGTGGGGAAAAGAAGTTGGACTGCAGACTCCAAAGACTCCAACCTGCATCTTATTTGATGAACATGAAGAATTCATGAAGTTTGGTTATGAAGCCACAACAGCATACATCAAGATGAGAGGAAATGAAGCAAAGAAACATTATTTCTTTGAAAATTTTAAGATGGTTCTGTATGGTAAAGTAAGTAAAGATCTTCATCCTTAAGTGTTCAAGACACAAAATAGTCAATTCACACTCATGTATTTCATACATTGTTTTCTATGGATGTATCATTTCAATATTTATGTGTACATCATATACACCTAAACGTTTTAGTTGTTCTCCTCGAATTGCAGTTTGTACCAACTACTGCATACAACAACTCTCAGATTTACCTTTTTTTTAAATTCGCAAGATGAACGTTGACACCTTTTTACAATTTGTTTGTGTATTACTCTATCTGTTAACTCTGCATGTTTTTTACTAGGAACTCAAAAGGGATCTGAAGATCAAAGCAGCCGGTGGGAAAGAAATGACAGCCCTGAAGGTTTTCACAGAAGCTCTGAGATTTCTGAAGGAGGATGCTCTAAAAACCCTCAGTTGTTACTGCTCAGGTTTGGAGTTCATGGCCTCTGACTTCATCTGGGTCCTGACTGTTCCCGCCATCTGGGATGAGTCAGCTAAGCAGTTCATGAGAGAAGCTGCAGCTCAGGTAACAGCTGGTTTTGAGGACTTTATTTAATGTCATAAATATTTTGATGATTTAACATATCCAATTCCACTTCAGGCAGGCATTGTGGAAGAGGGAACTGAAGAAAAACTGATGATTGCACTGGAACCAGAAGCAGCTTCAATCTGGTGTAAGAAGCTTCCATCAAATGGATTCATAACAGAAAAACATAATGGCACTCCAATGGATCAGTGTGAAGCAACTCAGTACATTGTGGTTGACTGTGGAGGTACAGTGTATAACTCTGTTTTAGTCAGTTATGTAATAATTATATCATGCACAACAAAATCAATAAAACCGATAAATATAATTCTACAGCATATAAATTTGTTTGACCTGTCATATCAAGATGTGTAAAGAAGTTATTCAAGTTTAGAATTTTGTTTTTCAGGAGGAACCATTGACATCACTGTACATGAAGTTGTGGAAGGAGGAGCTCTGAAGGAGCTGCATAAGGCCTCTGGAAGCGATCTGGGAGGACAAAATGTAGACAGAAAGTTCATACAGTTCCTTGGAGAAATATTTTCTGATGGAGTCTGGGATGAATATGCACAAAATAATCCCGGTGAGGTTCAAAGAATTATGTATGATTTTGCCCATCTCAAACAAGTAGATGAGGATGTTCAGATCTCTTGTCCATTTAATCTGGGAAAAGTGGCCCAGAAAAAGAACGACATAGAAAAGTTCTTTGATTTAGTGGAAGGTGCGTTCTGGAACGATGGATCAATAAAAATATCGAGAGAAAAAATGAGGTCTTTCTTTGAAGAGAGTCTGGAAGGGATCACCAAAAATCTCAGGGAAATCCTGATGAAAATAAACAGCGTTGAGTACATTCTGTTAGTGGGGGGGTTTGCTAACAGTCAGATTCTGCGTCAGTACATCATTGATCAGTTTAGTGATATCTGTAGTATTCTGTGTCCTTTCAGAGCCCAGGAAGCAATCATGAGAGGAGCTATTGAGTTTGGAAGAAAACCATCCTTGATTGAGTCTCGAAAAAGCCCCTTTACATATGGGGTGGCTGTATCTGAGCCCTTTCTTGAGCTCGTACATAATCCAGATAAGAAATGTGTTGTTGGAAAGGAGGAGTGGTGCTGTGATATGTTCAGCAAATTAGTGATGGAAGGTGAAGATGTCAGCTGGAATGAGACAAGAGAACACATCCTACATCCAGTAGACATGGATCAAACATGGATGGCGATGAGATTTTATCGCACAGAAAGAAAGTTCCCTAAGTATGTTGATGACTTAGGAGTTGATGAAGTTGGGTCATTTGATGTTAAAATGCCTGATATTAGAGGAGGCAGAGAGCGCGAGGTAAAATTAGAAATCAAGTTTGGCTACACAGAGATTACAGCTACAGCCACAGACATGGTTTCTGGTTCAAAGGGGTCAATCAAGTTTGACTTTATTGGGACAGATGAACCAAGTTGAGTTAACTCTTCTGTATTTTACTCTTGAAAGGGAACAAAACTACCAGAATTTGATAATTGTAAATGAATTAGAGTAATCACTTTTGTGCTCAAATTGTGCTGCTGAGCAAGGACACACAGGCAAACCACACATATTTTTTGGTCATGTATTAAACTTACAAAATCTTGGAAAGTTGTTAGAATAAAAATAGAACTGATTCTGGGTTTTAAATTAGAACAAATCATTTTGCCATTACTATAATGAGATCTTCCTGATGAGCTGACAACAAAAGATAAATATCTTCTAAAAATTCTTCGTACTGCCAAAAAAGCAAACACTTGCAAATGGTTTCAACTTAACCCACCAATCTTGGAAGACTGGGTAAGAACTGTTAATGAGATTCACAAAATGGAGAGAATGACGTTAATGTTGAAACTGCAAGCTGAGCTTTATATAATAAGATGGTGTAGATACCATACCATGTTATTTATAAAGCACTGATAAAAAAACAAGGTTGACCAAAGTGCTGTACATCAAATACAAATACGATACACTGGCACGGAAAACACAATCTTGAAATGAGATTTAAACACAATAAGCTAATCAGTTTTACACTTAGGGGCAGATCATTCCACAGTCTAGGACCAAAAACAGAGCTCTGTCACCTCTGAGTCTGGACAAGCTGACAACGCTCAGCCGACCCAAGAGTTCATGAAGGGGCGTGTGGATTAGATAAATGGATTAGATTCTTTGAAAAAAATTATTAGCTGGTCTGTCTCACAGACTTAATATATACACTACTGCTTAAAATAATTACTTATCTTGTTTAATGTTTCTTACCTGTAACCTTGGTTATTACTTCTATGTGACTATGTCTATTATCTGATGCCAAGCCAATAGTTGTTTGTTGTGTACTGTTCTGTACGATAAAATGTTAATACAATCAATAAAAATGAAGTGTCAAATTGTGCTGCTTAACATTTTTGACTGTTATTGTTAACGTTTAACGTTACATCCATTAAATCTTTTAAATGGGGGCAAACTTCACACAGCAAAGATGGACATATTTCCACACATAACTTTTGTTCTGAATTATGAATGGTCATCAGACCCAGAGGAGGCTGAAGGGAAGGAAAGAGGCCCGGATACATCAGCACAAACCAGGTGTGCTGACATGACATCAGTCGACCTCGACAAATTGGAGAAGAGCAAAACTGAAGCTAACACTGTAAGGCAAACAACGAGGGCTCTGAACGGCCTTCAGGCTCGGCTCAATCAAAAAAATATCCAGGTCAACTTTTTGCTAGTTAAGAAGATCGAGCTGAAAACAGTGTTGAGGCAGTTTTATGGATCGATCCGTCAACTAAAGGGGAGCTCTACAGCATCAGCACCTACCTTTCTTTTTCCTCCCTCTCCTTTCCTCTCTCTCTCTCTCTCTCTCTCTCTCGCTCCCTGATCATCGTCGGCAGAGTCCGGCTCAATCCAGCCTGCGTTAGCTGGTCTTAGCTGAAAAGTTTTACCCCATTCTCTTTGAGGCCTTCCACATAGACGCTTCAACCCATGTGCTCTGTCCATTTTAGCCAAAGCTAGTTATGGCCCTTTGTCTCCTTACACTACATGTGCCCCCCCTCCATCTTGGCACAGAACTGAGATTTATGACTTTGTATCCTATTATCTCAGCCTTATCAGGCTGGTAATCATAAACATAAACTGAGACTGAACAATTTGGCTATATGTTCCTGGAATCCACCAGGATGGTGCCCCTAAACCTGGTAATTTTTACATAAAATTATTAATCTTATTAATAATTGCCCTTATCAATTATTCATATTTATTCATAGCCAAATCCTACCTATCTCCGGCACAACAACCCAAGGGAGAGAGACAGAGAAAACCAGAGGGGCACTATGGAATTGCCGGTGTGTCCGATAGCGTCGCTCGAAAAATAGCTACAGAAAATTCCTCCTCATGCAAAGGCCCTGTATCTGCTGCCGAGGAGGGTAATAGAGCCGACAGACAGCTTCTGGTATACCGCCGTTCCCCTGGGCGTAAACCAGCTGTGAGAGATGTTACCCAGGATGTGCAAGGAGGCAGAGACCCCCAACCATACAGATACTGTCTGACGCGGGACTCTAGGCGAGGGAGATTTTGGCAGTGAGTGGGCATAGGTGAGATGCTTTATATAAACAGACTCAAACTACTATGTCAATTTGATTCACAGATAATGTGTGGCAGAACATAAAATACATATCTAAACAAAAACTTTTTCTGCAGGTCTGAAAGCTCACTACAAAGTTACTGGAAACCTATGGAGAGCCGGAAACGATGGAGCAACGTGCCGTCTGATCGAGTAGTACAATAAATGGAAACATCCAGATCATTGTAAATGATAGAAAGTAGCAACTTGGTGTAGGAAAAATACAAATTTTCAGCCTAAAGGATCCCATCAATGAGACACATTTTAAAATCACTTGATGCAGTTAAATTTATAGTTTGTAGCTTTATTTATTGTTTCATATCTATTTAGTCAGTTTAATCCATTAAAAACTTAAACCTGCCAGGTAATTCACAAGAACAAAAGCTCTAAATATTAGATAGAAACCAAAAGAGCTGTTAATCAGAATTTGGGTGTTCCTCCTTCAACCACTTCAGTTCTCTGGAAGCTTATTCAGTTGTCAGTTAAACACGAGGAAATGCATGTCAAGGCCTTGGGTCTTTGATAAAAACTCTTTCTCTTTCATTACAAACTGTTTTCTTTAATTCAAATGCAAATATCTGTTTAATGACAGCAAGAGAGTAACAAATGTCGCCAGACACCTTTATTTTTAATGAATATTAGTTGCTTGGGCTGTATAAAGAAGGCTGTGTGCTCCTTGGTTGGTATTTAGAAAAAAATATGTTTTCAAGTTTTTCTTTAAAGTAGTTTTGAACAATCATCTTCGTTATATTCGTTCTGTGTTACTTTCTATTTATAGAAGTGATTTTTATTTTCAACACAGAGTAGCCAAGTTGTTTTTACCTTCTTTTGCCCAACAGTGAAGCTGAACCCATGACCAATGAACCCCTATATACAACCATGGCAAAAAGTAAGAGTCGGTCGTATCGTCACAACATGAAAAAAACGGACTATAGATTTAAAGAAGAGTTTTATTTTAATGAAAATATTACAGAGTGGAGCTTTAACCTGGAAAATAGTCAACTGCTGTATAAAAAGACCTTTCGACAAGGCAGAACTGCATATTTTGTAACATTAATGGAGGAGAATAAGAATAATCCCAGGTTTCTTTTTAGTACACTTGCCCAATTTACACAGAGTTGTAGCTCTGTTAAGCCCCTGAAAACAGCTGTAATTAAACCCCTGCTGAAAAGAGACAATCTGGACAAGACACAATTGAACAACTACAGGCCCATCTCCAATCTTCCATTTTTAAGTAAGATCATTGAAAAGGCTGTTTTTCATCAGCTAAATGACATCTTAAGACAAAGCAATTGCTATGACATCTTTCAGTCAGGTTTTAGACAGCACCACAGCACTGAGACTGCTCTGACCAAAGTCATCAATGACATGCGTTTGAATACTGACAGTGGAAAAATGTCAGTGTTAGTTTTACTGGATCTCAGTGCTGCATTTGATACAGTTGACCACATTATTTTACTCAAACGACTGGAGAACTGGGTGGGTCTCTCTGGCACTGTACTAAACTGGTTCAAAACGTACTTAGAGAACAGGAAGTACTTTGTGTCAATAAGTAACTTTACATCTGAGCAGACGGGAATTACATGTGGGGTTCCCCAGGGTTCCATCCTGGGACCTCTTTTGTTTAACATCTATATGCTCCCACTGGCACAGGTAATAAATAACAACAATATAAGTTACCGTACGCAGATGACACACAGATAAACAGGTCCTTCTCAAAAAATTTGCGTATTGTGATAAAGTTAATTCTTTTCCATAATGTAATGATAAAAATTATACTTTCATATATTTTAGATTCATTGCACACCAACTGAAATATTTCAGGGCTTTTATTGTTTTAAAACTGATGATTTTGGCATACAGCTCATGAAAACCCAAAATTCCTGTCTCAAAAAATTAGCATATTTCATCCGACCAATAAAAGAAAAGTGTTTTTAATACAAAAAATGTCAACCTTCAAATAATTATGTTCAGTTATGCACTCAATACTTGGTTGGGAATCCTTTTGCAGAAATGACTGCTTCAATGCGGTGTGGCATGGAGGCAATCAGCCTGTGGCACTGCTGAGGTGTTATGGAGGCCCAGGATGCTTCGATAGCAGCCTTAAGCTCATCCAGAGTGTTGGGTCTTGCGTCTCTCAACTTTCTCTTCACAATATCCCACATATTCTCTATGGGGTTCAGGTCAGGAGAGTGGGCAGGTCAATTCAGCACAGTAATACCATGGTCAGTAAACCATTTACCAGTGGTTTTGGAACTGTGAGCAGGTGCCAGGTCGTGCTGAAAAATGAAATCTTCATCTCCATAAAGCTTTTCAGCAGATGGAAGCATGAAGTGCTCCAAAATCTCCTGATAGCTGGCTGCATTGACCCTGCCCTTGATAAAACACAGTGGACCAACACCAGCAGCTGACATGGCACCACAGACCATAACTGACTGTGGGTACTTGACACTGGACTTCAGGCATTTTGGCATTTCCTTCTCCCCAGTCTTCCTCCAGACTCTGGCACCTTGATTTCCGAATGACATGCAAAATTTGCTTTCATCCGAAAAAAGTACTTTGGACCACTGAGCAACAGTCCAGTGCTGCTTCTCTGTAGCCCAGGTCAGGCACTTCTGCCGCTGTTTCTGGTTCAAAGGTGGCTTTACCTGGGGAATGCGGCACCTGTAGCCCATTTCCTGCACACGCCTGTGCACGGTGGCTCTGGATGTTTCTACTCCAGACTCAGTCCACTGCTTCCGCAGGTCCCCCAAGGTCTGGAATCGGTCCTTCTCCACAATCTTCCTCAGGGTGTCCGGTCACCTCTTCTCGTTGTGCAGCGTTTTCTGCCACACTTTTTCCTTCCCACAGACTTCCCACTGAGGTGCCTTGATACAGCACTCTGGGAACAGCCTATTCATTCAGAAATTTCTTTCTGTGTCTTTCCCTCTTGCTTGAGGGTGTCAATGATGGCCTTCTGGACAGCAGTCAGGTCGGCAGTCTTACCCATGATTGTGGTTTTGAGTAATGAACCAGGCTGGGAGTTTTTAAAAGCCTCAGGAATCCTTTGCAGGTGTTTAGAGTTAATTAGTTGATTCAGATTATTAGGTTAATAGCTCGTTTAGAGAACCTTTTCATGATATGCTAATTTTTTGAGATAGGAATTTTGGATTTTCATGAGCTGTATGCCAAAATCATCAGTTTTAAAACAATAAAAGACCTGAAATATTTCAGTTGGTGTGCAATGAATCTAAAATATATGAAAGTTTAATTTTTACCGTTACATTATGGAAAAGAATGAACTTTATCACAATATGCTAATTTTTTGAGAAGGACCTCTATATTAGAATGTCACCAGAAGACCAAGGGCCTGTACAGGCTCTTGGCAAATGCCTTGAGGAAATTAATGACTGGATGTGCCACAATCTTCTGCAGTTGAACAAAAACAAAACGGAGCTAATTGTCTTTGGAGCTAAAGAGAAAAGATTGAAGGTCACCACAGGGCTTCAGTCCATACACCTAAAAACCACCAGCCAAGTCAGAAATCTGGGTATAGTGATGGACTCAGACCTAAACTTTGAAAAACACATTAAGGCAATCACAAAATCAGCCTACTGTCACCTTAAGAATATCTCAAGGATAAAAGATCTGATGTCTCAGCAGAACCTGGAAAAACTAGTCCATGCATTCATCTTTAGTCGGCTTGATTATTGTAACAACGTCTTTACAGGTCTACCTAAAAAAATCAATTAGGAAACTGCAGCTCATCCAGAACTCTGCTGCTCGAGTTCTCACTAAGACCAAAAAAGTGGACCACATCAATCCAGCTCTGAGGTCTTTACACTGGCTGCCTGTCTGTCAGAGGATAGACTTCAAAGTTCTGCTGCTGGTCTATAGAGCTCAGAATGTTTTAGGACCAAAATACATCGGTGATCTCCTGACCCAGTATGAACCTACTCGACCCCTCAGGTCATCTGGATCGCGAAAACTGTAGATCATGTTCCAATGAAGCCAACAGGACCATATCTTCTGCAAAAATCAGAGACCCAATCCTGAGGCCACCAAAACTGATCTCCTCAACACCTTGGCTGTGCCTAGAAATCCTGTCCATAAAAGCTATGGACAGAATTGGTGACAAAGGGCAACCTTGGCGGAGTCTGACTCTCACTGTGAATGAGCCCAAGCTCTGGCACTGGTGGTACAGGGACCTGACACCCCGTATCAAGGGGCCTGGTACCTCATACTCCCGGAGCACTCCCACAGGACTCCTCGAGGGACCCAATCGAACGCCTTCTCCAAGTCCATAAAACACATCTAGTTGGGCGAACTCCCATGCCCCCTTCAGGAGCCTGCTTAGGGTGTAGAGCTGGTCCAGTGTTCTATGGCCAAGACGAAAACTGCATTGTTCCTCCTGGATCCGAGATTCGACTCTCCGCCGGAACCTAAACTCCTGCATTGTTATTTTTCACGTCTATCTAAATAATTGTCACAAAAGCAGTGATAGATAAATCAACTTTTCTTGTTTAGTTTTTGTGAAAACTGGTCTTTATCAAATTCTGCAGACAAAGTTATCAAAAAGCAACCTGATTCACATATAATATGCATCATGTCTTTAACCATTGGGGATTCACATGAAGTGCTCGGCAAACAGGAAAATTAGGTTAAATGACAATAAATATCGTATAACATTGCTTGAAATATGTTTCATCTGATAACTTTGCTGATATTGTTTAAAAGCAGGAGTTCTACTGATGAATGTTAATGTTTTTCTTTAAAAAATAAAGGTTTTAGCAGACAATTAAGAAATGTGTACTTTTTGTTTTCTTGTACCTCTACGTTGGACCACATTACATGTAGATGTTAAGACTATAAACTAATAGAGAAAAACACTAATACCTTGATGGGCTCTTAGAGAAATTAATGTTAATAGAAAATGTCTTATGCCATTTCCACACACAGCCGGGCATCTCACAAAACGAAAATATTTTTCTATGATTTGGCCTGTCATCCAGACAAAAACGCAGATTTGCGGCATCGAAAACTAATCTTCTTAAAAACTCCGGCCAAAGTGAAGATTTGTGTTTTCTCCATTTTAAGCGTTTGTGTGTGGTCAGAAATAACCAGAGTTTTTGGCTCCAAAACATCACTTTCTGCAACAACAATGCTCCAGCATCATTTGTGCAACCTGTGTTTACACTCAGAAACAGCAATTATGCCCTCAGAGATGTGTTCGCATCATTGATTGTCCAAGCGGTTATTGTTTGCTTGTTTTTATAAGCTCAATTACTGTTGTATGTAGAAGTTAGAACATAGAAAGTTACTCTGAGTGGATAGGATTCGGGGAACTACTGTATGGAGCTAAAATTGGGACTTTAGTTTTGTACCTGCAACTTTTAGTGTTGTACCTGTAAGTTATTATTTCTACTTGTAACTTGTGATTTGTACTTGTAACTTACGTTTTGTAACTTGTACACATTTTAAAAATACAAGCTTTAAGTTGCAAGTTTCAAGTTACAGGTTTAAGTTTCAAGTTTCAAGTTACAGGTTTTAAGTTTCAAGTTACAGATAATTTTTTACAATATTTGGCTTGGCTAGAAGAACCAAAGAGTGGCTTGCTGACTTTGACCAACAAATCATGTTTCTCCAATTTCTATCCAGTCGTGGCGAGAGGAAGGTAGGGCTCTGCACTGCTTACAACCAAACATGATTACATTCACACTCTATCTGCAGCCACCACAGCTGCTACAAACCACACCCCCAGGTGACTCCGGCACAACTGAAGCAACATGGCTGCTGCCGGCCAGGTCTCTGAAAGCAGGAGAAAACCGTCAGGGCAGCTCTTCAGAGGGCTTCTCCCTCGGCGTCAACCCCTGGAATGATGGCAAGTTAAGGGTGTTTCCTTATATATTTAGTTGTATACTTTTGGAAGTGCTAAAACATTATAATAAAGTTATTTTAGGTTTGTTAACATATGTATTGCAAAGGCTGCAAATTCAGATAGGAGGAGGTGCTGTACTAAAATTTCAAATGTAGGTAATCCTTTACTCATAAAAATAGTTATAAGCATGTCCAGAAAGCATAACTGACTTTTGTCCACTGTGGTATAAGTTTTGGTGAGAAGTCCATCTCCTGTTTGTAGGTTAGACTTTACCGCTTTCCATTTGCGGTGGTCCTGAAGTTCTGAAATGTATTCTCCTTTCCATCGTCTCCAGAATCATCAGCGAGGCATTGTAGGTGCCTCCATTGAGCTTTGAACAGATCACAGCTTTCAAACTGACCTGGTGGGATTGATGGGGTCGCACCCTTTTGCGTGAGCAGCATGGTCGGGGTAAGGATGACTGGGTTATCTGGATCTGCAGAAACTGCTGTTAACGGACGAGCATTCACTATTGCAGTGACTTCAGCCATTAATGTCACCAGTATCTAATGAGTAAGCTTTGCATTCCTGTGTTCTAGGAGCATTGCATCAAGGATTTTACGCGTGACCCCAATCATGCGCTCCCAGGAGCCAGCCATATGCGAAGCATGTGGACGGTTGAAAAAACATTTGCAGCCAGAGTCTTCAAGAAAGCTGTTTACTTTGTTGTTGTGGCAGCCTTGTTTATCTATATGCAGCTCTTTGCAGGCACTAACAAAATTTGTCCCACAATCGGACCTAAGAAGTTTCACTGCACCTCTGATGGCATAAAAACAACGCAGGGCATTGATGAATGACGATGTGTCCATTGATTCTATAACTTCAATGTGAATAGCACGTCTGCTCATGCACGTAAATATGACTACCCATCGCTTTGCCTCCGCTTGTCCGCCACGCGTTTTCCTGACAGTGAAAGGCCAGGGCCAAACACATCAAGTCCTAAATGTATGAAAGGAGGGTCAGTGGAAAGCCTGTCCTCTGGTAACTCAGCCATAATCTGTTCCTGCTGTCTTAGTTTTTGACATGTTACGCACTTTTATCCCCTCTTCCCGGTTGTGACAGTGGCAGCAGCTGACAATGGCACACAGCTGCTCCACATCAAGCCTCAATCAAGGGAGTGCAGCATTCGCTGTCCTTGTCAGTTGGCTGCAGCTTCTTGTCGGTGTCAGGTCGGCCTCTTTTGCCTTCAGATCTGCGGTTCGGAACCAGGGGGTGTGGGTCGAAGCCCACCTGTTCCTTTCCCCCAATTAAGGCAGAGCGGCGTTGCCAGTGAACGTCTTTTGTCGGTGGCAGGCTTTCCTTGGCCGTGGCAAGTTGGTGGACTTTCTTTTCGGTTCTGGTGGCGGGATAGAGGGGTTTTGGGCCAGAGCCCACCCGGGTGACGGGTGGTTGGTAAAGTGGAACAAATGTTGTCTTTTTCCCCCTCCTCCAAGACAACCATGAACCCAGGAAGCAAGGCTCGGTGCTATCCCCTTTGCAACAACAGCTTCGCCGCATTGCCAAGCCACCTGAAAAGATCACACTTCGTTAACAATCTCTCACTCTATCTCTAAGGGAGAGCCCAGACACTCTGCGGAGGAAACTCATTTCAGCCACTTGTATCCGTGATCTCGTTCTTTCGGTCACCACCCAGAGTTCGTGACCATAGATGAGGGTAGGAACGTAGATCGACCGGTAAATCGAGAGCTTCGCCTTTCGGCTCAGCTCTCTCTTCACCACGACAGACCGGTAAAGCGCCCGCATAACTGCAGATGCCCCACCAATCCGTCTATCGATCTCCCGCTCCATGTTTCCCTCATTCGTGAACAAGACCCCCAGATACTTAAACTCCTCCACTTGGGGAAGGACCCCATCCCCGACCCAGAGAAGGCACCCCACCCTTTTCCGGCTCAAGACCATGTCCTCAGATTTGGAGGTGCTGATTCTCATCCCAGCCGCTTCACACTCGGCTGCGAACCGCTCCAGCGAAAGCTGTAGATCACGTTCCGATGAAGCCAACAGGACCATGTCATCTGCAGAAAGCAGAGACCCGATCCTGAGGCCACCAAAACGGATCCCCTCAACGCCTTGGCTGCGCCTAGAGATCCTGTCCATAAAAGTTAGGAACAGGATCGGTGACAAAGGGCAACCTTGGCGGAGTCCAACTCTCACTGGAAACAAGCCCGACTTACTGCCGACAATCCGAACCAAACTCTGGCACCGGTCGTACAGGGACCTAACAGCCCATATCAAGGGTCCCGGTACCCCATACTGCCGGCGCACCCCCCACAGGGCCCCCCGAGGGACACAGTCGAACGCCTTCTCCAAGTCCACAAAACACATGTAGACCGGTAGGGCGAACTCCCACACACCCTCCAGGACCCTGCTGAGGGTATAGAGCTGGTCCAGTGTTCCACGGCCAGGACGAAAACCGCATTGTTCCTCCTGGATCCGAGGTTCGACTATCCGTCGGACCCTCCTCTCCAGAACCCCTGAATAGACCTTACCAGGGAGGCTCAGAAGTGTGATCCCCCTGTAGTTGGAACACACCCTGTGGTCCCCCTTTTTAAACAGGGGGACCACCACCCCGGTCTGCCAATCCAAGGGAACTGCCCCCGATGTCCACGCAATATTGCAGAGCCGCGTTAACCAACACAGCCCCACAACATCCAGAGCCTTGAGGAACTCTGGTCAAATCTCATCCACCCCTGGAGCCCTGCCACTGAGGAGCGACCTCAGTGACCTCAGCACCAGAGATTGGAGAGACCGTTCCCAAGTCCCCAAACCCTGCTTCAAGATTGGAAGGCGTGCTGGTGGGATTGAGGAGGTCTTCGAAGTATTCCATCCACCGACCCAAAACGTCCGGCGTCGAGGCAGGCAGCACACCACCCCCACTGTAAACAGTGTTGGTGGCAGACCGCTTCCCCCCCGAGACGCCGGATGGTGGACCAGAATCGCTTCAAAGCCGTACGGAAGTCGTTTTCCATGGCCTCTCCAAACTCCTCCCACGCCCGAGTTTTTGCCTCAGCAACCATCCGAGCCACATCCTGCTTGGCCTGTCGGTACCTATCAGCTGCTTCGGGCGTCCCACAAGCCAAAAAGACCCGGTAGGACTCCTTCTTCAGCCTGACAGCATCCCTTACTGCAAGTGTCCACCAGTGGGTTCGGGGGTTGCCGCCGCGACAGGCAACGACCACCTTGCGGCCACAGCTTCGGTCAGCTGCCTCGGCAATGGAGGCGCGGAACATGGTCCACTCGGACTCAATGTCTCCCGCCTCCCCCGGGACGTGTTCAAAGTTCTGCCGGAGGTGTGAGTTCAAGCTCCTTCTGACAGGAGACTCTGCCAGACGTTCCCAGCAGACCCTCACAACACGTTTGGGCCTTCCAGGTCTGTCCGGCGCCCTCCCCCACCATCGGAGCCAACTCACCACCAGGTAGTGGTCAGTGGACAGCTCAGCCCCTCTCTTCACCCAAGTGTCCAAAACATGCGGCTGCAGATCAGATGAGACGACAACCAAGTCGATCATTGAGCTGCGGCCTAAGGTGTCCTGGTGCCAAGTGCACATATGGACACCTTTATGCTTGAACATGGTGTTTGTTATGGACAATCCATGACGAGCACAGAAGTCCAATAACAAGACACCACTCGGGTTCAGATCGGGGGGGCCATTCCGCCCAACCACACCCCTCCAGGTCTCACTGTCATTGCCCACGTGAGCGTTGAAGTCCCCCAGCAGAACAAGGGAGTCCCCGGGAGGAGCACTCTCCAGCACCCCCTCCAAAGACTCCAAGAAAGGGTGGGTAATCTGATCTGCTGTTTGGCGCGTAAGCACAAACAACAGTCAGGGCCCTTCCCCCCACCCGAAGCCGGAGGGAGGCTACCCTCTCGTTCACCGGGGTAAACCCCAACGTACAGGCGCCGAGATGGGGGGCAACAAGTATGCCCTCTCAGCAGGGGCAACTCCAGAGTGGAAGAGAGTCCTACCCCTCTCGATGAGACGGGTTCCAGAGCCAGAGCTGTGCGCCGAGGTGAGTCCGACGATGTCCAGTCGGAACCTCTCAACCTCGCACACCAGCTCCAGCTCCTTCCCCACCAGAGAGGTGACGTTCCACGTCCCGAGAGCCAGCTTCTGCAGCCGAGGATCGGACCGCCAAGGTCCCCGCCTTCGGCCGCCGCCCATCCTCCACAGCACCAGACCCCTATGGCCCCTCCCACAGGTGGTGAGCTCATGGGAAGGGGGGCCCATGTTACCTCTTCGGGCTGAGCCCGAGCGGGCCCCATGGGTAAAGGCGCTCGCCAACGTGCCCCACCTCCAGGCCTGGCTCCAGAGGGGGGCCCCGGTGACCCGCGTCCGGGCGAGGGAACACTGAGTCCATCTGTCTTGTTCATCATAGGGGTCTTTTGGGCTGCACTTTGTCTGATCCCTCGCCTAGAACCAAATTGCCATGGGTGACCCTACCAGGAGCAAAAGCCCCCGACAACATAGCTCCTAGGATCATTGGGACACTCAAATCCCTCCACCGCAATAAGGTGGCAGCCCACGGAGGGGGCATCACTACTGCGAAAAAATCAAGAACCATCTCCCTGCTCTGGAGCCTCAGGGAAAGCAACCCCAATCCTCCCCTTGTCTCACAGCTTGATATTGGGGTTGAACCCTGTCTTGAACAAGAGCTCTCCTCAGCTCTAGCACCACTGTCGGGTCCAGGGCGAGCACCTGCCGCGGTTGGCCTCTCTCCATGTCCGGTGTCTCTTTCAGGGGGAGCAGCAGCAGTCGGAGTGACAATCCCTTCAGCTCCGGCACCACCGTCGGGTGCAGGGCGAGCAGCGGCCGGGGTTGGCCTCTCCCCAGTGGTGGTGCTGGAGAGACTGGACCCCTCTGCGTTGGTTCCAGCAGAAGCAACAACAGCAGCAGCCGGAGTGGAACTGTCCAAGGACAGACCCACAGACCCAGGGACAAGGGGCAACGGTTCCACTAAATCCATCAGTAGGAGATTTGGAGATTTGATGTGTCGTACGGTATGGTATGGTATGGTGCTTCAGGTGACGATGCTTTTCTTGTCTGGTTGTTTTCACAGAAAAATACTTGGGAGCTTACCAGGCTTACATCAAAGGTTTCAACCCGTCACGAACGAAGTTGAAAATCTCATGCTCACAGCTTTCAAGGGTGAAGGAGTTCCTCTCCTACATGGCAGAGGGAGCCCAGCAAACATACGACTGGCTCTTCCTAGACAATGTTCAACGAATCCATGGGTAATCCTCGCTTGGCTCATGTGCAGGTCTGCTGTGAAAATGCTTGGATGTACGGTTGTTTTTATGCATGTTTTCAGATGGGCTTCACACCTGCTCGGGAATGGAAGGAAGCTGTCCACAGTCCACTACTATCTGAGTCAACTCCAAAAGTCCCTTCGGTACATGACTGACACACCGCCGGTCCAGTGCAGGCTCTTCAAAAGACAGATTTTTTCAGTGCGTTGTACCATCCAGAACTGTCTTAAGGAGATCCATGGAGGCCTTCTCAGCTGTGTCAGCCCCTGCCTGACGGGAGGCGCAGTTGGTCCCATGCCCGGGAAGAGGCCTGGTTCCCGGGTAAAAATCGCAAGTCTCAGCCCCTGCCTTACCAGAGGCTCGAAATCGCCGGTATGGTTCTATACTGCGTAGCTTGAGTTGCCCATTGGACATGGTCTCTCATGGTAGTCACCAGGAGCCCAGTCGAGAAAAACACCTCCCGCAGGATAGCAAGAGTGAGTCTTTCAGGAATGTGGCAAGGAAAAACAGTTTAAGTGCTGGGAGTCAGGCCCGGTGCCCTGGAGCCAGATCCCCCAGTCCTCTCCCTCCGGCCTGTGAGCAGCATGCCCTGGGTGGGTGAGGCTGGGAGTCAGGCCTGGGGTCCTAGAGCCAGATAACCCGGTCCTCTCCCTCCGGCCTGTGAGCAGCATGCCCTTTGTGGGGCTGGGAGTCAGGCCCGGGGTTGTGGAACCATATCCCCCGATCCTCTCCCTCCGGCCTGTGAGCAGCAGGCCCAGGGTGAGGCTGAGAGTCAGGCCTGGGGTCCTGGAGCCAGATAACCCGGTCCTCTCCCTCCGGCCTGTGAGCAGCATGCCCTTGGTGGGGCTGGGAGTCAGGCCCGGGGTTGTGGAACCATATCCCCCGATCCTCTCCCTCCGGCCTGTGAGCAGCAGGCCCTGGGTGAGGCTGAGAGTCAGGCCTGGGGTCCTGGAGCCAGGCCAGACCGTGTGTGGCGCAGGAGCAGGCTGGCTGGAGGTGTGGAACAAGGCATAGGCACGAGATGCGGAAAAAAAGTATAATTTTTGGTCCCTGCCTTACCAGAGGCACGAGATGTGTAAAAATGACTAAGTGTCAGCCCCTGCCTGAGGGGAGGGGTGGGCGGTCCCATGCTCGGGAAGAGGCCTGGTTCCCGGGTAAAAATTGCAAGTCTCAGCCCCTTGCCTTACCAGAGGCACGAGATGCGAAAAAAAGTCTAAGTGTCAGCCCCTGCCTTACCAGAGGCACGAAATCGCTGGTATGGTTCTATACTGCGTAGCATGAGTCCTCTTCCGCGGCTGGGGCAGGTGGGGGCCCTCCGGGGCCCCGTCGCCTTTGTCCCCCTAATTGCAGACCGACCGGGACGCCCGCCCGACCCGTCTTGAAACACGGACCAAGGAGTCTAACACGTATGCGAGTCAGAGGACTTGACAAAAACCCCGTGGCACAATGAAAGTGAGGGCCGGCGTGTGCCGGCTGAGGTGGGATCCTGGGCTCCCCCATGCCCCGGGCGCACCACTGGCCCATCTTGCCCGCACCGTCGGGGAGGTGGAGCATGAGCGTGTCTCATAGGACCCGAAAGATGGTTTTCACCCACTAAGAGGGAACGTGAGCTGGGTTTAGATCGTCTTGAGACAGGTTAGTTTTACCTTACTGATAATGTGTTGTTGCAATAGTAATCCTGTTCAGACATTTGGTGTATGTGCTTGGCAGAGGAGCCAATGAGGCGAAGCTACCATCTGTGGGATTATGACTGAACACCTTTAAGTCAGAATCCCACCTAAAGAGGGGGCGCTAGTGAGCCGCAATGGAGTGAGACGGACTTTTGTGAGCTCCTGCAGAATCTCAACTACAGAACATATATTATGTAACATCTACGCTCGAAAATATAAATTAAACACAGTACTGTATTACTAACACTCACTGGCAAAGTTAGTCAAGAAGAACCGGCGCAGATGGCAGCAAATCTCTGCAAATACAATTATGAAGCTCGGTCTAATACAAGGCCCCAAACCACCTCGGCTAAAAGTCCAGATGAACCCGGCATGGCCACGCGTGCAACCGAAGTGAGTACAAACATGAACACCGCAACAATCAAAGCCGACATCCTCTCTTTATTGAGAAAAGAAATATCGTCAGTTATTAGAGAAGAACTGAAGAATGTGCTGGCGAAGGATTTTGAATCGTTGAAGAAAGAGCTTATTGAAGTAAAAACCGAGATAGCTAACAACACTGCAGCTATCCGCACAGAGGTTAAGCAAGTGCAAGCTAACTTAAAAGCGGTCGAGGATGGATTATCAGCGTGGTCCGATGAAGTGGTATCGGTGCAAACTATGGTAACGGACCTAAAGAAGCAGGTCGATGTTTCAAAAGAAAAAGTGTGAGGACATGGAGGGCAGGATGAGGAGGGGAAACATTCGGATCACAGGAGTGGCTGAGGAGCCGGGGTCGAGCTCCCCCACCGCGGTCTCCAAACTCCTTAAAGAGCTGCTATACCTGGACAGAGAAGTATTAATCCAACGCTCACACCGCAGCTTGACACAGAGGAGACCCGGAGATAAGCCTCGTGTAATTATTGCGAAACTACACAACGAGGCTTATGCCCTGGATATTCTGAAGAAAGCCAGAGACCGAGGTGGGCAACTTAATTACAAGGGAAACCTGTTGCTATATTCCCGGACTATACCGCGAATGTCGCCAGAGCGGCGTTCACGCCTGCCACAAAGATGCTGCAGGGGAAACCTGGGATCCGCTATGGACTGCTATATCCGGCTAGGTTCCGTATCTCCAACAACAATGACGGGCGGGAGTTAATGGATGATGCTAAGGCGATGGACTATATAAAGAAAAACATTCTTCCAGCTGATGGACCGGAGCATTAAGCGGCAGTATCCTTTACCTTTATGCGATCTGTAATACCAGATATTTGAACTGGGGACTTCATCCGCACATTGTGTAATGAATAAGTGAGTGATTATCAACAGCCTATTCCAAAGTACATGATTATCCGCCGTTTTTGTTAATGTAATGTAAACAGTACAGTTACATTTGAAACATAAATTTTTTAGTTTAAGTTGTCTTTATTTTATTTGAGGTTCTGTGGCAGCCCGTGTGCATACCTACCTGACCGATTACAGTTTGGCTTCTGCCCAAACCAAAGCGAACTACGTTCTTCATGGACTGTTTGCAGAGCTGCATGTTTAAGATGCAGCCTGGCGCTGTGCCCCTCAGGACCAACCGGACATTTATGTCAGCCATGTTCTTGGCTATCGTTGTTCTATGTTCAACTCAGGCTGTGACGTTTCCCTTGTTCCCCGGGGATATAAAAAAAGCTAAACTTAACTTTCTCATCCACATACGCTTTCAGGTTAAGTTGAAATGTTACACATCATATGCTGCTGTCGTCGAGAAAATTCTCGGGTATTGCACATGTAGTTTCCAGTGGTATATGTACACCCACTGTGATGGCAGGATCCGCCACCCAGGAATGAAGTTACGGTTGCAACACATTTATTCTTTAGTTTACTTTATGTTACAGATATTTATATAGTTAAACAGTTTTGATGTTGTTTTACATTTATTAAGTTGGACTAGTTTGCTTGGGTGTGATACGTACACATCTAGGTGATCCTGTTTAACTATGGTTTCTTTTGTATAATAATTTTGTGTCTTTTGAGTCACCAGTAATTTTCCAAGTCTACCAGTTGCTGGGTATCAGAAGTCTGAGAACTTCTGCTTATCATCCTCAAACGGATGGCCTCACTGAACGTTTTAACCAAACTTTGAAGCAAATGTTGAGAAAATTTGTGAACGATACAGGTACAGACTGGGTCAAATGGTTGCCCTACCTGTTGTTCGCCTATAGAGAAGTACCACAAGCCTCCACCGGGTTGTCTCCTTTCGCGTTACTGTATGGACATGAAGTGCGGGGGCCCCTTTCCTTGCTGAAGGACATCTGGGAAGGTGAGCCACCCCACTCTGAATCTGGTAACGTGATCTCCTTTGTTATTCAGATGCGGGAGTGGCTGGATAGGATGCATGAGCTGGCCCAGTCCCAAATGGCCAAGGCACACAAGAGCCAGAAGGTCTGGTATGATCGGGCTGCCCGAAAGCGGTCCTTTGTTACTGGCCAAAAGGTGCTTGTCCTCCTGCCTAGCAGTAAAAGCAAACTGCTGGCCAAGTGGCAAGGGCCCTTTGTGGTCCAGCAGAGAATTGGGCAGACCACCTACCGGGTCGCCGTACCCGGACAGCCACGCTCTACCAGGATGCTGCATGTAAACCTGCTGAAGGAGTGGGAGGAGAGACCCGGAGAAGATCGACAAGTACTACTCATCAGAAAGGTTCCAGAGGATGAGGAGGTGGAAGAACAGTACTTCCCTTCAGTCCCTTGACCATCTGTCTAAAGACCAACAATATCAGGTGAAAGCCCTGCTCAACACTGAGGTGTTCCAGGAAAATCCTGGGCGAACTGATATTGTTCACCATGAGATCGTGTTAAAGGGAGGAGCGGCTGTAAGACGACAGAGTTACAGATTGCCTGAACGCCTTCTGACTAGTCTGAAGGAGGAGGTGAATCTAATGCTCTCTCTTGGTGTAATTGAACCATCTAAAAGTGAGTGGTGTAACCCAGTAGTGCTAGTGCCAAAGAAAGATGGCAGCATTAGATTCTGCAAAGATTTTAGGTACCTGAACTCTGTCTCCAAGTTCAACTCCTATCCAACACCACATGTTGACGACCTTATAGAGCGACTGGGAGGATCCAGGTACCTTACCACCTTAGATCTGTGCAAAGGGTACTGGCAGGTTCCCCTCACTCAATCATCCAGAGAGCTGACAGCGTTTCGGACTCCATGGGGTCTATTCCAGTTCACCGTTCTACCCTTTGGTCTACATGGAGCTCAAGCAACCTTCCAGCGTCTCATGAACCAGGTACTTTGTGGCATGTCGGATTTCTATGCTGCATATTTGGATGACATTGACATTTACAGTAAGACCTAGGAGGAGCACCTGGGACATTTGGAGAAGGTGCTGGACCGTCTGCAAGAGGCTGGACTGACTGTAAATTCTTCCAAATGCGTCTTTGGCAAAGCAGAAACTGAGTACCTCGGCTACGTCATTGGGAATGGGGTGATAAGACCACAAGTTGATAAAGTTTGTGCTCTTGCATCCTGCTCGTTGCCAGTAACTAAAAAGCAGCTTAGATCTTTCTTGGGCATGGCTGGATTCTATCACCGGTTTATCCCTCATTTTTCCACTAGGGCAGCACTACTCACTGACCTGACAGGAGCCCGGTGCCCGGCAAACATCCAGTGGACTGCCGAAGCAGAGTCTGCATTTCAGGACATCAAGCGGTCTCTGAGTAAGAACCCTATTTTGCACAGTCCGGATTTCCAACAACCTTTTATTCTACAGACTGATGCTTCAGAGAGAGGCTTGGGAGCAGTCTTACTACAGGGTCCGCCAGAAGAACGACACCCGGTGGCTTTTATCAGCCGCAAGCTGTTCCAGAGAGAGGTCCGTTATTCAACGGTGGAGAAAGAGGCTTTGGGGATTAAATGGGCCCTGGACTCTTTCAAGTATTACCTCCTTGGCCGTGAATTTGCTTTGGAAACCGACCACAAGGCTCTACAATGGATGGCGCGGATGAAGGACACCAATGGACGAATCACCAGGTGGTACCTGGCCATCCAACCATTCTGCTTCTCCATCAACCACATCCCGGGGAAGGACAACGTCCTGGCAGACTTCCTCTCTCGTTCTCCCAGCAAGAGTTTTGAAGGCGGGGGGGGGGGGGGGTGTGATGGCAGGATCCGCCACACAGGAATGAAGTTACGGTGGCAACACATTTATTCTTTAGTTTACTTTATGTTACAGATAATTATATAGTTAAACAGTTTTGATGTTGTTTTACATTTATTAAGTTGGACTAATTTGCTTGGGTGTGATACGTACACATCTAGGTGATCCTGTTTAACAATGGTTTCTTTTGTATAATAATTTTGTGTCTCTTGAGTCACCAGTAATTTTCCATTCCCCTGGGACACAGAGGTGATGTGGCAGAGGGAGGAGCCAGAAGCTTTACTTTGCTCAGCAAATGTACCTAATGACTAGTCATTTCTTTATTAATTTATTCAGTCAGTTTTTTGTTCATTTTGTATTGTATGTTAGTCTTGTATTCCCCTTCCTCTCGTTTGCCATGGTCTGATCAGCCAGTATAAGAACCTCCCTAGTGTTTCCTGTGTTAGGTCAGTTTTGGAATTTGTTTAAGGCCAGTTCAAAGCATGTTTGGTTAAGGTCAATTTGTTGCACAGTTCTCTAGTTTAGTTTACCTCTTTTATGGGCCCCATTTTTGTCATGTGTTCTATTTTTTCAACTGGGTGAATAACGAAAACCCTGGTTTTTCTAAATTCATTTTCCTGGCTCATTTAAGTCCTCCATGGTTTCTGACGAATTGATGTTAGTAGTCGCCTACAAATTGGTGACAGCTCGCCAACCATGACACCCACTTTATCTTTTTTTTCTCCTCTTTCCTTTTTTTCCCTTTTCCTTCTTTCATTATTATTCTCTATTAGTCTACGCGTTCTTTTCATTCAGTACATCTGACCCTAATTTTGAGTTATGGGATCTCTTAAAGTAATAAGTTACAATGCTAAAGGCCTCCATAGCCCAATTAAGAGACAGAAAATCATTAATCAGCTAAAGAGAAATAGCTGCCATATCGCTTTCTTGCAAGAAACTCACCTTTCAGACAAGGAACACGAGAAATTAAAGAAATCCTGGGCAGATAAGATATTCATCACATCCCTCCGGCCGGAAAAGAGGCGTATCTATTTTATATCAACCAAAATTCATAAAGACCCAACAGGGAGATTTGTAATGGTGAATGGATTGATTGACGGAGTGGAAGTCTGTCTTATGAATATATATGCTCCGAATGAGGATGAGCCTAGCTTCATTCGTACAATCTTTTCCATGATATTACAGCACAGCTCTGGTATTTTACTGTTAGGTGGAGATTTTAATTGCGTCATGTCCCAACGTTTGGATAGGCAACCTATGTCTGGCACTTCTACTTCTAGGATGAGCAATATGCTTAGGCATTTATCGACAGAATCTGGTCTAGTGGACATTTGGAGAAATAAACACCCTAAAGGCAAAGAGTAACTTTTTTTCACATATGCATTCTTCATACTCCAGAATAGATCTCTTTTTCACCCCCAAGGCAGAATCTTACAGAGTAGTTAACATAAAGATCCTCCCAATTACATTATCCGATCATGCCCCTCTCGTATTGTCGTGGAACATTGGCAATAGACCATCAACTAAACAATTGCGACTAAATGCATCACTCCTCAATGATAGAGAATTCATTGCATTTATAAAAACTGAACTAAAAAATTATCTTGACACTAATACCTCACCTGAAATATCACCCCTTATTCTATGGGACTGTGCAAAGGCATATATTAGAGGCCGGATAATTTCCTTTACAAGTGCTAGAAAAAGAAAAAGGGAAGAAAAACAGTGAGAGCTAGAAGATAAAATAAGGCAACTCGAACAGCAACACAAAAGCAACCCATCCTCAAGCTTATTGAATAATCTGAAAGAGGCACGCAGAGACCTAAACAGCTTAATTAGTGAAAAAATAGAGAGTAATTTAAGGTTCACCAACCAAAAATACTACGAAAATGGTAATAGGGCAAGCAAGCTACTAGCATTGAGACTTAAAAAACAACAATCATCAAACATAATACAGAAAATAAAGGAGGATAACTTGATTTTCACAAAGCCTGATGAAATATCACAGTCCTTTGCAGATTTCTACAAGACTCTGTACAAAAATACAGACACCTGCACAAATTATGAGGAATTGGCACAATTTTTAAGACATCAAATTAAAAGAGTTACCTGAATCTATAGCAAGGGAACTGGATGAGCCAATCAAGCGTCTAGAAATACATCAGATAATTTCCACACTAAAAAATAATAAAAGCCCTGGTCCAGACGGATTTATTAACAAATTCTATAAAGCTTCTATAGAGATCATATCACCCTTATTACTACATGCCTACCATCATGCATTACAATCTGGAACCATGGCCCCCTCTTGGAGGGTTGCGACTATAGTGGTGATACATAAAGATGGCAAAGATCCCACTAAACGTCAATCATACAGGCCAATCTCCTTACTGAATACTGACCTACGAATCCTAACAGCTATTTTGGCAAAACGTGTCAACAAAATTATCACAGAAATTATCCATTCTGATCAGACGGGGTTCATAAAGGGAAGATACTATGGGGACAATATCAGAAGGTTACTAAATCTAATGACACACCCAAAAGTTAAAGAAGAGGAGACCATGATATTATCCTTAGATGCCATGAATGCATTTGATCGAGTATCCTGGCAATATCTTATTCAAACTCTGAAACAATTCCAATTCGGCCCAAACTTCATCAAATGGATATAAACCTTATATTCGGACCCGCAATCTGCAGTCAAGGTGAACGGATTTCTTTCAGATCGTTTCACTCTGGAACGTGGAGGTAGACAAGGTTGCTCAATATCTCCTTTGTTATTTGACATCAGTATAGAACCATTAGCCCAGCTGATTGGGGATAATGATAATATAACGGGTATTACGATAAACGGTGAACAGCATAAAATCTCAATGTATGCTGATGACGTATTGCTGTATCTTACAAAACCTGCAATAACAATACCATATTTAAAGGATACCATTTCCAATTATGGATACTTCTCAGGCTACAAATTAAATAATGGCCATGGATATAGGTGGCAACATCTCAGATACAACTAAATGCCAGAGCGGATTTAAATGGCCAGCAGATGGCATTAAATACTTAGGTATTCATATACCACCTTCTTTACAAAGACTTTACGATTTAAATTACAAAACTCTAATTCATAACATTAGCAAAGACCTAGACCGATAGTCAGTATTTCCCCTGTCTATGCTGGGCCGTATTGAGAGTGTCCGTATGAATGTCTTACCTAAATTACTATATTTGTTCCAAATGTTACCTACTCACGTCCCCAAAACTACATTCGACAAATTGGACAAACTAATTTCAATATTCATCTGGCAGAGAAAGTGACCAAGAATTAGACTAAAAGCATTACAGTTATCTAAAGCAAAGGGTGGGCTCAAACTACCTAATCTGAGATACTACTTCTGGGCGGCGCAATTAAAGCCACTAATTATATGGATTCAAGACCTATCATATACACGCTGGCTTAATATCGAAAAGAGCTTATGTGAAATACCTCTACAGGCATTACCCTTCTCAGAAGTACATCCAAGTAAAATAAAAATGGGTAATTGGACCTCAATCACATTAAGAGTATGGAAGACAATAAAATCTACATTTGGGCTGCCTAAAACAATCTCAGCACTTTCAAATATTGGGCATATGAACGATTTTGTGCCCTCTAAATTGGATACAGGCTTTAGGAATTGGTCAAAGTATGGACTCACCAATCTACATCAACTTTACGATGCTGCCAATTTTAAATCTTTTGCACAGCTTTAGGAGCAATTCAAGCTACCGAGCACAAATCTCTTCAGATATTTACAGTTAAGGGATTTCTTATTAAAACACAAAGATGGGGCCAAAGTTGCTAAACCAACGCTAATTGAAGAGTTATTGATCAAAGTAAAAACCAAAAAATGGGATAAGAAATTAATAAGTAATTGTTACCAAATATTCCTGAATATGAACTTGAATGATACTGCATGGGTTAAGGAGAAATGGGAAATTGAAATGAATTCCAACATATCACATGATATGTGGGAGGAAATTTGTACTGAAGTACATCAGGTAACTAATTCAAATATATGGAGAATTCAAAACGAAAGTAGTCATGAGGTTCTTTCAGACACCTGAAATTACAGCTAAATTTAGCACTACACACTCAAATAAATGCTGGAGAAACTGTGGCCAACACATTGGTAATCAGACCCACATTCTCTGGCTATGCCCAAAACTGCAGGCATTCTGGAAGGAAGTGTTTATAACGCTTAATAAAATAGTTGGTGGAAATATAATAATGGATCCAATGGTGGCCTTACTAGGTTTAATCCCAAGAGGTGTTGAAGGAAGAGCCAAAATATATCTCTTTCAGATTCTATTAGCAAAAGCAATTAAATGCATTACAGTGAGGTGGCTGAAGCCTGACCCTCCAACTCGAAATATGTGGATTGGAAAAATAAAGGAAATATATCAAATGGAACAAATAGCATATTCTCTGAGACTTCAAAACACATATTCATTAAAAGATGGAGCCCTGCCATGGGTATACTGATATAATCCTATTTATTTTATTTTATTTTGCTTTATCCTACCTTATTTTTCATTTTACTTTATTATAGTTTCTGTCTCTTCGTTATACCATAACTGCTACCCTGTGTATAAAACAGCAGATATGATGAATATGTTCCTGTATATGATTCTGGACCAAACTTGAATAAAAATCAAGTAAAAAAAAAAAGAATCCCACCTAGACGTAATGATAACGTAGTGCAGCTCCCTCATTGCGATCTATTGATAGTAAGCCTTCGATCCAAGTTTTTGTCGGCCGACCTCCAGGGCCTCCCTCCCTCCCTGGTGCAGCCGTGCCTCACTAGAGGCACGAGACCGGGAAGGGAAAAAATTTCAAAGTGTTGAGCTCCAGCACGACAGGGGTGCTGGGTCTTGGCACTATGAGCCCAAATGGAGGCCCACGGGCCCGTATGGGAGCAACGGAGTGGCTCCTGTCCACCGGTGGAGCCGTGCCTTACCGGAGGCACGAGACTCTCTGTGCCTTACCAGAGGCACAAGAAAGTTGGTGGTGCGTGTGGCTCTGTTTAGTCCGCGGAGGGGTGCTTAAGTATAGGTACCCCGGTCCGCATGGTGGTCGTGGTTGTGGAGGTGGTTGGTCCAGAAGCTCTGCACTATGAGGCCGAGTGGAGGCACTCAGGCCCGGATGGGAGCCCCAGACCGGCTCCCATCCACTGGTGGAACGCTTGGGACCGGTAAAGGAAAATGTTCAAAGTGTTGAGCTCCAGCACGACTGGGGTGCTGGGTCTCGAGAGCCCATGTGGAAGCACCCCGGTTATCTGGAGCCAGTCTACCCCTCGTCTCCCTCCGGCCTGTGAGCAGCGGGCCCTGGGTTAGGCTGGGAGTCTGGGCCGGTTATCTGGAGCCCGTCTACCCCTCCTCTCACTCCGGCCTGTGAGCAGCAGGCCCTGGGTTAGGCTGGGAGTCTGGGCCGGTTATCTGGACCCAGTCTACCCCTCCTCTCCATCCGCCTGTGAGCAGCAGGCCCTGGGTTAGGCTGGGAGTCTGGGCCGGTTATCTGGAGGCAGTCAACCCCTCCTCTCCCTCCGGCCTGTGAGCAGCAGGCCCTGGGTTAGGCTGGGAGTCTGGGCCGGTTATCTGGAGCCAGTCTACCCCTCCTCTCGCTCCGGCCTGTGAGCAGCAGACCCTGGGTTAGGCTGGGAGTCTGGGCCGGTTATCTGGAGCCAGGCCAGACTGTGTGTGGCTCAGCAGCAGGCTGGCTGGAGGCGTGGAGTAAGGCAGAGGTATGGGATGCAGAAAAATTACTGTCAGACCCTTGCCTTACCAGAGGCACGAGATGCGGAAAAATGACTAGGTGTTAGACCCTGCCTTACCAGAAGCACGAGATCGCCGGTATGGATCTATACTGCGTAGCATTGGTTGCCCATTGGACATGGTCTCTCCAGCAGGTTTGCAATATTCTTCTTCACACAATGTCTTAACAAAGGAGCGAAAAGATCGATATGGTCATGGTTGTGGAGGCTGTTTGTCCAGCAGCCCTGGAGCTATGCTGCTAATGGCAGGCCTCGGTTGGGCTGTCAATGGCAGGACTCGGTCGGGCTGTCAATGACAGGCCTCGGTCGGGCTGTCAATGGCAGGACTCGGTCCCGCACAGGACCGTAACACACTGTCACTGCGGTGAATTGTGTGAAAATGTCTGCAAACTCCATTGAAGGTGTGTGCCAATGACAGGACTTTGGGTTAGGCAAGAGTATCAGGTACAGGTAAAAAGGTTACTTGAAATAGTTGTTATTATAATAGTGTGGCATGCTCAAATCTGAATGTGCAACTGAGATAAATTGAAGATAAATTGAAAAAGAGATGTTTTACAGTTGTACAAGTTTTAAGATTGTGCATTTAGAATAATTGTATTATTTGCTTCAAGGAGGTAACAGAGAATAAACTGTAAGAAACAGGGGAGCAAATAACAGCAACAGAGATATTAATTAGGTAAATAAGCATCAATTAGATTATGGAAAAGCAGGGTCTGAAGAAGCCGTCTAATTCAATTCAAAATACTTTATTGATCCCAGAGGGAAATTAAGTGTTGTTGTAGCTAATGCAAGTAGGACTAAATTCTTAAATACATTAGGTAACTATGTGGTGAAATTATTATTTAGATTTTGCAAGGCAAGGCAAGGCAATTTTATTTGTATGAGCACACTTTCAACAACAAGGTAATTCAAATATAAGAACCTAATTGCGAACCTAAATGATTGGGATATGGTCATCTGGGGGTTGAAGCTGCCTCAGCAGCGACAGCAGCAGGATACACAGGTTCTGAGGTTCTGTCTTATGCATGACCTTTAACCACTATGTTTCTTTTCTGGACACTGGAGAAGCAGTTGAAGTTATTGTTTCCTTGTTTCTTGAATTTTTTAAAGGCATGCGCAAGACGATGCCTTAAAAAAGGGGGAAATTGGATTTGATAGTAATTGGAATACATTTTTCAGGGATTATGTAGAGAATTGTTTCTTACAGGTTTAATTGGGTTTCTTGTGATTCATAACTCTGTCATAAATTAATGGGTTTTTTTTTTACTACTTGGATTTGACGTCTGACTTCATATTCCATTTCGGTTCGGGTTCAGACTCGTAGTACATATCCTGTCTGGGCACTTTACAAAGTTTTCATTTGATCTGAAAACCTTCTTTACTTCTTGCTGGGAGTAGTTGATTGTTGGATTTTTTTTCTCTAACAAGTTGGAAACGTTCGTCTTTTTCTTGGCATGGATTTAGTACAGAGTGATTTGGAGTCATTTACCTTAATTGTAATCTAGCTTCAGTTGATGAAGTTCGGCTCCTTTACCAGGTTGTGAGTTGTTTAGAATTGCTTTTGCACACAGTTTCGTCAGGTTGATCTGAAACCATATTCCAAGTGTGTTGGTTCTACTTAATCACTTGTCAAAATCATCCTATTAATCTTTTGTGAATTGGCACACCTGTGTTTGAACATCAATGCTCTAATACTTAATTAGCTCAGCTCCCAAGGGTCACATAGGGAGGTTCTCAGTGGAGGACCTTCTGATCTTCTTTTTCTTTTTTGATCAACCTACCAACCTTTTAGGGAGATTTGTGATACCACTTTAGAATTTTCCCTTTATATTTATGGCATTAATTAAGTTAATAAAAGCAGGGAATTGTGGTGGAAAATTGTTATGCAATTAGGAATTAAGCGTATATTCTCTGTTTAGTGAATGCATCTAGGGTAAAATGACAAGGTTATTGCTCCAACTTAATGTTTATGATAAAGATGTCTCAAGTTACCAAAGAGACAGACACCGGGGCAGTACGATAACAGTCTGGCCTTCGGATGTGCTGCTTTATGCGTTGCTATCAGACTCGCATGAACCAGTTACTCCAGAGGCGGGGCGTGAAGGTTGGAGAAGACGTCTACAGAGATTAACAGTGATTGCTGATCTATTTAAGCGCTTAGTTAGAAAGGTTGGATAGGGTGATGCACGAATAACTCTGTCCCCTCCATGCTCTGGCCAGACATGTTTGTATTAAATACTTAAACGCCTTCTGGGACTCAAGTCTTCTTTATTATGGAAACCCTGAGATATAATTTTTACCATAACACTGCTGTTCTAGCTTGTTGAATGCTCTTTTTGTACAGCAGTACACTGTTTTTCCAGGTTAAATAGGAATCATCTAGGTGTGTAGAGTGCCATTTTCTCTCCAATTTCCTAGTATTCTGCTTTAAAGTACGCAACTCTGCATTAAACCAAGGAGTCAGCCTCCTATGGCTAGTCACTTTCTTTTTTAAGGTGGCTACACTATCTAATGGCAAACGGATGAGGAAGTAACAGTATGAACCAGATGATGAATTTCTGAGGGGTTAGAGATGGAATTGCTCACCTCTACTGTGTTACTCTGAGACACTGAGGTAAGTAAGAATGGAAAAGATTCTTTAAAACCTGTTGCCGTATTGTCTGATAAAGTTCTACAATAATTACATTTTCTTTCAGATTTAAGATGGTCAGGTAAGTAAATTCAAAAGTTCAAAATCAAAAATTGGTCAGACAGAACCGTATTATGTGGGTGGACTGTTATTTTTTCACACTCAATACCGTATGTCAGTACAAGGTCCAAAGTGTGTTTACCCGAGTGGGTGGGACATGTACTTTTTGAGTGAAGCAAATTGAGTCTAAGATAGCATTAAAGGCTGCATTAAGCTTTAACTTTCAGTGTCCACATGAATATTGAAATCCCCCACTATAATGACCTTATCGGTATATAATACTTAATCAGATAAAAAAATTTGAGATCTGATCAAAGAATTGAGAGTAAAGGGCCTGGTGGACGATTCAAAACCACAAACAAAAATGGTCTTAATGTTTTGCAACTTGGATAAGGAAAAATAAGGGTTAGATGTTCAAGTCCTAGTTCCAGTCCTGGGGTTGCCTCCTTCATGCTTGGGGAGTGAGCAGGGTCTTCTTTTCACCTGATGGGGCGGGGTTTCCCCGGCCGGACGTAGCGCGTGGAAGGATCACGTTATTCCAGCCAGGAGGAGGCAGTATATAGCCCAGGATTGGTGCATGTTTTTGTGGGAGTAGCTCACATTAGCTGCTCAAGGGAACACGGGGAGAATATGCAAACTCCACACAGAAAGGCCCTTTCGCCAACCCCACCCAGGGTGTGGGTGCCGATGATGGGGGGAGTGGACAAACACACCCTCAGCACCCACAGCGTCCCGGCGGCATAGACAGTCCTCCACACTTACCACGAAGACAGTGTTTTTCTCTGATGCCAGGATGGGTGAGGCAGCCTCCACAGGAATGTGGGAAGCCCATACAACAGTGGATAGAGTGATTTCTGGTATTCAACATGCAATTCAAGGTTGGGGTAATTTAGAGTAAAGATCTCACAGCTAGGTATTCAGTTTGTGGGGGAGGTCGGGGTAATAGGAAAAACAGTGGGATTAGATGCAGAGAACGTCTCAGTGCCACGTAGCAAACACCTCCCAACACTAGAATCAGGACTGTATAACAACATCACTCCAGACCAAACACTATAACCCCGGTGAAATCATTGATAACTTACCTATCCATTAGCAGCACGGCTAACTCGCCGTCCATAGTACATGACGTTCATTCCAAAAGAACTCTCCAAAGCTGGCCCAATATTTTCTCTGGTCATTGCTCTCTCTCTCTATCATGTTCTCTTTTTCTTTTTCTAGCTTCTTCTGATATGGGATTTCTCGGTCTCTTTGGTGGATCAGCCATCTCTAAAGTCTCTAAACAGCGAGGCCATATGACTCTGCCGTAAAGCAGAACTCAGTCAGTGCGTCCGGCGGTTGTTGGTTAGTAAAACTATGGTCAAGACATGTAGCTAATGTTCCAGCTATTTTGGGACTCACTCTGGTCAGTTCATGTATCATCTGTGTCAAACCACAAACAATTGACAGGATTATTAACTGTGATTTCAGTGGGCAGTTTATGTTCCAATCTATGTTCAAGTCTCCTAACAAATAAAGTTCACAGTTTGCTGTTGTGACATTATGCATCATCTGACCAACATTAACTAAATTATCGTTACATGAGTTTGATGGTCTGTAGCAGCACCCATTGAGTATATGCTTGAGATATTTAACATGCACCTCTACACAAATTGATTCAATGGTGTTTATGATTAGGTCATGCCTTACTTTAACTGGTAGGTGAATTTGAACATAGATTGCCACTCCTCCATATGCATTTATGTCATAACAACATATATTACGTCACCCGTAGGTTTCTGAAGAGCTGAATTTAAGTCTAGTGGGTGGTTCCCACCACCGCCATCTTGGCTGCATTACGCGTCTCTTCACTCCTGGAAATGACAAAAAATGGGGAAAGAGATGGAGATGAAAGTGAGGCTTTGAGGGTGGGGGCGGATAATTGACACCCATCAAACTCTGAGCAGATGTAGCTACGAGCTAACCCAGAGGTAACCGAAGCTAACGGAGGGTGGCGGGTGCTTTTAGCCAGAAAACCGCGGTTAAGCGACTCTTTTACCCCTCTGCCTTAACGGCAGATTCAATAATTTTGTCAAATAAAATCATAAAGCCTTGTTTGTCCATAACCTTTACTTGAACTATTTGAATTTTAATTAAAACAAGTTTTAATAATTAATATACAAAGTAAAGAAAAAATGTGATTATTTAAACCCATTTTTCACAAGCAGTATTATCTTAAATGCACAGCAGAAATATAATTTTGATTACCGAAAAATGGAGCAGAGACTCCTGGGATGGTCTGCTTGTGCAATCAATACCACAGCAAGCCATTTTTGGCAAATAAGTGCGCGATTAACATCTCAACACAAATAAACATTACGGATGAAACTGATGGTGAAGTTCAGAGAAACGAAATGGTAGCAGACCTTTAACATGAGGCCTAGGCTGCAGTCTTCCCTAGAGCAAGCAGAGGGGGTGGGCAAGCCGCTAGCCACCAGCGCTAGCGCTGACAGCACATCTGGGACCTATCAATCAAAAGCATTACAAATGTCAAGCTCAAATTACATCTAACCGGATGGGTTTAAAATAAATCCAACCCCCTCAGAGTAGTCATGACGGTAAACTTGACCTATTAAACCAAAAAGGTTTTTGTACCAGGCTGTAAACATGTTTATTTCTGCTGTGAAGTTAGCATTTTTAACATCATGGGAGTCAATGGGAACTTGCTCCTTACTGGAGCCACTCCCAAGTGGATGAGGGGGGAACTGCAATTTTTGTCAATTGGTGGTGTTGTGTCACAGATAGGTAGGTTTTGGCTGTAAATAATTATGAATAATTGCTTAGGGCAATTATTAATCAGATTAATAATTTAATATAAAAATTACCACGTTTAGGGGCACCACCTGGATTCCAGGATTATCAATAGCCAAATTGTTCAGTCTCAGTTTATGTTTATGATTACCTGCCTGATAAGGCTGAGGTAATTAAACAATATATATGAAGGAATAAGTTATTGGCGTACCTGAACAGCAAGTTACTACACATGTAGGTGAAGTGACTACAACGGTTTTCCAAAATACAAGTTTATTGCAAAAAGAATTCACTTTCAGTTAACATACTTTAATCAACAAACTCACCAAACTAGCAACACACAACTTAACCACTAAGAAAAGAATAACGATAAGAAAACTAACACTCAGAAGTAAAACAGTAAAAATGTAAAAAGGCACAGAAAAAGAAACAACAAACAAATTGATAATGATGTCACAGTTCAGTATGAATGTGTTTGCTCAAAGACCAAGGCTTGTATTGAACAGTGTTGGGAATGAAGCCAAGTTAGTTTTAACTAATTGTGATTAGTATAAGACTAATCAGCAGATTCTGGTTTGTTTTCAAACCACCAATTCACAATACAAAGCAGAAGTGAAGAAAAACATTGTTTGGAAGAAGCAATGTTTCATTAAACCATTCACTAAATTAGAAATCAATAACCTTTAGATAATTGATTCTATTTAATGGATCGGTCACCGCAGTGATTGATCTAAATTAATATTTAGACTTTATGTTGACGGCAGTACCAATTATGTCGATCTAATTTTGTATTTTGACTTACCAAGAAGGCGGTCTCAAAAATGACTTAAAGATTAGTTTTAGTGTTTAAACTATCCGTTTTAAAGTCGATCTCTATTTTGAGTAGCATTAATGGCAGTCTTTATTGTTCATGAATAAAAAGCCGTCAATGGTGAGTCCACGTGGTTCTCTATAGAATGTAGTTTACAGCTAACTCACTTAAAGTTGCTCTGGATCATTTATTAAACATCAAACAAAGGAAAAACTGTCGGATTGAGTAACTCAGGTTGCAGGATATAAAGCGACTTTCCATCGTAAACCTCGAAAAACACTGTTTAAACCTCCAGGCCGACCGGCCTGTTTGTACCCAAGCAATAAATGAAATCATAAACAAAGTAACAAATCACAGTGAAAATAAACAACTCTTAAATCTTGTTTAAACTAACCTAATCTCGCCTCTGCCCAGACAGACCTTATTGAACGGTTGATGTTCTCCAGGTTGCTCCGTGGATGATGGGCGAAGCCAAAACAACGATAGCCCGCAGGCTAGCCACAGCTGCGGTCCGTTAGCAGTGGGAGGATTATAGCTGTTGAATCGCAGGTAGCATTAGCTTGGACGGTGTGTCGTCCTCTTCGGCTTGCTAAACAGCGATCAGCTGCACCTCATTTCACTGACACAGTACCTTCTCTGCAGGTTCAAGATAGCATTGTCCCAGGCTTTGTCGCGGTGGGGTAACGCTCCAGTCTCGACGCGGTTCTGTGGCATTCGGTAGCTTGTTAGCGGTTTCGCTTCATACGGCAGCATCTGTTCAGAAAGCAGGGCTCAGGGCGGAACATTGGGGTTTATCTCAAAACAATGGGTTTGATTCACCTGATTGTTCAGCATTATTTTCATCCTCGGAGTGAGTTCCTCTCAGAACTCGCGTCTTTTCCCTCGCCAGCGAAGGAAGGATTGGATCTCTCCTGGCGCTGTTTGGCTGAACGCCAGAACTGGAGAGGGCGTGGAGGTCTCCGGCGGTGTCTTATATAACCTCGGGTCCCCTTCTTCTCCTGTCGGAGCTCGAATGTGGGTTAGCGCCACCCAATGGCTGTGTGTCCGCAACAGTGACAAATCGGCCTTTAAAACGGCCCCAGATGGGACTGTCTCGTCACAGTGAAACAGCCACTGATTCAGCGGTGAGGTGTTTATCTTGAACTTTATATATTTTTTTGTTATAAATTGTATTTTAAAGGCATGCTTAAACATTACCATAGCGACCAGAGAGCACTTGGGGAGCAGAGTTGATTGGTGTAATGATAAGGGGATGCTGCTAATAAAGTTTCGTGCACACATTTGATTTACATTCATAATTCCATTCAAAAATAACCCAGATTTTTATGCCTGTTTCTTTTTATTTTGTCGCAATAATCTGCTGGAATATTGTCTTATATTAAAACCGGTCCGTGGCAAAAAAAGGTTGGGGACCCTGCTCTACACTGTCCACTTTATATCTGGGGTTTGGGTGGCTTCGTGGTGCAATTGTCATCCCACTGTTTCTTTCTTCTCTATTCGGCTACTGACTTTTGATGTCTCTTTAGGGCATGTTCAAACACAGGTGTCTGCCAAACTTGGTGTTGAGGCTTAATCTGATAGACCAGTGTTTCTCAAACTTTTTACAGTGTGTATGTTGCAGCTTTGAGGCAGAGATGACCACCCGGGTAGTCTTTCTTCCAAGTACTTCATTTTCAAGCCAAAACAGGAAAAACATGACATCCAAAACAGCTCGTCACATTCAATGCACCTCATGCTGCGGTAGAACTAACTCAAGTCTCCTTCAGGGAACCTATGTCAAAAACAGTTTTCCCATACACAACCGGGACGTTCAATGTAACCTTGTTAATATGGATACCATGAGAAACAAACTGTTTAAATGAAATATTCACCCAACATTAAAAAGTGTGGGATACCTTTGAACCAAATTAATGATAACAATATATAAAAAAAAATACAAAAGCGCAGTTTATGTAAGTGATCTGGCTCCAATCACATCTGTATCTCTCACACTCTCCCCCACTTAAGAAATGTCGTCCCGACATAAATGTACCTTACAATTCACAACACCCATGACGAAAATAGAATGGGATGGACTATGTGACAGGTGACATCACACCCCTTTTTTTTTGTTACACAAACTACCGTGCACTGTAGTTGTGTATCATCCTGATAGAATCAGTATAACATATTTAATCCAACATTTTAATCTATAAAATAACCAGACTATGTCTCCGCCTTCATGGGTATTTTTGTTTTTCAGCATCACATTTGCAAAATAAACATTGTCCCATTACTCGTACAGATATTCAGCCTGCAATCCATACGTGTCACAATATCTCAATCAAAAATAGGCACATTTGATACAATCTGAAATAGGGGTACAAAGTGTAACCGTTGCATTTTTTTTATTTTATTTTATTTTTTTACCACGGTCTCCAGTAAGCCTGAACATCTACACATTTGGTGGCTACTGTTCTTTCTGCGAAACTTGGTTGTCCCAACGTATCATAGATCAATGTCTGTGGTCTCCTCCTTTCTCTCTTTGGATGTGGACTGGGCTGTTCTGTTTCTACAGCTTGCTCAATATCAGAACCACCCTCCATCTCATCTGCATCCACCATGCTGACATCCTGTGGCTCGATATTGTCCATATTTCCCTCTTCCATCTGTATGGGATCCCCCTGACCATCTCCTGACATTTGAGGAAGCTCATCTCTCTCTGCAACACCTCTGTTCGTTTGTGGCACAAACTCTACAGCTGAGGGGTCCAGTGTAGGTGAACTGTGAGACCCAAGATGAGGCAGCGTAAAAACTGCATTGGAAAACTCATCTGAGTCATCCTCCTCACTTCCCATTTGTTGTGTGTGTGTCATGCGTGTTTGTCTTTGTTTGTTAGGGTGCTTTTTCTTTGTTTTCGTACAAGTTACAGTCATATCTTCATCTGATGTGAGCGGAAGGAAATCACAGGCCAGCAACATATTCCTGTGCAAAATCCTTGTCCTGCCTTTGCCATTTTCTGGTTCTAACTTGAAAACTGGACTGTTCTCCCCTTTTTGGTTTTTAATTACATAAATGTTATCTTCCCAATAGGAGCAAATTTTGCCTGGCCTTCTCAGCCACATTTCTGATCAGTACACGACTACCTATTTGAAGTGATGGACCATACACCCTCTTGTTATACTGTATTTTACCTCGGTCAGCTGACTTAGCTGGATTTTTGGAGGTGATACTGTAAGCCTCAACCATTCTTTTTCTCCATCTGTCAACATAGTCCTGGTAGGAACCTGACTGTGCTCCTGCTCAATACCAAAGAGCAGATCCACCGGTAACCGTGGCGACCTGCCAAACATGAGGAGAAAAGGAGAGTAGCCAGCAGCCTCATTAACAGTACAATTGTAGGCGTGCACAACTTTATGGAGGTGGCTTTTCCAGTCCGTTTTCTGCGGGTCCATTTCCTTGCGGGTGATAAGGGGTGGTGTGTGACCCCTTGACACCAGAGAGTTCTTTTAAATGGTGTAACAGTCGGTTTTCAAACTCCCGCCCTAAATCATGGTGCAGTTTTTCTGGAAAACCAAACCGGAGACAGAAGTCATTAAATAGTCTTTCTGCGACAGTCCTAGCTGATTTATTTGTAGTGGCGTAGGCTTGAGCAAAGCGAGTGTAGTGGTTCATAACTACCAGCATATACTCACAACCGCCCTTGCATTGCTCTAAGTGCAAAAAGTCAATGGAGACTAACTGAAGTGGGTGAGTGGTCTCTATACTCAACATAGGCGCACATGCCTGCCTGTGTGGTTTTCTCTTCTTTAGACACTCACAAACATTAGTAACAGTGTTCAATGTCCCTTTTCATCTTAGGCCAAAAGAAACGATCTCTGATAAGATTTTTTGTCCTTTCCGAGCCCAAATGACCCATCTGTTTGTGCAGTTCATTGAGCACTAGGGGGTGGTACACTGAGGGGAGAACTAGCTGTTCCTTGTATTGAGTTTTTCTGAACATAGTCCCATCATCCCTAATTTTTAATTTGCTCCACTCCCTAGCCAATGCTTTGAACTCAGGACTCTCAGATTTGAGGTTGTGTGCAACAGGTCTTTTGTTTTGCAACATACACTGATACATTTTACCTATTACAGGATCTTTCCTCAGTGCTGCACAGATTTCCTCTCTTGATATTGGCTGAATCGTCTCCAACAGTCCCTCTGCTCCTGTTTGATGCTGAAGGGCATGAAAGGAGACAGCATTAAACATTAGAGCTTCTGTTTGCTGCACTAGGATGCCCTGCTGTGTGGCTGCTACGGCATCCCGGCTAACAGTTTGTGTGCAGCAGTTCATGTAGTCCTCAAAATCAAGGGGCATCCTAGATAACCCATCGGCATCTGCATTTGTTTTTCCTGGTCTGTATTTTATTGTAAAGTTGAAATTTACTAATTCAGCGACCCAACGCTGAACTGACGCATTCAGCTTTGCTGTTGTCAACACATAAGTGAGCGGATCATTATCTGTGTAGACCACAAAAGATGGTGCATGAAACAAATAATCTCTGAAACGCTCGCAGACAGCCCATTTGAGCGCTAAAAATTCTAGTTTACCAGCATGCATATGGTAGTTTTTCTCTGGTGGGGTTAATGTTCTAGAGCCATACGCTATCACCCTTAACTTGCCATTGCTGTGCTGATAAAGCACCGCTCCTAAGCCTGCTTGAGAAGCGTCGGTATGAAGCACAAATGGTTGATTTAGGTCAGGGTACCCTAAAATTGGAGGATTAGACAGCTTATCAACTAGGTAAGACAACACCTGATGGTGAGAAGCTGTCCATTTCACCAGGGCTGATGATGGCAACTGTCCCTTATTCTGTTTGTTTTTTCCCTTTCTTGTCATGTCTTTGAGTCTTGTGAAATATTTTGAGTATTCGTAGGGGCTGTTAGCAGTTCATACAAGGGTTTTGCGATGCATGAAAAGTCTTGTATGTAAATTCTATAATACGATAGGAAGCCCAAAATCTGTCCCACCTCCCCCACTGTACTAGGTTGTTTCTCTTTCAGTGACAGCACGGGGGCGACCTCTGCTGGATCCATACTTTGACCCTCCTTGGACACTATTCTACCCAAAAATCTGACCTCATGCCTAAAAATTCACACTTCTTAGCAGTAAGTTTAACCCCATGTTTCTGATACCTTTGCAACACTGCTCTTACATGCTCGACATGGTCCTCAAAGGATATACTGTGAACCAGATTGTCATCAAGGTATGGTAGGCAAATATCATCGCGCAAACCCCAAAGACACTCCTCCATGCTCCTCTGAAACTCAGTTGGAGCAGAACTGAGTCCAAATGGGATTCTAACCCACTGATATAAACCCCAGGGAGTAATGAATGCTGTGAGCGGCTGACTGTCCTCATCTAAGAACCCTTGATGGCAAGCCTTTCCCTGGTCTAAGACTGTAAACCAGGAGCTATCTGTGAGGCTGTCCAACATATCTTGTATCCTGGGAATAGGATGTTTGT
Organism: Valencia hispanica; assembly: GCA_963556495.2. Taxonomy (NCBI): domain Eukaryota; kingdom Metazoa; phylum Chordata; class Actinopteri; order Cyprinodontiformes; family Valenciidae; genus Valencia; species Valencia hispanica. The sequence goes on along the minus strand of OY747707.1, from coordinate 10,900,033 downwards.
CAGGCACCGATTTGCGATTAAGTTCTCTGTAGTCCACACAAAGTCTGAGGTCACCTGACTTTTTCCTCACACAGACAATTGGTGATGAATAAGGTGACTTGGACTTTGTGACCCACCCTCTGTTCAGCAAGTCCTGCAAGTAAGCTTTTACTTCCTGGTGTAGTGGTTTAGGCACGCTAATATACGTTTTTGCACTGGTGTTAGGTCGTTGAGTGTAATGTGCATGCGAAGGCTAGGGATGCAGCCCACATCATTTTCATCTTTGGCAAACGGCTTACATTCCTCCCTGAGTATTCAATTCAATTCAATTCAATTCAAAAATACTTTATTGATCCCAAAGGGACATTAAGTATTGGTATAGCTCATATAATTAATTCTTTAAGGAGTTGTTGTAGATAATGATGGCTGTGGGCAGGAAGGATTTCCTGTAGCGGTCTGTATTGCAGCGAAACTGAAGAAGCCTCCGACTGAAGACGCTCTGTTGTTGTATGACTGTCTCATGAAGAGGATGATCAGGGTTGTCCATAATTTTTTTGATTTTAAGAAGAATCCTTCTTTGTATCATCATCTCCAGATTTTCCACAGTTGTCCCAAGAACAGAACCAGCCTTCTTTATCAGGTTGTTTAGCCTTTTTAAATCCCTGGCTCTGATGCTGGTACCCCAACAGATGATGGCTGAAGAGATTACACTCTCCACAACAGACTTGTAGAAGATCTGCAGCTTCTTGCTGCAAATCTTGAAGGACCTCAGCTTCCTCAAGAAGTACAGTCTGCTCTGTCCCTTCTTGTAGACGGCTTCACTGTTGCGCCTCCAGTCCAGTCTGTTGTCAAGGTGAACTACGAGGTATTTATATTCCTCAACCACCTCCACTTCTTCTCCCATGATGGAAACAGTGTTTGACTTATCCCTGTTTCTTCTGAAATCTACAATCATCTCCTTTGTTTTGTTCACATTCAAGGTGAGACGATTGTTTCCACACCATGTCACAAAGCGGTCCACCAGCTCTCTGTATTCAGCTTCTTGTCCATCTGATACACCCGACAATTGCAGAGTCATCTGAGTATTTCTGCAGATGACAGGTCTCTGATTTGTACTGGAAGTCTGAGGTGTACAGAGTAAAAAGGAATGGTGAGAGTACGGTCCCCTGTGGTGCTCCTGTGCTGCTGACCACCTGGTTTGACACACAATTCTTCAGTCTCACAAATTGTGGTCTGTTGGTCAGGTAGTCATTGATCCAGGCGATTCTTCTCACTAATGACTGTTGCTCACTAGTTAAGTGGTCCAACACTACAGGAGGGTCCCAAACCCCACTTGTGTCACCAGTGGAGGCTGATGAGACCTCAACATCTGCATCATCTACAGTTTTGTTTGTTCGCTGCGTCTCAACAGATTTTAGAGCAGCTGGGTATATTGTCTTTACAACTTCAATGTGCCCCAGAACAACACGTGTACTTACAATAATACTATGACCTGTGGTATTTGTGACAGACACAGGGACAGTGGCTGAGTATCCCCTTTTTACTCGAAACAGCACTTCTTCCAAATGAAGCCCTTCAGGCAGACTGGGGTTCAAACTAGGACAAAACAACATTACAGTGTCCTCTTCAACCTGTATGCGTGCGTGACAACGAATAGTAGTGGCTTCACCCGGGCCCAAGAAGGTTTTACCCTGTCCTGTTTTAACTGGAATCTCCTCGATAGCTGTTTGATGCGCCTGCATTAATTGGATAAATGCCTTAGCAGATCCAACGTCAATGTCAAAAGCACCACTCACAATGTTAGCAGTACAGTCACTATTTTTAGTACCCTGCTGCTTAAATGGCTGATTAATAACTTCCTCTATCACATTGTATCCAATAATAGGGTCCTGCGCAACATTTGGGTCACTCGAGACTAGTATCGGCACTAAAAGGCTGGAGTTGGCCATCTCTACCCCGATCAGTCTAAACTCTACAAGAACCCATCCCATAAAAGGTATCTCTGTCTGATTAGCTGCAAGCCCATTTGATGGTTCTAGTCCTAAGAGTTCATCTATCCCCTTAATTCTCGTGTGAGGTAAATGTTCAGCTCTCCATTTGTCATTTATCACTGTAGCCTGTGCACCCGTGTCCCATAATGCTGTGACTGGTATACTGTCAAAAGGGCATTTCACCATCTTACGTCTACCAATCAGCTTCACTATTTTTTTTCCTTGCTTATCTGAGAGAAGGTCAGAATTCCCCTTGTGTGAAAACCAGTCATTTTGCTCCCTCTCACCCAGATGTTTTTCAACTAACCTCACTGTTTTGCAAATATGCTTTTGTTGCTGCCAGTGTTGTGCCTGACATGCTTTAGAACAGTAAGTGGCAGATGAGCAACCTGAACACTTTTGAAGTGGGGTGTTGACCGTCTCTTCCTGGTGACAGTGGCAACAGCGGCGGGACTCCTGATGTGATGGTGGGGTCACTGCTGGTCCCGTGGCAGTGGCCATCGGACGTTTCTCTGCAGCTGAAGCGAAGCTCTGCATCCTCTGGAGATGTGACCAGACTGGCCATATTTGAAGCAGTGGGTGCAGTTGTCTCCGTCTCCGATGCTCTGGCAGGTCTTACAGCCTCTCCTCCGCTGGGTGCTCGCGGCTTCCGACGTCCTCTTAGCAGTCTGCGGCTTGCCTGTGTTCAGGGAAGCAAGCACCATCTGCTTCACCTCTGCAACCTCGTTCCTCAGCTCTTTCACCAAATCGTGTATTTCCGGTGGAACGTGAGTCCTTTTGTCTTGCTTGGTGATGGGGGTCTGTGAGCTGCTGCGTGGTTCCTCTTTGGTTAGCAGCTCATTGATTCTTGGAGTTTTTGTGTTGTTCCTCTTTAACTTGTTTAGTCTTTCTGACTCGAGATTGGCAGCTTCATTAAGTTTCTCGATCAGCATTTCATCAGTCACATCTGGGTTGTCAAGAAGGGCTTTAATCTGGAACTTGATGTTGTCATTTTGCAGTCCGGTACCCACTGATCGCAAGAACTTCCTTTTCACCAAGTCCGGACTGTAATTCTCTGCTTCTTTGCTTTTAGATGCATACAGGAGCTGATCTTTAAGCTCAATGGCCCTGAATAAGAAATCTTGAGCTGACTCTTTTGGGTCCTGGGAGATATTAATCAATTTCTGGTACAAATCAGATGTATCCTCTTCTCTGTAATGTCCGTTCAGTATCCTCTTTAACTGTGGGAGTGTCAAATCCGTCTTTATTTCAAGCATATCACGCAATTTAAGACCAGGATTAATGGCTCTTATCACTGGTTCGATAACTTCAGATTCGCTGTGGCCTTTACGGAGTCCATTCTCTATCTGGTGTAGCAGGTTGGTATACGACAGCCGATCGCGCTGACCCCCCTCTCCTATTTGGCCACAGATGCGAAACTCCCTGTGAATTGTCACCTAGCATTCTAGCTGACGGCAAGTTCTGGCCAAAGCTGGGAGCGGCGCCGCCATTTTGAGTTTCTCCCCTGTTGCTTTGATTTCTCCCTGCAGCTCCACATACTTGTCTTTTGTGTCTGAAACGCGGGAAACATAGCGCCCTTCGGCCGTCTGATCTTTAGCCTCAGATTCGCCCAAAAACGATAAAAGTTCTTTAACAAAATGTACTGCATCCTCTTGAGTGTAATTTATTTCCACCTCGTCCAGTTTGTGCTCTATCGCTTTCATCAGTTGGTGTCTGGTGGTCTCTTTTGTGGGCTCTGTAGCGAAGCCTTTTACATTATAACCCACTTCTATTAGCCGCTCCCGACTTAGCTGACAGAGTGTGGCGGTGATTTTATCTCGTAGAGCTTCTAGTTCCAATTATGGGTACTCACAAGATTGTCTTTATTCCGGTAGATATCAGATTCGGTGCTTGGAGAAAGGTTTCTTTCCTTCAGCGGTGCGAGAGTGCTAACGTTAGCCGCTAACGGTGCTTACCGTGTCTCTTCTTCACTCAGTCCTTCAACCTTCACTCCTGGCTGGGCTGGCTCACCATGATATGTTGCAGCTTTGAGGCAGAGATGACCACCCAGGTTGTCTTTCTTCCAAGTGCTTTATTTTCAAGCCAAAACAGGAAAAAACATGACATCCAAATCGGCTCGTCACATACACTGCGCCTCATGATGCGGTAGAACTAACTCAGGTCTCCTTCAGGGAACCTATGTCAAAAACAGTTTTCCCATACACAACCGGGACGTTCAATGTCACCTTGTAAATATGGATACCATGAGAAACAAACTGTTTAAATGAAATATACACCCAACATTAAAGAAGTGTGGGGTACCTTTGAACCAAATTAATGATAGCAATATATTTTTAAAAAATACAAAAGCGCAGTTTATGTAAGTGATCTGGCTCCAATCACATCTGTATCTCTCACATGTACCACCTGAGAAACTGTCAAGGTCTCCTAGTACCACCATCATGACCAACCTGAACATATAGCAGAGAAGGCTTACCCTTTTAACTATGGACAATTCGCAAAGGAGGCATATTTACTCCTAATAAGGATTATTTATTGGTAATTGTTGCCAGCCACAGCCGAACCGTACAAAACCTGAGCTTGAAGTGTTCTATTTCTTCCAAAAATATTATTTTAAAGGGGCTATATGCAATTTTCTGAAATTTAATCTTGCGACTGACACCTGTGGCCAAAAAACGGAACTCCTCTTCATTTCTCCTTGCTCTCGCAGCACGCGCTCGTACGTTGGTCACTCTTAATCTTATATCTTTTTCGGGCACTTGTCGGGGCTTTTTTAGTCTTATGTAGAGTTACTATTGGTGTCAAAGTTGTGCTTGGGCTCTTCTGTGTATTCCCACAATCCTTCGAACTGGTTGCAGGTGCTGACTAACGGTGGTGGCAGTGATCTGAAACATTTAACATGAACGCGCTTGCGTCACATCCGCAGACAGCGCGGGGAAATCCGACCCGACAGAAAATAGAAAAAACTGGATTCAGGCTTATAGGTGCACCCACTGTGAGATGACAAGGTGTCAGATTGCTCATCAGGAGATGTTTGAGTCAATAATGGTCAAATAAAAAGGCTATTGTTACGTTTATTTTGGGGAAAAAGTTGCATATAGCCCCTTTAATCTAGGTCACAGATAATCCAAATTCCAAAGGATCTTTTTAAAGAGTAACGAAAACCCAAAACAACATGGCAAGTTTGGAGTTGGATTGCGTTTTTCAGGTTACCATTATTATCACATTAGCACTTAGTTAACATAGTTAACATACTGTTTTGAACACAGTTAAACTATTTGCCAATTAATACTAGCACATCTTTATTTTTAAATCATACTTACAAAATCTGTCCCCAATAGAAACATCTAACCACCATGGGTGGATTAATGACACATTTTTCAAGCACTACACACTTACTGAAATACAAAAAATTATTGCATAGCCTATTGTTTGGCAGATTATTTGTGGCACCTTTTTTTAATAAGGGTTAATGCCGCTGTTTGCCAGCTTTAAGGATTTCATTTTGTTCCATGTCATAGGTAACTGTAGAACTGGATCTATTGTGATATTTTCACCCCAGCAGTATACAAAGAAAAATAGCCTTGCAGTTAAAGCTAACACTACTTATGGTGTATACTGTTATACATTCACCTTTACAATACCTTTTATTTCCACCACCACCACTCAGTGCACTCCTTTACATTATTACCTCTTAATTAATGGGAATGGTCTAAATATTCAGTACCATAAACATGCAACAGACAACTGCATCCATTTTGTGCACCCCCCCCCCAAAGCATAACCACCATGGGTGGAATAATGACACATTTTTGTAGCAGTACACACTTTTATCGGAATACAGAAAATAATATTTACATATTTACAACTGTTTGGCAGATTATTTGTGCCTGTTTGACACTGCCTGAACCAGGTCGAGTAACACCACAAGAAAATACTGGTTAAAATAATTTTCTTGCGCCAACTCCTGTCTTGTGAACTCCGATTCCGTCTCTCAGGTAGCCGCATCTCGTCCACCAAACAACCAACGTTAGCCTGGGAAACAGCGGCAAAGTGTTCATCAGCCTCACGCATGTTGTCCAACACCGTGCCCAAGTCAACAGCGGCCCGTTTTCTTTTACCTGGAGAAAAAAAAGATAAACAATGCGTATAAATAAATGCATAATTCAGGTTGATAAATATGAAGGTCACATGTAAAAAGTTAAACTCACTGGGACCTGTCCGACGCTGAGATCCGGAGGTGGCGGAAGATGGCTTCAAGCAACCGCTGGGCTGCTCGAAGGCCGGCGTTTCCTCCATATCCGTCATCTACAACATTTCTGAGATGGATTCTGTCGGGGCATTGCTCTCTTGAATGGAAAGAAATAACTTATTAAACTCACAAAGAGTACAACCAGAAACACATAACAGGTGGCTAAGAGCTAGCCAACAAAGCTCTAACTTTTTGCACAGTAAACAAAAGCGCGACCACACATGCTCGAGGGAGCTTGCTATCAGACATTTTCATGAACTGCATCAAAGTAGTTAAACCACTTAAAATCAGTCACAACTCACTGTTGTCCGACATCATAGAAGTCAATGCTACGTCCACCGTAGTGTCGACCCCACACTCTCTCCTGTTGCTAGCCGGCCTTCTCCCATAAATGGTGTCCATTTCCACGAACCACTTCCAGCTTTTACGGTCTGCCCCACTCCGGCCGTTGTGGTCCGTAATGGCCCGATAGTCACATTTAAGTTTTTTTTATTTATCACGGCATTGTTCGGAACTCCGCTGGAATCCATGGGTCGCCATGGCATCAGAGACCTCAAAGGAACACTATCATTCCGCACCGCTCCATCCAGTTCCCTCTGAATTCTGTCCTCAGCAATCAAGGACAAAAAGGTCTTCACCTCAGTGTTGCTCCATGGGACATTCTTTGGCGCTGACATGTTGAAAGATGTAACAACAAAGTAATAACTTACCGTTGTTGCTGGCTGTTTATTTATGGTAGGCACCACTTTATGACATCACATTCCATGCACACTGCCAGGCCAATCAGTGGCTACATCTAGTAGGTAGGCGTGTGACTGACATCACTTTACCCGACCAATCAGTCCACAGGTGGGCGTGTTGGGTCGACTCAGCTAGCTTCGAACCAAGGCAGAGGAAGTACAAAAAAGAGGGTAGGGTCAGCCCCGACAAAGGTACAGAAAAAAACGCCATATCGGGGCTCACCCTACCCATCCCAGACCGTACACTAGTGGAAAAGGGGCATAAAAGATCTGCCTCCCATTCTACTTTTAGAAATCCTAGGAACTACAAGTAAATCTGCAGTCTGAGAGCGAAGTGCTCTGTTGGGAACATATAAAACAATTAGATCTCTGATGTATGATGGAGCTTGATTATTAAGGGCTTTGTATGTGTCACGCTGCCCTATTCATGCCTCCTCATCATTGTCCTCACCTGTCTCTCCAATCAACCACACCTGATCCTCCTTACCTTCTGCCTTTAAAGCCCGTCAGTTCTCTCCACTCAGCACCGGATTATTATTGTTATTGTAGTCTTCGTCTCCATGGTCTGTCGTCCTGTTGTTTCCCGTCCTGCCTCTCCGTTCCTGCCGTCGTCCTCATCACCTCCTCCAACATCATCACTCCACCACTTTAATAAATACCCTGCACCTTACTTCGGCGTCTGCGTTTGGGTCCTTGCTCCACACACACTCCTGACAGAATGATCCGGCTGTAAGAATGGACCCAGCATTCGCCTGGGAGATCGCCGCCCTGCGACAGGACGTCTGGGCCAACCTGACCAAGGTCGCAGCCTCTCCTCACCTTCCTGTGCGCATCTCCGGAGCTGAGAAGATTCTTAGAGTGAGCCCTCACTTCCAGAGTGTCTTCTCTGCCCGGGATCTCGCCGCTCTGCGGAGCGGGTTCGCCAGGAGGCGAGGGGAGATCCAGCACCTCGCCGCAGACAGAGACACTGCCGAGGTGGGGTCGCTTCCAAGGAGGCAGTCAGAGCTGTCCGCTCGCCTCCGGTCCTCCCTGCTGCGATCAGCGCACCGGCTCCTTCCATTCCCTCAGCTCTTGTCAGCCCAATTGCTCCAGCTCTGACTTGTCCACTGGCTTCAACTTCAGCCAGCTCGGCCCCAAAGTCAGTGTCAGACAGAGAGCCAGTCTGTGAGCTCGTTACAGTTCCAGTCTGTGAGCTCGTTCCAGTTCCAGTCTGTGAGCCCGTTCCAGTTCCAGTCTGTGAGCCCATTCCAGTTCCAGTCTGTGAGCTTGTTCCAGTCTGTGAGCCCATTCCAGTCTGTGAGCCCATTCTGGTTCCAGTCTGTGAGCCCGTTCCGGTCCCAGTTCCAGTCCCAGTTCCAATCCCAGTTCTGGTCCCAGAACCTGCCGTTATCGTGGCTGCTGTGCTCCTACCCAGCCAACATTTTTATGTGGTGCCTATGTGGGTTAGAAGTGGGCTGAAACAGGGGCCCCACATGGGATTGTCTGATGGGACCCATATGGTATTGTCCATGGGTTCCATGTTGGCCCCATGCTGATTGCCCATGTGGGTGTCACGCAGGATTACATTAGGTTTTAAGTGGGCCCCATCTGGGAAAAAACACGCAAGACCCATCTTGGTCCCAGCTTTAAATCCTAAGTGGGTTCTAAATGGGGACAACATGGACTGAAATATGGGTTGCAAGTGGGATTGTCCGCGGGTTCCATGTTGGCCCCATGCCAACTGCCCATGTGAGTCTCACGCAGGATTACATTTGGTTTTAAGTGGGCCCCATCTGGGAAAAAACACGCAGACCCAGCTTGGTCCCACCCAGCCAACATGTGGGGCCCATATGGGTTTTAAATGGGCCCCATATAGTATTGTCCGTGGGTTCCATTATGGCCCCATGTTAAATGCCCACATGGGTATTATGTTGGGAATAGCTGGGCACTAAATGGGCCCCAACTAGGAAAAGTGCGCAAAAGCCCATCAAGGCCCCACCTTTTAGGTTTTTAGTGGGTACCATGTAGGCTAAAAAGTGGGTTATACATGGGATTGTCTGCGGGTTCCATCATGGCCCCATGCTAAAAGCCCATATGGGTCCTAGGTTGGAAAAATATGGCTACTACATGGGCCCCAACTTTGAAAAGTGCACAAAAGCCCATCAGGGCCCCACGTTGTAGGTTCTTAGTGGGTACCATGTGGGTACCGTGTAGGCTAAAAAGTGGGTTATACGTGGGATTGTCCGCAGGGTCCATGATAGCCCCATGCTAAAAGCTCATATGGGTCCTAGGTTGGAAAAAATATGGGCACTACATGGGCCCCAACTTTGAAAAGTGCACAAAAGCCCATCAGGGCCCCACCTTTTAGGTTCTTAGTGGGTACCATGCGGGTATCATTTTGGCTAAAAAGTGGATTATATGTGGGATTGTCCACGGGTCCCATGATGGCCCCATGCTAAAAGCCCATGTGGGTCCTAAATTGGAAAAATATGGGCACTACATGGGCCCCAACTGGGAAAAGTGCACAAAAGCCCATCAGGGCCCCACCTTTTAGGTTCTTAGTGGGTACCATGCAGGTACCATATAGGCTAAAAAGTGGGTTATAAGTGGGATTGTCCGTGGGTTCCATGATGGCCCCATGTTACATGCCCATATGGGTCCTAGTTTGGAAAAATATGGCACTAAATTGGCCCCAAATGGGAAAAGCACACAAAAACCCATTAGGGCCACACCTTTAACATTATTAGGGGGTACTACATAGGCTAAAAAGTGGGTTTTAAGTGGCATTCTCCGGAGGTTCCACTTAAAACCCTAATGCCCATATAGGTTTTATATTGGGAAAATATGCGCATTACATGCCCCCAGCTGGGAAGAGCACACACAAATCCATCAAACCCCCATCTTTAAAGTTCTGCGTGGGTACAGCTTGAGCTAAAAAGTGGGAATGGCATTATCAGTAGGTTGTTTAGCTGCCCCTTGTTACTTTTAGTTTGATCTGGAAAGTTTTCCTTGCTATGGTATTGATTGCACTAAATTAGATACTGGCATATGAGAAGGATGGTTGCTGGATGTCTCCCTGGTGAGATGTTCTGGGTACATCCCACTGGGAGGAAACCCAGGACACACTGGAGGGACTATTGCTCCTTTCCCACTAGCGTTGGTTCAGCCGGGACTGGATCAGGTCAGCCGGACGCAGAAAGGTCTGGTTGTGTTTCCATTGCCATCTCACGCACTGGCCAAGGACATGAGTGGGCTCAGTGTAGTAAATATTCCAGCAAAAATCTGTCATCATTCACTGTTTTCCGACCTTAAAGTTGCCGATGCTGGAGCCAGTATCTAGCCCACTCTCACTACCGTTGCTTGCCAGCCTCATTTATTCATATTCATTTATTTCACTTGAAATTTTAGTTTTATTGTCATTTTTATTAATATTGTATTTTTCATCTAATTCACCATAATTTGCTATTACAAGCAGAGAAGAAAATAAAAATCGGTTTGAAAAATGTGGTATCTTTGCATCCCTACTGATTACCACAAAAATAAAAAATAAATCATAGTGTATCACTTTTTCTTAAAAGTCTGTGGAAGATGTTGAATATCACTAATTAGTATTACTAATAATTTGAAAATTACTTACATCTCAAAGATGGTGTTTGCGATCCTCTTATCTAAACGTGACAAAATATGAAAGTACATTAGAAAGAAATATGCAAAAAGATCCTTTTCTTTTGAGGTTACTTCAGGAGTAACGATTCACATACTAATGGACAAAATTAAAAGTCTAATTATAACTTTAATAGACACTGCATGTGTTTAAGAAATCATATTCATATCATCATAATCATATCATTCATAATCATACTTTCAATAAAGTATTTTTTAATTGAATTGAATATTCGGACCAATCCCAGCAGCGAAAAATAAAAAATGTTTCCCTAGCTGACAGAGTTTCAGCTTTAAAGCCACATCAAAATGTAACTAAATGGTAACTGATGCAAGACCAAATGACATGGCAGATAATTATATGAAGTAAAAATGGCTGGCATATAATTAGTGGTTTTCGAATTTTCACACGGTTTGTTAATGTTCTATTAAATTATTATTAAACAAACAAGATGACTTCAAAACATTCACTATTATGAAACACTGTCTAAACCTTTACAAACAATAGTCAAAATCTGCCACCTAAAAATAATTCCACTATGTAAGTATAATTTTACAAAAAAATGCAATTTTTTAAAATTTATTTTTGTCTGGCTCAAGAATGCATTAATCATCCACTATCTAATTGAAAAGTACAAAGTTTGTGTAATTTTAAAAAGGATAAAATATTTAGGGATAGTAGCCATAAAGGGGGTGTCGAGGAAGGTACCTTTACATTGATAAACAAACTGCATCTAATTCCCTGGATTTGCTGGACCGAATATGTGATAGATTCTTGGACTTAAACATATAGCCTAATTGAGTCCATTATCAACAACTAGAATAGGGAAAGCAAAAAAGGTTAACAAATACAAATGTTTTGAACTTAACCTTTGCAGTAATAGATTTTTTTATTTCTGTAATTTTTTCTATTTAGCCCCACAGGAGTATAACTCTGAACATAAAAACAATAATTGTCTATCTATCTATTAACTTTGTGCTGTACTATCAGGACAGAATTCTAACAGAAATTGCAGTGGAAGGGCACAAAATCACTCAGAGGACCAGATATGAACTGCTGCATTTTTGACATCCCTGCTTCAATCTAGCAAGATACCCGGAAGTAGAGCTGCCAACATTACTCCGGTAACTGCTCCTGCGGTGACCATTTCTCGCTGCAAGGCAGCAGTGCTACCAACTGCACCACTGTACAGCCCAGTATTATAGGCCCTATCTTAATATTTTAGGATATTGTATCTAGAATATACGACTGAAAATAAGAGAAATTCTGAGACTAGCTATTACTGCCTATCTAGACAAAGTATCCTCCAGGATATACACATTTAATGCCTTGTTATTCCAGCTGTTTATTCATAACACTTTTCCCCCAAATATATTTATTTAATCACTTCTAAAAAAAAAGAGTATTCTACCAAATCTGATCCGACCCTCTTCCCCCCTAAAATGTATTGAAGTAAGGTGCAGGTGGTTGATAACCCTCCTGTCCACAGCCTGGGAAATGTCTGCATCTTCCAACATACAAAAACAATTTAGGTTAATTATGTCTTCAGGGAAAACCTTCATCATTTTAGTTTAAAATCTCAAATTACCAAGAGTTAGATATTACTAGTATTTTACACATGTTCTGCCTGATCCTGAATTAGCCTCTTAGAGCACTTAACGGCTGCTGCACAAAATAATGGTGATGGCCAAACATTTCTCATAGAAGGAACAGTACGGTTTATAAGAGTAGTCCAAATTGTTTGAGCTAAAGAAGCCGTTGGTTTCTTATTGTCTTGCTTTTTTTTCTTGCTTTTTTTGCACACCTATCTACTGTCTGGACGCATTTCTGTAAATCTTAGGTTCACGAAACAGTTTCAGCTACAGGTATCCACTGCAGTAATTAAAACAACCACTCCAGCTCATATTCGACATAAAGTACGCGTTTTAGGCGATCTGGCATAATTTGCTCCAGTTCAAATAACTTGAGACTCACACTCAGAGATTCTCCATCTTTTCTAGATGGCGCTGATTTGAAAAAATTTTACTAGCTTAACCCAAAGTCCTGTCAGTGGCACACACTTCGAATGGAGTTTGCGGACATTGTCACACAATTCACCGCAGTGAAAATGTGTTACGTTCATGTGCGGGAAGTGTCAGAGTTCTGCCATTGACAGCCCGACCGAGGCCTGCCATTGACAGGACCGACCGACCGAGGTCTGCCATTGACAGGACCGACCGACCGAGGTCTGCCATTGACAGCCCGACCGAGGCCTGCCATTGACAGGACCGACCGACCGAGGTCTGCCATTGACAGCCCGACCGAGGCCTGCCATTGACAGGACCGACCGACAAGGGTCTGCCATTGACAGGACCGACCGACAAACGCCTGCCATTGGCAGCATAGCTCCAGGGCTGCTGGACAAACAGCCTCCACAATCATGACCAAATCGATCTTTTCGCTCCTTTTTTAAGATGTTGTTTGAAAAAGAATATCATAAACCTGCGGGAGGTGTTTTTCTCGACTGGGCTCCTGGCGACCACCATGAGAGACCATGTCCAATGGGCAACCCATGCTACGCAGTATAGAACCATACGCTCGATCTCGCGCCTCTGGTAAGGCAGGGGCCGACACTTAGTCGTTTTTACGCATCTGGTGCCTCTGGTAAGGCAGCGGGCCGACACTTAGTCGTTTTTATGCATCTGGTGCCTCTGGTAAGGCAGTGGGCCGACACTTAGTCGTTTTTACGCATCCGGTGAGACTGGAAAGACAAGGGGCTGAGGCTGGCTCTTTTTGCCCAGGAAGGGGGCCTCTTCCTGGGCATGTAAACCGGGCCTCCCCACAGCCTGGGGCCGACACTTAGTCGTTTTTATGCATCTGGTGCCTCTGGTAAGGCAGCGGGCCGACACTTAGTCGTTTTTACACATCCGGTGAGACTGGAAAGACAAGGGGCTGAGGCTGGCTCTTTTTTGCCCAGGAAGGGGGCCTCTTCCTGGGCATGTAAACCGGGCCTCCCCACAGCCTGGGGCCGACACTTAGTCGTTTTTATGCATCTGGTGCCTCTGGTAAGGCAGCGGGCCGACACTTAGTCGTTTTTACGCGTCCGGTGAGACTGTAAAGACAAGGGGCTGAAGCTGGCTCTTTTTGCCCAGGAAGGGGGCCTCTTCCTGGGCATGTAAACCAGGCCTCCCCACAGCCTGGGTCCGACACTTAGTCGTTTTTATGCATCAGGTGCCTCTGGTAAGGCAGCGGGCCGACACTTAGTCGTTTTTACGCATCCGGTGAGACTGGAAAGACAAGGGGCTGAGGCTGGCTCTTTTTGCCCAGGAAGGGGGCCTCTTCCTGGGCATGTAAACCGGGCCTCCCCACAGCCTGGGGCCGACACTTAGTCGTTTTTACGCATCCGGTGAGACTGGAAAGACAAGGGGCCCGACCCCAGCCCTCACCCAGGGCCTGCTGCTCTCAGGCCGGAGGGAGAGGGGCAGGAGATCTGGCCTCCAGGACCCAGGGCCCGACCACAGCCCTCACCCAGGGCCTGCTGCTCTCAGGCCGGAGGGAGAGGGACAGGAGATCTGGCCTCCAGGACCCAGGGCCCGACCACAGCCCTCACCCAGGGCCTGCTGCTCTCAGGCCGGAGGGAGAGGGGCAGGAGATCTGGCTCCAGGACCCAGGGCCCGACCCCAGCCCTCACCCAGGGCCTGCTGCTCTCAGGCCGGAGGGAGAGGGGCAGGAGATCTGGCTCCAGGACCCAGGGCCCGACCCCAGCCCTCACCCAGGGCCTGCTGCTCTCAGGCCGGAGGGAGAGGGGCAGGAGATCTGGCTCCAGGACCCAGGGCCCGACCCCAGCCCTCACCCAGGGCCTGCTGCTCTCAGGCCGGAGGGAGAGGGGCAGGAGATCTGGCTCCAGGACCCAGGGCCCGACCCCAGCCCTCACCCAGGGCCTGCTGCTCACTTGCAGGAGGGAGAGGAGATTGAGGCTGGCTCCAGGACCCAGGGCCCGACCACAGCCCTCACCCAGGGCCTGCTGCTCACAGGCTGGAGGGAGAGGGGCAGGAGATCTGGCTCCAGGACCCAGGGCCCGACCCCAGCCCTCACCCAGGGCCTGCTGCTCACAGGCTGGAGGGAGAGGGGAAGGAGATCTGGCTCCAGGACCCAGGGCCCGACCCCAGCCCTCACCCAGGGCCTGCTGCTCACAGGCCAGAGGGAGGAGAGCTTGAGGCTGGCTACAGGACCCAGGGCCCGACCCCAGCCCTCACCCAGGGCCTGCTGCTCACTTGCAGGAGGGAGAGGAGGTTGAGGCTGGCTCCAGGACCCAGGGCCCGACCCCAGCCCTCACCCAGGGCCTGCTGCTCACAGGCCAGAGGGAGAGGAGGTTGAGGCTGGCTCCAGGACCCAGGGCCCCACCCCAGCCCTCACCCAGGGCCTGCTGCTCACAGGCTAGAGGGAGAG